>JAACLJ010000001.1:5265000-5595695 GCA_012980515.1 Ophiocordyceps camponoti-floridani
ACCGTGCTGCTTATGGAAGTTGAGTAGGTCGGCAAAGGGGTAGTCGCAGATGACGTCCGAGTTGAGGACGAAGAAGGGAGAATCATCCTTGAGCAGGATCTTTTCGGCGAGCTTGAGAGGACCGGCCGTGTCGAGAGGCTCGGATTCGACCGAGAACTCAATCTTGATGTTGTACTTTTGCTCGTACTGAAAGAGAAGAGTGAGTGACGGAAGAGAAAGGGAGGAGATATGGATATTGGGGGACCAACCTCGGCAAGGAACTTTTCCATGACTTCGGGGCGGTAATTAACGGCGAGGACGATGTCAGTGACGCCAGCGGCCACAAGGGCCTCAATCTGATGAACAATCATGGGCTTGTTGCAGAACTCGACCAGCGGCTTGGGGAGCGTCAAGGTCTACGAATCCGAGTCAGTGGCGGGCGCCCAACAGAGGGAGAGGGAGAGAGGGAGGGAACAAACAAGAGGGCGAAGCCGGGTGCCGAAGCCACCGACCAGAATGAGTCCTATCATTCATCGTCATCAGTCAAGAATAGAGGAGCAAGATGCGAGCTCGAGACGCACCCTTCATGCCGGCGGCGGCCGAGGGAGCTTATCCAGTTGAATAGGAAAGGAGACGGTGTCGAGACGGAGAGAGAGAGAGAAGAAGAGAGAGTGTGTGTGTGTGTGTCGAGACGCGACAGAGCGAGCGTATCGAGTAGGTATTCGTGACTTGGCGTCGCTTCCGGAAGATGACGAGGATGGGATGGTGGAAGAGGGAAGGACAAGCGAGGTTGGCTACCTGAACGGAGGACAAATCGGCTTTCTGACGGAGAGCCTCCTTTTCGACGCGTCTCTGGCCACAGTTTTGGACGGAGCCTACCCACATAGGAGGGGAGGGGAGGGGGTGCTTGGTGTTGGGTAGATGGTACTTGGAGATGGGGGCCACGTGCAAGGTGAGACAGGACAGCACCGTGCGAAAAGAGTATTGGCGGGGAAAGCTGTAGCTGTAATCACGGCTCAAAATGCAGTGTCAACGAGAGAGATCCCGCACCGTCTCCGGAACACAAGCCGTAGGCCCCAGCCGATAACCGTACCCTGATACATTCCCTCCCATCCCACATCCTGTTCCCCTTCTCCGTCATGTACCAACCTAGGTAGCGCCCACATGACAGTCTGCGATGCGAGATTACGAGATACGAGATGGCAAAGTTAAAAATGGGGGCACGTGTCAAGGGCCGTTTGCAGAATGAAGAATAATCTCGGTGAAGTAGGTATGTATGTATGTATGTGGTAGTTTGACGATTAAGCTTAACACTAAGCGTGATGGTCATGGGAGCAGTCTCACCGAGAGCAGATGAGGAAAGCCGAGAGAGAGAGAGAGAGAGAGAGAGAGAGAAGTTAAGATTTTAGAGAAATAAGAATATAAGATAAAAATAAAAAGTCGTCGTATCGTCATCATGGACGTCGTATCGTCATTGGCCGTCTTCCATCGCTGGAAAGATGCAGAAATGCAGAGAGCCGCTCCGGGAAGGAATCCCTCGGGAAGAAAAGAGGCGTCGGGGGAGGGAAGAAAAAAAAAACAACAAAAAGAAAAGAAAAACCGAGTCTAGCCTCAACCTGATGTGCCCTTGCGTACGCGCCGTTGCCGGACAGTGAAGGGTGAGGCTAACAAAAGGAACGGCAGCGTGACGAGTCCCGGAGTTGATGCCATCGTTTCTAAGAAACAAGAAAGACAAGCCACGAACAGAAAGGAACTAATGAAAAGAGGAGAGGGGAAAAAAAAAAAAGGCCGTTAGTTTCATAGAGTCGTGTCGTGTCGGTCGTATAGTCCGTCGTAACGTCGTTCGTTGCCCGCCGCTTTTCCTCGTCCTTCTTTTCAGTCGTGGTCAGTCCGTTCATGGTTGAGTGTGTTCCTCTAGGGACTGCCGCGAAGCCTCTTCAACCAGTGCTTTATCGTGTATACAGGGGAGTGAGACGTCTCTCCGTCCGCGTCTCGTCTCGGGCCGGCCCCGGGGCCGTTCAGGGATTCAGGGGGTTGCATCAGGCTGCTTCAGTCGAAGGAAGCGGTCGACGAGCTGCTGGAATGATGACCGGAGCGTCGACCACGTCCATCGGGGACATCGCGAGCCGGGGCGTGACGGCTTCGACGACGACGACCGGTATCGGCCGTAGCGGGAAGGCCCTGGACGATGCCGTTACGAGCCAGCATGCCGCCGTTGACGGAAAAGTTGCGGCACACCATGAAGGCTCTCATGGCGGCGTTCTCCTGCGCCAGCACGTCCGACTCGTAGGCGAGGTCCGTCTGGTACTCGCGGCCGTTGACGAGGACGAGGCAGGTGAAGCCTTTGGGGTCTCGGTAGCACTCATACGACGGATCCGTCCATCCTCGTCGACGGCAGAGACCTAGAAGAGCAAGGACTAGGTTAGCGGCAAGTCATGATTGGCGAGGGCTGGGCTCGTGTGCGTTGTGAGCACATACGTCTACACGCTCGCATATAGACGATTTATACGTGCACATGTCCGCAATGTGAGGGCGAGAGTCTGCCGTCGGATCTGATGGTGCACCCCACTCACCCAGAGGCTCAATTGGTCGACTTACTCTCCAGATACTGCATGTAGAAGCCGCCCATGATGATCAAGGAAACGAACGGACTATACGCGAGGCGACGGGAGGGTGAAGGGTCGACGATGGTGGCGAGGAGACGACGTTGGGCCGTGAGACGGAGGACCCTTTGGGGGGGGGGGGGAGAGGGTAGAAGACGACGAGCGAGTTTGAAGACGATTACTGAGAGGCCGAGACGAGCAGAGAGAAGGAAGGGAGTCGAGGGAGAGGAAGAAGAAGAAGAAGAACAACAAGAAGAAGGAGAAGAAAAAGAAGAACAAGAACAAGAACAAGAATCCAGGGCGTCGTCGTAGAGTATGTAAGCACTCGGCTCTATATATGTCAGTGCGAGCGAGCTCAGACGTAGGCTTACACCGGTTCGCGCAGACCAGACGAAGAATCGGTATATTTCACGACGAGCCTCGACGACGGAGAGGGGGAGGGAAGGAAGGGACCCCATCTTCCAAGGGGGCGTGTGCAGAACACCGTCGACGGGGTGTAGCCTCGGCAACGAATCTATCTACATATGTATGTATGTAAGTATGTATGTATGCAGCAAGCCATGCGGCTCCACGATGAAGTGGAGGAGGAGGAGGAGAAGGAGGAGGAAGCGGGGGGGGGGGACGGAGGGGCGAAGTTGAGTGACGGGCATGACAAGAGCCGGGTAATAGGGGAGAAAGGGATACAGACGGACATCAGGAGAGGGAATTCCCTGTGGTGACGGGAAAGGGGTGGCCCGTGGGTTGATGTGTTGGCGTCTGTCGCTGCCAGTGGATGGGCCAATCCGCCCGAACGCTAGGCCCCCGTTCTTGGGGAGTTGAAAAGGGGGTGAGAGAGGTCTCGTTCGGAAGAGGACAGGATAACGATTCACTTCTCCTCCTCCTCCCCCTTTTCCCACAGCCGGCCGCTTGCTGGCTGCTGTGAGGCACCAAAACCCTGCGACCAAGAAGGCCATCGTCACCGTCGGTTCGTGCTGGTGCTGGCATGCATGCGCCTGCATAGTCGCGCCAAGGCGTACCGTCCATCCGTCCCGGCTTCACGTCCCCCTACCCCTTCTCTTATCCTTCTCCTCTCCTCTCCTCATCTCCACATGTATGAACCAACCGATTCCCCCCCTCTGCCGTCCCTTTTGCTCCTGTCCGGAACCAGCCTCACTTCCCGGTCTGGGCGGTGCCGCCGCTCTCTCGGAGCCGTCTCCGGTCCGGAAGGGGGGGAAAGCGGTGGAAAGCGGTGGAGGGATGATGGGCCGGCGTCGGGGCCGCGCCCGCTCGGCGTGTTTCAGCCAGGGACTTTGAATCGCACCGTACGCGTTGACCGTTTTCGCCGCTGACGGGCCGGAGATGCACCTAGCCTATACCTTTTCTTTCACGGTTAGTCACCGCAAAGGCTGCGGTATTTTCGTCGTAGCTGGTCTCCCCGCGTCCGCACCGCGCGTCGGGGTCCGTACAGTGTCCATCTCCCCCCAAACTGTTCCCGCAATCGTGACCGCCAGCCAACACCGTCACCGCCGCCTCGCACGAAAACCATGAATGGAAGCCGCCTTTTCGCGGGGTGCATGAATCAGACCCCATCGCGAATCCCAATCGAGGAACAGCCCCCCTTTCTCAAAAAAAAAACAAAACCGAGAATTCAAAATATAAAATATAAAAAAAACACCATAGTACTTGGTCTAAACTCAACGATGGGGGAAAAGACAGGCCTCCGATCCGGTGAATCGGCCCTGACTGATTGGACAGCCCCCAATGCAGTGATGAGCTGGCAACGCCCATGCCTTTTTCAAGATGGCTTTGCAGGAAGCCCAAAGCGTCACCGGCCGCCTACCAGGTCTTCCCTCCCCTCCTCATCCAGAACTCCACAAGGATCTGCTCTGGCCCCTTTGCTATGTATGTATGTTGTGTATGTATGTATGCGTGTATGTGTGTATGTATCTGCATGCGTCGACCGATCGAGGGCGTCGACCTCTTCCCACTCCCATATTTCGTACCAAAATTCCCGTCATATTGTTTCCAGCTCGTCGGCACCCAAGCCACTCGTCCTTCTCTCCTCCACCTTTTAAGGAAGGGGTAAAAAAAAAAAACAAAAATGAAAATGAAAACTCGCCCATCCCTTACACAACAACCCGTCCGTCCGTAAAAGACAGACAACTCACACGGTCCACCGGCCCGAAACCACCCCCCATCGTACGCATCCGTTCCCAAGCCCTCCAACTCGGCCGCTCCCGAAGCGGCCCGCAAGCCCAAAAGGAAGGGAAAAAGAACTCAAGCTCGCAAGTTCCAAACTTCCCTCTACAAAGGTAACCACTAGTATTCGTAAACCTCTCGGAATCATCGTTACTACTCACCCCCTCCCCCCTTTCCCCCCTCCAAGAGCCCAACGTCACCGCCAGCCCGTCCAGAAGCCGTTCCTGAAGCACCCCTTTCCCCCCCTCTACAACACGCAACTACACACCCCTCCCCCCCCCTATTTCCCATCCCCGGCTCTCTCCCGCAGTCTTGGACAGGCCGCCATCCAGCACCGAGTTGTTGAATGCTTGAGACATGCGTCGGGCATGCCATGTGCCCTTGCTGGAAGATTCCTCCCTTCCCCTTCTCCCAAGAGATGATGTGCAGCTCGAGCCCTTTGGCGTCTTTCTTATTCCCGGCCCCAGACTGTCCTGTCTGGATGTCCTCGTGTTTCCCCTCGTTTCTCCTCATCCCAGACATGCAGCCCCCCTGACCTGCTTCTCGATACATACATACTTACTTCGTACATACGCTGGCTTACGTGCAACGAGCCATGCATGTGGGTAGATGTGCTGCATGTGCTGGCCCGTTCATTCAGCCGGCATTCCCTTTGCAAATCCACCCCCATCGACACGATGCCGTCGACATCTCACGACCTCGTCGTTACACCATCACAAAACCCAGCCGTCGAGGCTCTGCAATGCCGGGGCCGCCTTATGAGTTGTCCTCTATGCAACTAGAGCTTCGGCATGCCGGAATGGCCATCGGCATCACCACCACCGACAGCAGCAGCAGCAGCAGCAGCAGCAATAACAACAGCAACGACAGCAGCAACAGCAACAACACCAGCAACAACAGCAACAACAACAGCACCACCAACACCTCCACCGGCTTCCTTCTCCGATCCCACCCCCCTTGATACCGTCTCCCGTCAGTTCCCTCCGCACTTACTTCCTTCTCTCCAACACGTGCAAGGCCGCCGCCCGTCGCCTCTCAGAAGCCGGCCTTGGAGGCAAAGTGCTTCTTGCAGTCCGCCACCACCTCCTGCGGAATGGCGTAGATGGGATGCACAGCCCGCAACCTGTCCTCCTCGTCAAAGATCTGCCCCTCCGGCCCGCATGGCGCCACGATCCATCCATCACCCTCGCCGCCCACTTCCCATCTGTGCTGAACGCTGCTCAGGCCCGTCAACACGTAGCAGCTGTGATAGGCGTCCGGATGCCTTGTGCCGGTCAGCAACCCCTCCTCTCTTCCGCTCCCGGAGATATACAACAAAAAGACTCACTTGCTGGGCTTGTCTCGCAGCCCTCCACGTTTCGACATGTCCTGGCCGCAGCACAGGATGTAGCGTATCAGCCCGTCCCGGCTAAACAGGCCATGATTTTCGTGCATGCGCCGCTCGTCGGCCTCGTGGGACGCCTTGAGGCTGGCAGCCAGGAGGGGCCAGCAACCGCCTACCCAGTGGCTGTAACAGCCATCCACGAGCTTATTCGTGCGACCGGAAAAGCCGCCCTCGGGTGCGTACTGCCGCGCCGAGAGCCAAGACATGAGCCGAGGGACATGGAGATACCTGCCAACGTCAGCATGCAGCGCTGGCCTCTCACGTCCCAACCTCCTTGTGGACGGATGCGTCGAGGCTTAGTCCACTAACCTGGCCACAGTCTGATGCGGGGGACCAAGCATCGAGAGGCATCCCAGGGCGCAAAAGGCGTACGCCCCGTGGGCCTCTACGCCCGGCTTTGCCGATACGCCTCCCTCGTACGTCTGGCCTGGGAAAGCGGGTAAAGAAAGGTCAGCCCCGGTAGTCGAGAGCGGTAAGAGTTGAGAGGTAAAAGGTAAAAGGGAGAAGGGGAAAGGGGGGAGGGGGCTCAGCGCGAGACGCACATCGTTGTACCCACTCTCCGAGACCGTCCAAGAGGCCGACATGGCCTGCCGTCCGCGCCGGCGAATCGGGTGACAGGTCGAGCGGGAGACCGAGCAGCGAGATGATGACGGCCGCGCAGTAGGCTCCTCTGTGTGCAAGTTGAGCGAACTGCCTGCGTTACCCGAGACCCAGCCGGCACCCACCTGACGTCCTCTTCGCCGCCGACGGCCATTTGAAACCCGCCGTCGGGCTGCTTGAGAGAGCACAACCATCTCCACAGGCTCTTTCGATTGATGACCTCGTAAGCGTCCTCTCCGCCCATCAAGCACAGGGACAAAACCGTCGCGTAGGTGGTGGCGAGGTGCGACAGTTGGCCGAAGCCGCCGCCGAAGCCGCCCCCAGCGTTCTGCATGGGCCGTACCGTCTCGATGAGCCTCGAGCGGTACGAGCTCACGTCCTGGCCGAGCAGGGTCAGGGCGGATAGAGACCAGTAAAAGATCCACGGCCGGCTGGGATCTGCAGCCGTGAATCCAGACGGCAGGTTACCGAGCTGCTTGTGCAGAAAGCGGACATGGCGGTCGCGGTATAGATGCGGCACCCCGTGGGCGTTGACGGAATCGTGCTCCTTTCCGGTCAGGAACGGCAGGCATTCTCTTATGGTCTCGTCCTGAAGCCGTGAGCTCTCGGTCTCTAGACCATCTCTGATCGGCGGCTCCGACGCAAAGAGATGCGGGACGGAAGGGCTGTCGTCCATGGTGGTCATTGTGTGACGGTTGCGATGTCGGAAGATGACTCTCGGGCGGTTGCGGTTCGGCCTTGATCGAGGTCTCATGGCGCGACTCACGGCACGCACATCGTCTGTTATAGAAGAGGCTCGTCGTCCTTGAGCTTGCTCCAAAGCCAACACGGATCTGACAACATGACGCAATCCAATCGGAGAACAATGTCAAGGCAAGCAAACGGAGACGCGCCATCAGTGAAGTCTGTCGGCACAACATCGGTTAGCAGCGTGCGGGCCCTGTCGAGAGCGACATCCAGCCCAACCACCAGGTTGCGTGTTGCTGTTTGTCGTGACTCGTGAGAAAGCCTCGGTAAGGCCAGATCCGGACTTTGAGATGCATTCTACGCAATATGGCGTTGACGTCTCCGTCATGAATCCCGCTGTCGGTCTAGACGCCAGACGCCATATCTAGAGGTAGACAAGCTCCCAACGCGAGCCAAGACCTCCTCGCTCATCCCACGGGCCATACCCTAGGGGGAGAATCAGTATCCCCATTCAGCGTCTCTACCTGGTTGAGACCATAGCGTGCTGGGCCACGTTTGACTGCGACCTGAGGTGATACGCATCGACAACGATTAGAGCACCGAGCACCTAAACGTGGCCAGGTGACGAGCGCACAGTATTCGTACTCCGTATCGTACAAGGGCCCGAAATAATCTGGCGTGTGTCTTGCATTTTACTCAGCCCTGCCGCTAGATCCATGTGGATCAGTCTCGGTTGGCAGACGGGTTCAACAGAAGGGAGATGCTGCCCGTTAGTGACGACGCACGGGGGTTCGTCGGCACCACATAGTTTGCGTGGCTGAGGGGAGCGGTCTGGTTACAGAGCCTCGGCCACCAGTTGGACGATGCCCTCCGAGTACGGATAAGTATGTAATCCTCTGTTGGAGAGGCCAACCGGCATCCAGGTCATCTCGTCAATCTGGCGGCAGTCGGACCGAGCCCTGAAACGGTCGACAGGTGCCGACGAGCAGGCCGGCATCCGTCTCCCTAAGGCTCGGCGGCCTATCTTGGGGTGGGTGGTGCTGAGAGCCGACATGTGCGCGTGTTTCAGCCGGCACGGGATGCCCAGCCCGCACCGTGCCCACGACGACGGCGACGACGAAGACGACGAAGACGACGACTAAGGAGGGAGAGAGGGAGGCTCGGAGCGCCACGGCGGCTAGATGCCGTGGATATTGCGAGATTGGCAACAAGGGAGGCAGAAAAGTCGCTATGCTGGCAGCAGTCCCACAGCCACCGTGCGAACGCGTCTAGCTAGATGTGGTCGTTGTCGTCCGTTGGCATCTCGTCGTGTTGGATGGCGAGACAGGGAGTCGTCACTCATTTGACAGTCACCAGACGACTGGGTGCTCCGCAGCGGAAAACGTCCACCATGGCATCCATGGCATCCATGGCATCCTGTCGCGCGCTGCAGCTGCGGACAGGGCCTTTGGTCGCGGCGATAGACACAGTGCGTCGCCCGCGTCGCAATCGAGCAAATGGGCTTGTCATGTGTGAAGGCTGGGGGAAACGACCCCTTGCTTCATGTAGATTCGCTCGTGGCTCAACCGTGCGCTTTGATGTGGGCAACAAGACAAATCAGAGGCGAAAAGGCATGCTCAGAAACCCATGTCCAGGAGGCCCTTTCGGGAGATGCGATCGGGACTTGATCGGCGCGAAGGCCGGACCCTAGAGAGACGCGACCCTGTCTCCCGTCATTGGTCTGCGTCACATCGGGCATCTTGTAGTCGAAAGAAGCCGACGGCGAAAGCTTCTCCATGTATGTATGTGCATGATTCTGATGCACATGGTTGGCTGGGAAGGGCATGTACCAAATCGCGTGCATGGCCTCCTTGCCTCGAGAAGGATGACGCGCTTCAGCAAGCACGCGGTTGGTATGCCGTTGGTTGTAGTCGCGATAGGCAGGTTTCAGCCTGTGTCAACGGGCCGGCCGCTCTGGGGTAAGAAACGGTAGTGGTGAGGGTGATCCATAGTACATATGGAAGGGTGGTGGTGGTGGTGGTGGTGGTGGTGGTGAGTCGGGGGGGGCGGATGGAGACGAAGCCGCGCACAGTGTATAGGCTAGAGGCCGTTACTGGTCTCTCCCCCGCACTCGGCGGGCAGCGCGAGATGACCATTCGTCCGTGTGATGGATTAATCCTTTTCCCCATAGCCAGTGCTGACGCCCGCGCCATCTTAGACACACTATCAACAGAGACTGAAGCCGAAGCCGCTGTGGTCTCTCTCCAGGCTGCACTGTGCCGCCGACGCCGACGGGCGCCTGATTGGATGCGGGTCCCGCTTTTCTAGTCCGGGGCGACGGGGTCCACTGGATCGCCCGCCAGCGCTCCACAGGCCTGCAGATGCACAGGCGCCGCGATTGGCTGCAGCGTCTGGCCCCCGGGCTGGACAGCGGGCTCACCGCCTCTTCATCGACGACGCCTCAGGACCCCCCCTCCACCGTGGACGTCTCCCCGGCCTCCCCTCATCACCCGTAGCCCGCCCGTAGGTGGACAACCCGTCCATCCCGCCCTCCATCCGTCCGTCCGTCCATCCGTCCATCCGTCCATCTCCTCCACCACCCGTCGTCTCCATCCATCCTCCACCACTTCCATCCCCCCATCCGTGTGGCCTGGGCCGTCCAGCGCTCCAGGTTCACTACCCCGTCTAGGCCCGGCCTCCACCGCTGGCCTCATCCAGGGCCTCCCCCTGCCCTCCGCTCTCCGCATCTGGTCCCCCCCCCCCCCCAAAAATCTCTCTCACTCACACACTCTCTCTTCCTCTCTCTCTCTTCTCTCTCCGTCTTCTCATCCGACCCTCCTACTAACCCTCTGGCGCCCCATCTTGGCGCCTGCTTCTCATCACTCCTCCCAACGGCTTCTCATCGCTCCAACAACGACAAACGCTTCTCATCGCCAAAGAGCGGTCTCACCGCTCGCCGGTTATTTGGCCAGCCCTCGCCGCCGGCCCTTGGCCCATCCCCCTGTCCACTCTCCCCTGGCCTCCCCGGATCTCCGTCAGCATGACCTTCGACTTTGGCAACGCAAACGGCGGGGGCGACGGCCTGCTGGATCTGGCCTTCGATCATCAGCTCCGGGAGAGGGCCGCCTTTGCTTTCCCACCGACCACGCACTCCAGCCCGTCCGTGGCCTCGGGCGTCATGACGAACACGCGAATGTGGCCCATCCCCATGGACATGGCCGCTGCGCCCCATCATCATCACGCCACTGCCGCACCCTCTCCGGAAGATTTTCAAGGAAGCTCGCCTCTGTCCAACTCGTCGAGTCCGCATAGCCAGCACTCTTCGCTTCACCAGTCGCCCTTTCAGTCCGCCTCCAACTCTCTGAATGACTGGACTTTGCAGCAGCAGCAGCAGATTCTTCATCACCAGCAGCAGCAGCAGCAGCAGCAGCAGCAACACCAACTGCCGGCTCAGGACCTCTCTCAGCTGTTTCCGGATTCGGCTTCTCTCATGGGCTTCAATGCGTTCCCGCCCGCCTTCCCGCCAAACTCGCTCGATTATCTGCCTCCCAGTCAATCTGCCCTGCAGGCTAACCTACTCGAGTCGACCTTCAACGCTATGCCTTCCATCGAAGAGACGGCTCACGCCATGCAGTGGGGAAATGCGGGCATGGACAACTGGCAAGATCTCCAGCGAACGCTACAAATCGAAGGTCTCTCCCGCTTGGATAGTGTTGGGAGCAACTCGCCCACGGGGACCTATCTTGAGGTCTTGTCCCTGCCGTCGTCGACCGGCGACGGCTGGGCCATGGTCGACTGGGGACAGCAGCAGCTGGATCAGCTTCAGCAGGCCGAGGCTCAGACGGCCGCCATCTTCAACCCGTCGCAGACGCTGCACTTGAGGACGAACTCGGACTCGTCTGACGGGGCCAACTCGATGGAGTTTGGCAGCTTCGAGGAGATTGCGCCGTTTCCCTACTCGCCCTTCTCCCCGGAGTCCGACGTCTTCCAGGACAGTCACCGCGCTCGTTTCACCGCCGACGGCCACGGTCGTCCCCAAGAACTCGTCAGCCCCACGGCCGTCGTCGCTCCGATGCCCATCATCAAGTCCGAGCCCGTCAGCCGCCACAGCCCCGGCACCGGCGCCGTGTCCGCCTCACCCCCGGTCGTCGCCGCGCGGAGAAACTCGGGTCCGCGCAAGAGTCCCATCACAAAGGTTGCCAACGCCAGGCCCGTCGTTCGTCGCATCTGCAACGGCAGAAAGGATGGATCGGTCGAAAAGAAGGTGGGCCGTAGGAAAGGTCCTCTCCTGCCCGAGCAGCGGAAACAAGCAAGTGAGATTAGAAAGCTGCGGGCTTGTTTGAGATGCAAATTCCTCAAGAAGACGTGCGACAAGGGCGAGCCCTGCGCCGGATGCCAGCCGTCTCATGCCCGTCTTTGGCAGGTCCCTTGCACGCGCATCGACATCAAGGACATTGGGTACTTCATGAAGGACTGGAAGGCCGATTATGAGCGGCACATGGATCGTGGCGTGTCCATCTTCAACGTCAAGGGCTTCTCGCAAAAGGAAAGGCTCATGTGGATCACCCACGGCTATGGCTTCGCCCTCCCCGTCATGGTCCGAGAGGTCTACGTCGCCGATGAAGGCTGCTTCTCTGTCGAATGGGTCGAGACGTGCAACAACGATCAGGAGCCCATCGACTTTGAGGCCCGCACGGAGAAGCTCGACGTAGGCGCCGAGGGAGTTCGCCTCGATGCTTTGGCTGAGTACCTGGACAAGCACATCGACGGCCCGTTCGAGGACTTCATCGATGACCACTTCGAGGGCACGCCCTTCATTACCGAGATCCTCAAGACGGCCCACCGCTTCTACGTCAAGGAGCGGATGCCCGTCATCAAAAAGGCCCTCAAGCTCGTTCTCGCCTACAACCTGACGATGCACATCACCATGGTGGAGAGCCAGGGCTGCGAGGTGGCGCTCGACGGCCAGATTGACGACGAGGAGTCCAAGTTTTACGGGCGCACCGTCGCCCCGGTCATGATCAATTTCCAGGTCAAGTGCGCGCTTGCCGACATGTGGCGCGAGCTGCAGAAGGACATCCTCGAGGAGCTTTCGGCCCTGTACTCGGGCGTCTACAGCGGCGAGAAGATGAAGAACTGGCCGACCATCTTCATGCTGGCGTCGATCCTGCTCGCCGTTTGGGAGGAGATGCAGTTCGACTGCCACTACCGGGTGCCCGATCCGGCCGCAGTCAACAAGTTTTGCAACGACATGGAGACGACGCCGGTCGGGGTCATTGTCGGCTTGTTCCACGCCATCTCGCAGAAGCTGCCATCCTTCACGGATTGGGACACGCGCCAGCACGGTCATCTGCTGCACAATAACACGTCAGTGTGCGAGGCCATGACAGAAGTCCGCCAACACGTCATCAAGCATGGTAAGTGTCGTCCCCTCTCGGCACGGGGATGCATCGTGGCTGACGTGGGATCTACAGAGTCCTACCTGCGAACCCGCAAGAAGACCAAGTTCGACCGCTTCGACTTTGACTCGCTGTCCAACAAGTTCCTCTCCAAACTCGTCATTCGCGCCAACTGAGACGTAGCAATCTTTCTTTTTCGTGGTCTATCCCTGTCGATAGATGCCCCTCTTGGTTCGCTTTTTTTGTTTCTCTATCGACCTTTTTTTCTTTTGGCCCCCTGTCGTGGCGACGATGGATGTACGGCATCTCGGTGACTACCGAACGACGATACGACCTCTCTGGCCGGAAGACGACGCGCGACGACTCTGCAATGACAACATCTTTTATCATGAATGTATGACGCCAAGAGGACGGATTGGACGACTGGTGATTTTGAATCTTGACGGTTCAATTGCACATCTTGACGAGCACGGCCATGAGGCACCAGCCTGGGATTACGGCCTCTTCTATACATTTTTACTTTGGCCCGCGTGGTCGTCGGCGACTTGGCTCCACGATGACGAGGATTAGACGAATATGCTGGGAAGGGCGTTTTGTAGTAGGACTTGGAGGATGGGTTGGATAAGGCGGTCCACGGGCAGCAACAGCCTGTCAGGGCAAAAAGGCTAAAGCGGTTACTATGTAGCTGATGAATGGGAATTGAGTTTGTTGATGGCGGTGCGAGATGGTCGGGCGAAGATCGGAGACGCCGCACGTGATGACGATCGAGGGTGGAGCCTTGAAAGTTGAACGGGATGGAGCGGGATGGCAAACGGGAAGCACGCCGTGGCTCTGCAGCCAAGGGAAGTAAAGAACCAACAGCAGGATGAACTTTGACGCGAAATCGAGTGATGAGATGGATGGAGGTCGGGCTACTGTTGACGGGAAGTTAATCTCCGCTGACAGACGCTTCTTGCCTCGGGGCTCGCGGCGACGCCGGACGTGGACGGAACGGTCATCGCGATGGAGCGTGTTTTTGTCAGCAAGCATGGCGTTGAAAGTCTGTGGGCGCGAAGGTACAGGTACCGCGAGGGCGACTCCGGGGTGGCCGGTGGCGAGGGCGCAGACGTAGGACTGGGTAGAGCACACAAGTAGCTGTACAAAGAGCGGCGTGCATGTTCTGGAGCATTCTCTCGTTTCGGAGTGACTCATGCGCGGCTGGCGGGAAGTAGCCGGTCCATTAGGCCATTTCAGGCGTGGTGCTTGAGCCTCAGCCTGCGCCACTCCCCTTCCGGTCTCGGCTGCCCTTCTACTGGCCAGTGACAGTCAGGTGGCAGATGGGGCCTATAAAGGGCCGTTTCGCCCCGCCGCCTACGTGACCGCGCTCCTTACTCCTACAAACCTCGACCTCTGTCTGCATCCCAACAAACCGACGTCTCCTCTCTCGACAGCGCAAAGCTACCACCGTCACCATGCAAATTTTCGTCAAGACTCGTGAGTGCCTTGTCCTTCATCTCGTCGTCGTCATCGTGTGCTTCTGATGCTGACGTGGCGACAGTCACCGGCAAGACCATCACCCTCGAGGTGGAATCGTCCGACACCATCGACAATGTCAAGTCGAAGATTCAGGACAAGGAGGGCATCCCTCCTGATCAGCAGCGCCTGATTTTCGCTGGCAAGCAACTCGAGGACGGTCGCACCCTGTCCGACTACAACATCCAGAAGGAGTCGACGCTCCACCTCGTCCTTCGCCTTCGTGGCGGCATGCAGATTTGTGAGTTTTTGTTTTCCATTTACAAACGGCGGCGGCATACTTACTCTGATGATGTAGTCGTCAAGACTCTGACTGGCAAGACCATCACCCTCGAGGTTGAGTCGTCCGACACCATCGACAACGTTAAGTCGAAGATTCAGGACAAGGAGGGCATCCCGCCTGACCAGCAACGCCTGATCTTCGCCGGCAAGCAGCTTGAGGACGGCCGCACCCTCTCCGATTACAACATCCAGAAGGAGTCGACGCTTCACCTTGTCCTTCGTCTGCGCGGTGGCATGCAAATCTTCGTCAAGACGCTCACTGGCAAAACGATCACCCTGGAAGTCGAGTCGTCGGACACGATCGACAACGTCAAGTCAAAAATTCAGGATAAGGAGGGCATCCCGCCGGATCAGCAGCGTCTCATCTTTGCTGGCAAGCAACTGGAAGATGGCCGGACACTGAGCGACTACAACATTCAGAAGGAGAGCACCCTGCACTTGGTGTTGCGCCTGCGAGGAGGGATGCAGATTTTCGTCAAGACGTTGACGGGGAAGACGATTACGTTGGAGGTTGAATCTTCGGATACTATCGACAACGTCAAGTCGAAGATTCAGGACAAGGAAGGCATTCCTCCCGATCAGCAGCGTCTTATCTTCGCCGGCAAGCAGTTGGAGGACGGCCGGACTCTTAGCGACTACAACATCCAGAAGGAGAGCACGCTTCATCTCGTGCTTCGGCTCCGTGGAGGAAGCGAGTGCTGAGGGCGGAGCGTGTCTCGACGACGGGATGTTTTTTTTTTCTTGCCAGCGTGTCAAGGGCTGAGGCGTTGGTGGATCATTGAAGCAAGGGCCGGTTGGCGCATTCGCCTGCGGTAGTGATATCATCCATGAGCTATAGCACAATGCAAGTAGCGCATCCGTATCGGAGGCGCGAAGATATGGCAATGGTCATGTGACGGTGACGCTGTGAAGGCGATGACGCTGTGAAGGCGAGGAGGCGATGGAGGTGACGCGTAGGCTGTAACTGAACAACCGGCTGCGTGACTATTACGGGTTAAAGTTGGGAAGAAGGATTCACGCAGATGACATGAGACACTTCTATACATATATATGTAGGTATGTACTAAACACTGCAAAAGTTCTTCAAGCAACATGTGAAACCAGATCCACTGCCACCGTCGAGAGCCAACAGGAAGTCTTACGGCCTTGGGCCTAGGGTAGGTGGTCGGAATCCAACGACATCTCCATCACCATCAGCGACGCGAACCATGGTAACTCCTCGTTACTACTATCACCTCCACTTCGACCTCTATTCTACTCCGAATCCCGAGAGCGAGGGGCCGTCGCCAGAGCGGGCCGGCGGCATCTGGCTGCCGCCGCCGGGAGCCAGCGCCTTTGATCGTCTGCCGTCACATCCGACGCACGGGCGGGCGATCCGCGACGACAGGAGGCACAGGGGAGGAGAGGCCCGGGAGGAGAAGGTATCCGGGAGCGAGAGCAGCTTGACGGTCGACGAGAGCCGTATCCTACAACCGAGCGTCATCGACTGCGGAAGCAGCCGCAGCGACGAGGAACCACGCAGACGGCTCAGGACGCTTTCGAGCCCAACAGCTGCGACACAAACGGTTCGAGACTGGCGCTTCGGACGGGTGAGCATCGACACGGCCGATCCCATCACCATGTCCCCTACCGAGGCGGGCAAGGCGGCGCCTCCGCTCGGCCCATCCTTTGGCGGTGCCTCTGCCACCAAGGCCGAATGGCTACCGCTGGACACGAAACATACCGAGTTGGGATGGGGCGTCATCCGCTTCTACCGCGATGGCGACGAGGTGCCTACTTCGGCTGGGGACGAAGAATCGGGCGATGAGGACTGCTGCGTGCTCTGCATCCCCGCTGTGCCGGCGTACATGTCGCCGGGGGACTTTATGGGCTTCGTTGGGGATCGGTGGATGGGCGATATCAGTCACTGTCGAATGGTTATGACTTCGAGCATGAATCGGTATTTGGTACTGTTGAGGTTTCGCGAGGCTGAGAGGGCGAGGCTCTGGAAGCGTGAGTTTGATGGCAAGGTCTTTAACTCGATCGAGGTGAGTTACGACTTGTTTCCATCACCCTTCACTCGGTTATGCTGATGGGCAAAGTCTCGAGTCTGCCACGTCGTCATGGTCAAGTCGATTACATTCTCACGCAACCATCATTCCGAGGCGACGGCACCATCGTCGTCGTCGTCGTCTTCGTCAGCCGCCGTCGTTTCCAGCAGCCTTAAGCCCTTCCCACCGCCGACGCCCAACCTCATCGAGCTGCCTACCTGCCCCGTCTGCCTGGAGAGAATGGACGAAACCAACGGGCTGATGACGATACCGTGTTCGCACGTCTTTCACTGCACCTGTCTTCAGAACTGGCGCGGAGCCGGCTGTCCCGTCTGCCGCTTTACAAACGCCTCTCCTCAGGCGGGCGCCGGCGATGACGGCGATGATCCCAACTCGCGATCGTTTGGAGCGCCGGTTTCGAATCTCTGCAGCGTTTGCGACTGTGCTGATGATCTTTGGATCTGTCTTATCTGCGGACACGTTGGTTGTGGACGGTACAAGGGTGGGCATGCCAAGGATCATTGGAAGGATACGGCTCATTGCTTTGCGCTTGAGCTCGAGACGCAGCATGTTTGGGATTATGCTGGTGATGTCTGGGTGCATCGGCTGATTCGTGACAAGGGAGATGGTAAGGTGGTTGAGCTGCCGGGGAGAGGGAGTCCCCATGACGGACAACGACAACAGCAGCAGCAGCAGCAGCAGCAACAACAACAACAACAACAACAACAACAACAACACCAAGGTCAAGATGTGGTGCCGCGGGCCAAGCTGGACAACATTGGGCTCGAGTACACGCATCTGATTACCAGTCAGCTGGAGTCACAGCGAGCCTACTACGAAGACATGATCAGCAAGGTAGCCGACAAGGCCGCCGCCTCAGCAGCTTCAGCCGAAGCCAGCGCGGCGCGAACAACCGATCTAACCGCCCGTCTCTCCCTCGTCGAAGAGCGTCACGAAGCCCTCCAAACAACAACGCTCCCCCAACTCGAGCGCGACGTCGAGAGACAGCGCTGCAAAGCGGAGCGGGCGGAGAAGCTGGCGCGGGATCTCGGCCGTTCGCTACAGGAGGAGAAGAGGGTGAATGAGGGGCTGATGCAGCGGATCGCCCATCTTGATGAAGGGCTTGCGGTTGCCAAGGCCGAGGTTGAGAAGTTGAGGGGGGAGAAGGGCGAGTTGGAGGAGTTGAATCGAGACTTGTCGGCTTTTATATCGGGGCAGGAGAGGTTGAGGGAGTTGGAGAGGGAGGGGGTTTTGGGGGAGGGGAGGTTGTTGAGGGACGGTTGGGGTTGGGGGGAGGAGGGGAGGAGGGGAGGAGGTGAGGTTAGGATTAGGGTTGGGGCGGGGAGCTTGTCCTACCTGGGATGAGGTTGATTGCTGGTTGCTTGGTATTGATATCTAGTTACCGAAGCGGTTATACATACATATGTTACGGGAGTGGTCTACCGAAGTCGTAGCCGTGACTCGTGTCAGTGCGGTTAAACTAACGTGCGTTACACAAGACAACCAAGTTCCGGCCAAGGGGGGGAGTAAAAGAGACATACATACACACAGCCGAGACAACCAAGTCACAGCCAAGAACATTAGTAAAAAGGCAAACAAACAACCAAGACAACCAAGACAACCAAGACGCCAATATAGATAAGAGAGCTACAAGCTCAGTAACGCTGCGACCGTATGCGTACAGAATGAAATTGCCACAAAATGACACTTCGAGGAAATAATTGAATGAAAGGGGATAATATCGAACTCAATCTTGGCTCTGTGTGAGCACAAAGTCATCATTGTTCGTGGAGTTCGTCACTGACTTGGGTGTGAAACCCTTGTCTTTTGACCTAGGGTGAACTCAGTTCTCCATGGTGCTTGGCTCAAGAGGTTCTTAGCTTGCGTTTAGGATCATCACTGTTCGGGCCCCTTTTGACAAGACCTTGTGATCAAATTGCGTCTTAGACGGTTTGATACCGTCGCTGCTAACAGCAGCAGAACAATCCTGTGAGGGCCTGAGGTCAGCAATGACTTCCTGCCGAGATGGTCCACGTCTGCATCAGTCGAGGGAGGAACTCGTCGTGGCATCCCCGCCTGGCCTCCCCCGGAGAGGAGGAGGAGACAGCATGACAAAGAGGAGAGGAAGGTAGGTAGGTAGGTAGGTAGGGCATATATACCAAATTTAACGCGCTGTTTGATAATTGGGCCCTGCGATGAGACCGATTGTATCTGAGACGGTTAAATTCCGTCGTTGACGATACAAGACCGAAAAATTCTCTGAGGGCCTGGGGTCAGCAATGACCCCATCTTTTTGCCAAATGACAGAAGAAGCAGTGCTGATCAGACTTACGGTCTATGATTAGCCGCTGTCTGTAATAGACGGGTTTCTACCCCGTCCCATCGTCGATGACATCAACCCGAACAATCCTCTAAGGGTCTGGGGTCAGCATTGAATTCATGTTTTTGCCATCTCGGACAAGAAGGGGTGCTTCGACGTACTACCTCTGTATCTACCGAACTTGCTCAATGTCGGGCACAGATGCCTCTATATATACCCCGTTCCAGCGAGAAACAAGCTTTGCAGAAAGGCCATGAATGACTCATGAGTCACATCTAAAAACCTTGTAATCTGCCGTTGGTCCATGCTCTGCAGCTGATAACTCTGCCGTCCAGAGAGCCTCGAGCCGCAGAGTCCAGGTAGAGGAACCTCGTCACTAACAGAGTACGTTCTCTCTTTTTCAGATGGAGCCGAAGCTCTTCAGGGTTTGTTCGAGCGCCGGGAGAGGCAACCAGTTACATCATCTCTTAGTGTTGGTCCAAGGTCAGTATAAGCGTTGGCGACGCTCAATATATACTATCAGCACATAGAATCCGATGTCATGTCTTACGTGCACATCACGTGACTAACCCAGACACAAGCAAGGCAACCCAAAGCTGCGTGCAGAATCAAGCGCCTCGTATCGCATCCCTGTCCAATAAGTACGCAAGCAGCCAGCAACATACGAACACAGAGTCAGTCTTGGCTGCGAGTTGCTCCCCCGGAGCCGGGCTTGGCGGCGAAATCGGGACCCGGGGCCGGCTCCGAACCCCAAGATTCGTGGGGGGATGCTGCTAGCAGGGATGTCAGCTACCTAGCAGGCTACCTAGCAGGGATGACAGATGCTATCAGTGGCCACTAGCAGATACTACGCCTTGAGACACGCACATGTCGCCATGGCAGACGTATGTATGGGAGCTGGCTGGATGGCCGGATCTTGGGGCTTAAGTAAGCTGGAGGCTCGTCTAGCACTTCCAGGGCGGCTGCCGAAGGGATGAGTGGGTGGGAGTGGGTTCAATGGTGTTGGTGGGACCGACCTGACTAACCTACCTCACCTCAGCACCCCTCACCTCGACCACCTCTCATCGTCACCTCCATCGTCAGCTCTCTATACCTAGTCAGCTCTCTATCGTCAGCTGCTCGCCTCAAAGGGCTTGTCGAGAGGCTGCTGCTTCTTCTCTCCGCCTCTCCTCTCTCTCTCTCTCTCTCTCTCTCTTCAACCCCCCCCCCTCTCTCACTCTCTTCCACCCAGCAGTCGTCACTCTGCCAGCCCCAGCCATGTCTTCCCACGACGACCGCGGCAGGCGGCCCAAGGAGCTCTACCCCATGGTCAATTGGAAGTACGACCTCTTCCTCTACAGCATGGGCAACATGGTCGATCTCTTCTTCCGCGAGGTCGTGCCTCGGGGCTCGTGGAGGGTGCCTCAGTCTGGCCCCGTCCTCTTCGTCGCCGCCCCCCACGCCAACCAGGTGAGCTCTCAACCACCACCATTCATCCCATTAACAAGGATACCGCTGACGTCCTCAGTTCGTCGACGCCATCATCCTTCAGCGCACACTCAGGCACGAGGCCAACCGTCGCGTCTCCCTCCTAATCGCCCAAAAGTCGGTCCACGGCTTCATCGGTTGGGCCTCGCGTCAGGTCGGCTCCGTCCCCGTCGGTCGCGCCCAGGACGCTGCCAAGACAGCCATGGGCACCATATACCTACCCGACCCCATCGGCGACCCAACTCTGATTCGCGGCATCGGCACCCGCTTCGGCGAGGGCGAGGGCGAGGCTCAGGGCATGCTGTTCCTCCCGCCTGGCAAGAACACCACGGGCGCCAGCGTCGACATCGCAGACATCATCGGTCCTGAAGAGCTGCGCATCAAGAGACCTTTCAAGGGTAGCCTCGCCATGCGGCAGCTGACGGGCCGCGACGACGTCGACGACGAGGGCCGTCTGACGCGCTCCGACGTCCGTGGTCCCGCCCCGGGCTATCAGGGCACTCGCTTCAAGCTGGCGCCGCATATCGACCAGACAAAGGTGTACGAGGCCGTCTTCGACCGGCTACGCAACGGTGGCTGCGTCGGCATCTTCCCCGAGGGCGGTAGCCATGACCGCACCGAATTGCTGCCTCTCAAGGCCGGCGTCGCCATCATGGCCCTCGGTGCGCTGGCCGAGTCGCCAGACTGCGGCCTCAAGATCGTGCCCGTTGGCATGAACTACTTCCACGCTCACAAGTTCCGCTCCCGCGCTGTCGTCGAGTTCGGCACCCCCTTCGAGATCCCCACCTACGTCGTCGACCTGTACCGCAACAACCGCCGCCGCGAGGCCATAGGCCAGGTGCTCGATACCGTCTACCAGGCCCTGAGCTCCGTCACCGTCTCGGCTCCAGACTATGACACCCTCATGCTCGTCCAGGCCGCCCGTCGCCTCTACAACCCGACGGGGAAGAAGCTGCCCCTGCCCGTCGTCGTCGAGCTCAACCGCCGGCTGGCCATGGGCTACGAGCGCTACAAGGACGACGAGCGCATCACGTCGCTGTCCCGCGCCGTCAAGGCCTACAACCAGCAGCTGCGATACCTCAACCTCAAGGATCACCAGGTTCAGTACGCTCGCATGTCGCTGCTCAAGGTCGTCGCCCTCATCGTCTATCGCTCCGCCAAACTGGCCGTGCTACTGGCCTTTACCGTCCCGGGTCTGCTCCTGTTCGCCCCCGTCTTCGCCGCCTCCAAGGTCATCAGCCGGCGCAAGGCCCTTACCGCGCTGGCCGGCTCCACCGTCAAGATCCGCGGTCACGACGTCATGGCCACCTGGAAGATCCTCGTGGCACTGGGGCTGGCGCCTACCCTATACCACGGCTACTCCATCCTCGTCGTGGCCCTGGTCTGGCACGACCGGCTATGGGGTCGCGTCCCCGGCTGGGTGCCTCTGTGGCTGGCCTACTTGGGCGTGTGGCCCGTCATGATTGGCATGACGCTGGCTGCCCTACGCTTCGGCGAGGTTGGCATGGACATCTTCAAGTCGCTACGTCCGCTGGTGCTGTGTCTGTTGCCATCCTCGTCCTTTAACATCCAGAAGCTGCGTCTGCGCCGCGCCGAGCTGAGCGTCCAAGTGACGGAGCTGATCAACGAACTGGGTCCGGACATGTTTGCCGACTTTGACAAGACGCGTCTGATACCGGATCTGATGAGGGCCGAAGGCGCCGCCGCCCCTCAACCGGCTCCGGCCCGGACTTCGGACGAGTGGACTCAGGGCGAGTTCATCTGCGAGGTCGAGTCTCCGCCGTCTCTGTCCAGACGCGCCACCACGCAGTCCAGTCGCCGCCTCCCGCGAAACGACTCCTTCAGCAACATCGGCGCCGTCGGCATCTTCTCAACCCGCCCCCCCTCTCGATCCCGGAGCCGATCGCGATCCAGCAGCGCGGGCGGCGGTCTCGGCATGAGCGCCCTCCCTCTCGGCGCGCTGACGACGCTCGATTCCGCGGGGGGGTTCAGCGAGGCGACGCGCAAGATTCGAGAGGCGATGAAGGATCGGAGGAGGAGGTCGGATAGGCTTAGGGTTGAGGACGGCGGCGACGACGGCGGCGACGACGGCGGCGACGACGGCGATGATGATGATGGGGGGGAGGGGGGGGGATAGTGAGGAGGGGTTTATGACGAGGCGAGGAAGAAGAGGGTTTAGGGTGGGTGTATGGGGTGTATGTATGATGGGTTGTATGATGGGGTGTATTCTATTGGATACGTGGATGAGATAGAGGGGTGGTTTGATGATGAAGACGATGTTGTTGTTCTTGTTGTTGACGAGACGGCTCAACTCATCGTCGTTTGCTGATCCCATGCTGCTTTAATAGCTGGGGAGAAAGCGACCCCAAAGTAACCGCTCGGATTGATAAGGGGGGGGGGGGTGTTCAGTTTCAAAGATGGGATCAGGGAAACCCGTGAGGAGCTATGCTGGGAACGTAGGGAAGTGGGTTAGTTGCGAGCCGTCAGAGTAAGGGGGCAGAGGAAAGGCCTTTGCTGTCCTCATCAGGAACAGGAGCCAATCACACGCGTAGGTATAATCCTACACAACAGGCGCCCAGAGGACCTTGCTGGAAGAGAAATTAAGGGAGGCTGATTAATACATGATCATCTTCTCCGGTTCTTCCATATCCTCGAGAGAAGACGCCGACAAGAGTTGCGTGAACAGACGGCTACGAAATGTTTGAAAGGGTCTCAATTGAATCGTAAAGACCTGCACGTTTAGCGGACCAGGCGCCGTCTGCTTCAAACTAGGATTCTCAAACATCTTAAGAAGGGACGAGGATATGTTTGCTGAATACAAGTATAGTGATTTCTTAGTGCTAAGCAGTAACTTGGGCTATTGACGCATCAGTAGATGAGCCATCATCAAGAGGGTGTGCATGCTTACCGCCACGCCAGCTGCATGCCGCGTCTTCTCTCCCAACGCCATCCACTGTACTTGGCCCAAGGCAATCAAGAGGGCCACTAGGTACGGATCGCGTAGGCGCTGCTTGGGGGTGACACTCTTTTTCAGATTCCGGTTTAATCTGTAGCAAGGGGGGTTGATACGGTTTTTCTTGTACGGCCATGTTATGTTCGTGCGCAGATGCTTGATCATAGCGATATCGATGTGGGCGACAAAAGGGACACCATCGTTGAGTGTGAAGTAGAAGCACGATAGCCAGACAGGGCGATGGCCACCGAGGCGCAGGACAAGACCGTCGCGACTGAGAGTCCAAGTCAGAAGGCGCTTCTTCGTAGTGTGAGTTTGACTTACTGCCACGACAGGGGCAAAGACTGTTCTCGACAAAGGAATCTCCAGATTACGTCCACTCTTTCGCCGGGAAAAAAATCACATCCCAGAGGTCATTGTTCCAACAGCTGTAGTCGACGAGAGTCCTTCTCATCATTATCCTCCATCGGCGGGAGAATCGCCATTTCCTGAGCGGGACGACTGCCTTTGCTAGAGGTGCACGACAGGAGATCGAGTTGTAGTGTCGTCCAAAGTAGAGGCTCGATGATGACGCGCTTTCTGAATTCGCGGCGAGCCAGGTCGTAGAGAGAGATCCTCTCTATGATGGAATGTTGATCGTTCGTTGGCGACGGGTCCGGTGATGAATCCATATTGATTCTTTAGCTTTGAACGAGGTTGAAGTTCACTAAGAATACCTCCCTCTCTAATGGACTCACCTCACTGATGACTCAGGAGTCAAGCCACAAATCACATGATGCAACCAGCCGCGTTAGCACAGACAGTTACATGGCACATGATCCAGCCCAACGCTTAGGCTCTTCTACCGCAAACGTCAGCTAGCCTAGACAAAGTCATAGCATTAGAATCATCAACATGACGATCCATCACACCTCTCTGCATGCTCATCTTTCCATAGCTTTGCCCCATCGTGCAAGCATCTCTAGATATACGTACCTACGAACGCGAACACTCAACCTTAGCCACTTGTGGCACAGCCTCAACCGTTAACCCCCCCGCTTTCTTAACACGAGCGAGGTTTTGCCGCCCCGCATCCCCCCTCAGACGCGTGACAGCTGCCCGAAAATATCCACTGCAGCCTCATCGACGCAACTTCAGACCGAAGCCCGTCGTCCGTCACCTTCTTCCGACCGTCTTCTGCTCGGCCTGCTCTGGATAGTAGATGGTCTTGCGCTCTGATCATCGTGGCATTTTCACGCGTCGCCCATCGCGAACTTACGCGGCTGCCTGATATCACCTCGCAAGTCCCTCCTATCGAACAGACATCGAACAGATCGCGACGCGTCATCGCCTTGCCAGCCTTTCTGTCCGGTTTTTTTTTTTTTTTTTTTTCCTTCTTCAAACCTCACGAACCCGTGTCTACCCTACTGTAAACCAAGACCTTTCCCCTTCCTTTCCCTTTCCCTTTCCCCGCCCCAAGTTTTCACTCGTCCCCTTTCTGCTAAACCCTCTGCAACGCTCACTTCTTAGCCATGCCTTGTCATCTGCCCTGACCCTCCTTGCCGATCATCATGGGTAAGCAGAAGCGTCGGCAGCCAGGCGGCGGTGGCGCCAAGCAGCGTCACAAGAGAGCTCAGCCTCAGCGGCAACCTTCCGTCGAGGAACCCCCTGTGCGCAGAGACGTCGTTGTCAAGCGGCCGCTGCCCGCCGTCAAGTCCAAGCACCGTAGCTATTTCGAGTTGGTTGAAAACAAGGACAAGAAGAAGAAACTCGAATGCCAGGTAAGCTCGCATTTCCAACCCCCTTGCCATTCCTGCTAACTTGCTGTAGAGCACGTGCACGACGATCCCGCCTCCTGGATTCGAATATGTTCCCATGGGAAACCCGGAGTTGACCTCGTTATGCAAGGAGCTTTCTCGCGAGAGGGGCTTGCTCATCTACGTCGTTTCGGTGCGGAACGACAAGACTGATCGCCGCCTTACTCGACTTACTCACTCTGAGCAGTCCACCACGCAGAGGTTCAGCCTCGCCGCTCACATGACCAGGTGCGGCTACCATTTCGAAATCGCCATCGTAAAAGAGGCAAGGCGCAACATCATTCATGACCCGGATCTGGAGTCGTCGGTTCCGCATGGAGATCCAGAGCCCATTCCAGCCTCTCAGGAGCTGTACCATGCTCAGGTCGATGCCGCCATGCGCGATCTTTTCCCGCGCATACCTCACACAGATCGGCATATCATCATCGGCCGCGCCTTTACACGGGTATGTAAATCGTACCCAGACCCATTAGACTCACCTCGTGCTGACCGTTTTGTCCAGGGCTCCCGATTCAAGGGGGAGAAAGTCGTTGGGCTCATTGAAAACATGTCACTCTCTCGCAGGGTCCAGCTGGCGGTCCTGGCTCACATCAGACACAATTACACCACGTACGACGAACTGCTCAAGGACATTCCGTGGTCCGAAGCCCGGAGGGTCATTCAGCCTGCCTGTCTCGACGTCATTGTCAAGTGGCGTGGGGACGAAGAGAACGGCCGGGACGAGCTCGATGAGATATTACGTGAAGTTGTCATCATCTCCGACTCGGAGGATGATGAGTCCGATGTGGACTCCTCAGACGGCTCGTCTGTTGTGGAGATTGGCTCGTCCAATGTGGCGTCGTCGGCGTACCCACGGCCATCCCGTACGGCTCACCGACCGACGCAATCCGGCGTCGACTCAGACAGCAGAGGTCGCCGTGGTTTTGACCGTTACCGCCGTGCCTGGGAAGACGCCGTGCGGCGGAACGATGACCGTCAGGAGGCTGACAGACCCGTTCGTGAAGGTGCTGGAAACGCACCACGACCTCTCCAGGAAGTCCGCGGTAAAACCCCCGCGCCCAACGGCTATGTGCCACGTGCCATACAAGCGTGTGGACGGGCGATAAGCCCCTTTTCCGAGGCTTACAATGAGCCCGTCGTCGAGGTAGAGTGTCGCGTACATGAGCACGTTTGGAGGAACAGCTGCTCACATGAACCATGGCTGCGACTGGACTCTGCATATCAGGAGACGGTGTTTCGTTCCGTCGAGACGGACTCCGGGCCGCAGTACTCTGCTTGGGGCTCTACGGCACGCCCTGACGTGAGACCGAGACAGGAACGTGACGTGCATCGCCAGCATCATGGCGAGCAGTACTGTCTGTCTGTTACGGCGTCCAGCAGCAGCTCGCGGCCCATGCACGGCTACGCACATGCCGCTTCGTTCCCAGTGTCGTCGGGCCATCATCATGGTGATCCCAGCGGATGGGCGCCGCCCGTCTTCTCCACGTCCAGCCACCACCACCCGGTTCGAAGCATGCAAGCTTCTGCTCCCGTCGCTCAGCCGCCGGCCGAACGCATCGTCATGAACACGGCTCGGCCCGGCTCTCGCTGGAACCCCATCGTTATGGAGGATCGCGGCGGTTTCTACGAGAGGATCGAGGAGTCCGACTCTTCGCCACGCCAGGCCAGACGCTGATCGTGACGTCGGACCCGGCCTGTTCCCGGAGGGAATGGCTACAGCCCAAGGTCGGGATGGACATGGGGGAAGAACCCAATGTAATAGTCTACCATACATAGACGATACCCGGACGCAAAAGACGCGTGCTCACCGACGGCCCCCGTGGCCCCTGTTCCGCCCCTTGGCAATCCTCCCACCAGCGGCCGGCGCCCGGTTCCTCGCCTGGCCCAGGCCTCTCCTCCCCGTGACGATGACGCCCTTTCCGCTGCGGGCTCGGCCTCGCGCCGATGCCGAGGGACGACGCGCGTCAACGGCGTCGGGCATGTCATCGTCATCGCCCCTTTCCGCAGCCCTGGCACGAGATTGCTGCTGCTGCTGCTGCTGCTGACGATTGCAAAACTTGAGCTTGCCCCCTCGCCCACGCGTCGCCGCCTCCCTTCCCTTGAGGGCGGCCACGTAGGCGCCCACCCCGGAGGACTCCCCACCCTGCCGATCCACGTCCATGTCATCCTGAGCGACGACGATGATCTTCCCATCTGCGTCCATGTTCGCTCTGGACCTCGTCGGGTTGCGGGGCCTCGACGGCTTCGTGCGTGACATGTTTGCGAGGGCTTTTCCGTCGAGGAGGTCGAGGGGTTCGTCTTCTTGTTCGACGATGTAGGTTTTTGCGCCTTTGCGGGATTGTTTCCTGCTTCTTGGGAGGTTGGGTTCCGTGTCGGAGGGTTGGGCTGAGTCGGTGTCTGTGCTGTAGAGGGCTTGGTCGAATTCGTTTTCGAATTGCGTTTTTGTGCGTTTCGCCTTGCCGTGTCGACCTTGTTCGCCTCGGTGACTCGCGTCGTCATCGTCTTCGTCGTCGTCGTCGTCGTCGTCGTCTTCATCGTCGTCGTGACCGTCGTGAGCCTTGTTGGCCGCGTCCTTCTTCTTCCTCTTTGCCCTCTCCTTGGTCTTGCGGATGTTTGCCATGAGCTTTTGATCCGAGTCGGGACAGTGGCTCTGCACCACGTCGAAGCCGAAGCGGCGGACCATGCGCTCTAGTATGTGCTTGACTTTGGCCTTGAAGTGGCCCTTGTGCTCGTGGCTCCAGACCAGGAGGTTGGGGACCAAGGTCGGGAGTCGGGGGAGGATGAGGGCGGGGGGTAGGCTGACGAGGCAGACTTTTACGAAGCCTAGACAGCTCTTGACCATTTCTCTGTTGTTGGAGGTCAGGAAGAGGTCCATTGTCTGGATGAGGTCCGAGAGCGTTTGGGTGCTCAGCTGCGGGGCGAATTCGAAGAGGAGCCGGCTTAGCGAGGTGATGGACGCGGAGATCATGTGGGGGGTCGAGCCTGCGAGGCCGGCGCTGACCATTGTGAGGTATTCTTCTATGCTTGCTCTTCCGGGGGTTGCGTTGGGGGCCATGTGGGGGATGAGGCTGTTGTTTATCGGGGTCCCGGCCGAGGAGGACATGCGGTGGCCCATTTGGACGAGGAGGTCGTAGGCGAGTTGGCGGGCTCGCTCGTTGGTCTCTTTGCAGCTGATGACGACTTCCGAGAGGATGGAGGGGAGGAAGTGTAGGGACGAGTCAGGGATGAAGGGGAGGAGGGATAGGAGCGCCGCCAGCCTTTCTCTCCTGGCGGGGGCGGAGACTTTATCGGCGCTCGAGAGGAAGAGTTGCTGCAGTTCGGAGCTTCGTTCCTCGAGGGCGGATTTGCCGAGCTCCGAGTTGGCGAGGCGGGGGATGAGCTTGTAGGCTTTCTTTTGGAGTTGGGGGTCGGTGTCCTGGAAGGCGATGACGGAGGCGATTTCCATCAAAGTTGCCAGGCTTTCGCGAGGGAGATACGTCGACATCGTGATGACGAGGTCCATGAGCGTCTGGGCTGTTGATGGCATGGCATGATCCTTCTTCTGCTTGGGCTTGTTGTCGTCGTCTGATGAGGGGCCGCTCGACTCGAGTTCCGAGGCGAGCATCTTGCTCACGCGGTCAAAGGTTGCCGTCACATCTTGCTGAGGGGCGGTGCTGAGGAAGGCGTCGATGGTCTGCAGGATGGGGCCGCGGCTTTGCGGGAGCGTCTGCGTGTAGACGTTGAAGAGCACGGCTAGCATGTTGGCCGAGAACTGGCTCATGTGGTCGAGGTTCTCGCGGGCTTGTTGGCGGGAGACGCGGGCGTGGAGGAGCATGTCCTGTTCGTCGTCGTCGGCCGAGTTTGCCATGGCTTGGTTGGACTCGATGAGCGTCTTGAGCGCCTTGCAAATGTCCAGCCTCATGTCGACCTGCTTGTACAGCAGATTGGACAGCATTTCCGCAAACGGCTGGTCAAAGGCATCGACAACGTCCAGCGGGAGATGGCAGTAGCCGGGCAGGATGGACCACGTCTGCTGGACGAGCGTTTCGTAGATCTTGACTTCCATCGTCTTGTCTGCTTCTCCGTGATCCAGCACCTTTTGGAACAAGAGTTGGCTCAGGGGTACCATCTCCCTCTTGAAGTGCGCGAGCTCCGTGTTGCTCGTGTAGTCGCGCAGGACGGGGAACATCCATGCTCTCCCTGGCTGGCCCTTGACGCTCCTGGCGATGTTGAGTGGCAGCACTGACAAGACTGCCTCGGGGCCCATGGCTCGGATGGCCAGGCCGATGACTTGATCCGCTTCCTTTTTGTTTCGAAAGGACGGCGTCTCTCGGACCTCGCCGATTGTCTTGGTGATGGTGAGCATCCTCGGATACGCCCTCCACCGCAAGGCCGTAAACATGGCGCCCAGTACGTCAAAGGTCTGCGGCCAGGCCGCCTGGTACTGGACAGTGAGAAGCGATTGTGCAATCTTGGCGAGTTTGTCGAGAACCTTTTCATCAAAGATGGAAGGGTCCAAGACGGCCTGATCCGGGATGCAATTGGCGATAAAGGACACGATGCATTCAGAGGCAGAGATGCGAATGTTTTCCGACTGCGACTGGAGAAACTGAGCTACCAGGGTGAACAGGTCTGGAAGCTTCTGAAATGTGTCTTGCGGTTCGAGCTGGGACGAAATGTCGTAACCTCGCGAGACGACGGCCAGCCAGGGCGGAACGAGCTGCGTGTCGTTTGCGCCCGGACGCAGCTCGGAGATGATGTCCATCAGACGAGGCAACCTCGCAGACGTCGCCTCTTCCGACATGCCCTTGAAGATGAGCTCGAAGATGTCAAAGCCGGCCATGGTCATGTAGTCGTTGCCGGTCTTGGCAATGTTCAGCAGTAGCTCGCACAATGACTCGATCCTGGTGCTCGGCCAGCCGCCGCTCGCCACGGCCACGGACTTGACGAGCTGCAGCGCGTGTATCAAGGCCGGCTCATGGGCCGCCGAGGTCGACTTCTTGCCCCTGCGCGCACCAGTGACCTTGGCAGCGAGGTCCTCGAGCTTCTTCAGGGCCGTCTGGGCGCACATGTCGGCGGCCGGATGGTCGAGGGCGGGACTCGGCGGGGGATTCCTCAGAACGGTCTTGAGCGCATCCTGGGCGCGTCTCCGGACCTTGGGCCTGTGATGGAGAGATAGGCTGAGTAGGCCGGCGACGGCGCGACGGGGGCCTATCTGGGAGACTGATAGGTCCCAAGACGGACCATCCTGGGCTAGCAGCAGGGACTCGAGACAGCCGATGGATGATCTGAGAAGAATCGGCTCGGCATCCTGCAAGAGCAGCACGGGCGCGAGAAGAGTGAGAATTTGAGTGAACTTGGAACGAAGCAGCGGCTGGGGCGCATAAGGCGTGACGACGTCCAAGAGATAGACAGCGGGCGCGGCCAATGCAGCGTCAATACCTTCACCGCTATTAGCCTGCTGCAACAGGGCAAGAAGAGCGGCAAAGTAGCCCGTCGGCGTCGGTGCGGTATTTTGCTCCCGCAAAGTCGACTCGACTGCCTGAAGGATGACGGCCGTCTATAGACAAGTCAGTCAGCTGCGGCTTTGGAGAGGCGGCGGTCAATGACGTCTTCATACTCTTTGTTGACTCTGCAGAGAGGGAGACTTGATCTTTTCCAATTTCTCTTCCAACGTCGGTATCGCCATCGTCGTCGATGCTGGCCGAAGAAGTTGGGCTGTAGAAAATGGTTGGGTTTTGGTCGAGAATTGGTGAAGAGAGAAAAAAGACGCTTATCGCTGTTGCGTGGGCGCGATAAGGAAGAGAGGAGTGGATGACGTAAGCAGACTGACTATGTGCTGACTTTTCTTGATGATGAGACTTTTCGTCCACCGACAAGACTGAAGAAGATAAAGAAAAGACGAGTTGCGGGATGACAGATCGGCCGGCATTGCTCTATTGAATCGAACATATTCTCTTTGCGTCGAATCCACGAGAAACCCAAGCCAGTATCTACAAGAAAAAGTACACATACATACAATACAGCAAAACTACATGTGATGCAACACCCAAACTTCTTACGGTGCGGGCAACTTGGCCATCAAGTGATCGAACCTCTGGTTCTTGATGTGCACCTCTGGCAAGCGGAGCCGGACATACTCTCTCCGCATGTAATCGACCTGGCCTCTGGTAAAAGTCTGATTCTTGGATCTTGACCTGTTTGTCAGTGTCATGCGGTCAAGGCGAAACAAAGCGATTGTTGCTGAAACTCACGTCATCCAAGGAAACATGTAGTTGGACCAGGCTTTGCGCGGCTCCTCGACTTCAAACAAGGGTTTTCCCGAGACGCAGCATCTATAGTTTTGCTTCCTGCACTCGTCTTTATCCGGATGGCCGAGCCCGAACCAGTGGCCGACTTCGTGGATGACAGTCTTGCCCGTCGTCCATTGTCCGTTTACAATCTCAGGCGCGGCGTGAGAGAGCATGATGGGTCCGTCCGTGTAGAAACCACCGTCGTCGTCGTATGTGGGCCTGGGGAGTTGCGTCTGGCCCAGCACTCCCTTCTCTAGTAAGAGGTCCTTCATGAAGACGAGGTTGAGGTCTGAGTATTTGCCTTGGTGGACGAGTGTTTGGAGGCTTTCTCTGCGCGTCACGTTCAGGATCGTCTCGTTGCTGAACCAGGATGGTTGCATCATGTTGACTGTGCGTTGAAGACTGAAGTAGAAGCCAGCCGGTTCGTAAGCCTCGTTCAGCAACTCCATTTGCTTAAGGATGCTTTGGTCCTGCACAAGTCCTTGTTAAGTGTGCAACTCACCGCCGTCGCACAGAGACTCACTGAGATGTAGCCTCTTTCCGCCGGCGTCTTGTACACAGGTCCGGCCTCCTCGATGATGACGGTAACATACGTCTTAATCTCCATCTTGGGAAACCAGCCTCCTCTTCTTCTCCGGGACTGAGATGGACCCAAGGCACGCTTGTGATCCACGTGCTGTGGCTCGCGGGCAGCCTTGACCGTCTTTTCATGACGTCCTTTCCGCTGGCGTCGTTTCCCGCGTCGAGCTTCCCGGACTTTTCTGCTGCGGCCACCACCTCGAGCTGCTCTACCCCTTCCCCCGAGAGGGACGGCTCTTGGCGTCTTCACATTGCAAAAGGTGCCTAGGGCGGAAATTGGCTGCTGTGGCTCCTCGCTGGCGAGTGTGGCCGCGACTTGCAAGAAGAGGAGAGGGAGGAACTTGAGGAAGAGCATCGTGTTTCTCAAGTAAACGTGCCGGGGTTGCGTATGTATGGTTGAAACTAAGGGATTGAAGTTATCCACTTGCCGCAACCTACATACATACACATACATACATAGATACAGAGGAGGGGAGGACGGAATCTTATACTGAAATGCATACACACATACATACATACATACACAGTCAATGGGGAACCCCGTTCGACTATCCACGTCCCCACACAGCTGGCTGCCCGCCGCCCGATCACAATACCGACTCCTCCGCCATGCCCAGAGGCCGAGATGGGCATGTATCGAGTAGCTGCTGATACATACAAACGCCACTATTCACTACGTATGTATGTATGTATGGACACATGCTTCTACCACTTCAGGCGGCGACTCGCGTTGCCGTCAGTCAAACATCTCCCCGCGAGGGTGTTGAGAGGGCGCGGCTCATGGCCGAAAACCGGTATGTATGTATGTATGTATGTATGTATATGTATGTATATCTTGTCAGTTTGCGCGCGCGTGTGTGCGCAGCTAAATCCAATGAGTATGTATGTACGTACGTATGTGTGTCTGTATGTAGGTATGTATGTGTATGTCTGTCTGTACAACGTAGCCCTCTACATCCATTAGTCTGTCAGTTTATACATTTCTGGAACCCCTTCCTGCCAGGCAGCTTCCGTCCGAGGCTGCTCAGCTTCTCGGCAACATTCTCCGACTCGTCGACCCTCGGGACCTACTTACAGACATACACATGTACATACATACATACCCACGGCTCTCGTCCCTGTCACAAACCGGTTCCCAACGTCGGCCCCCCTTCCCGAGCCGGAGTCAAAGTAGCTCTCCTGCCTCGAACAAGGAGTCCGTTCCGAATCTCACCGAGCCATAATGGCAGACATGGTCGAGGTGGGTAGGAATGCAGCTGCCGGCAACGCACCCCAGTGTCTCACCGCGTGCCACGGATCGCGGGCCGAGCTGGCGGTCAGTTATACCGAGGCAAGTCTCTATAACTCTGGCGAGAGATTGTCATTTTGTCCGGTTATGGGATGATTTGCTAGCCCCGTCTGTTCTGATGTGCATACATACATATGTAAGTATGCATGCATGTATGTATGTATGTATGTATGTATCGTCTGTATGTATTGTCTAATCTATCACGTCAAATCAAGGGCCCGTCCTAGAGTCTCCATAGAAACCTGTTCTCTCTGGATGTAACACTGGCAGCGGGTTTTGAACCCCCGTTTGTCAGACACCCCTGACCTTTCTGCATATGGCAATCAAAACCCTGTGATGAACAAGGGCCGGACCCGGCACCCCGCTCGTCTCAGTTGTTCATCGCCGGACCTGAAACTGTGGCCGACCAGCCACGACTCATATGTATGTGGGAATATATGTATGTATGTGATGCGTACTCTAGACGGTGTCTATGTGATACCCGAATCTCTTGAACGCGGAAGCTCTCCCAAGGTCGGGCTTAGTTGCGCCTGTATCGCCAGTTCGTCACGCCACGCCTTGCGGTCGCTGCAACACGGAGCGAGTCAGTGTTCTAACCATCGTGTCTTATGGATTATCATACATATATACATAATAAGTATGTATGTACATATGTATTACCCCGAATACCGTGTTCTTGGCAGTCTCTGTCGGCGTTAGGACGAGGATTCTGCAAAGGGTCTCAATAGCCGACAGATGGTGCTGGAATTCAGTCCGTCACGAGTCCATTGAACCGAATGACTGCTAGTCAGCGTTTCTTCAAGAGCCCAGATCGTTCGGCAGTTTGTATCGTCGGTTGATGCGCGGCTTTTTTCTCAGTGTATGTATGTATGTATGTATGTATGTATGTATGTATGTATGTAATGATGGAGGAGGAGTTGGCCGAGTTGCTTGGCTCTGACACTGAAACAACACGCTCAAAAGCGGCTACATCTATGTATGAGTACATACATACATACATACATACATACATATGTATGTATATAGATGTATAAGTCTTTCTATCAATGAGCAGATTAACTCATACATACATACATACATAGCGTTGTTGACAACAATGACTGTATCATAGGAATGACAGAGTTACACACATCAGATGACTACCAACACAACTCCAACCAGCAGAAACTCCCCAGAAGCTCGCCGGAAAGCTCGCAGCGATTCCGGGCCATCAAGGTACACGTGCGACCTGTAAACTGCCTCGACTTCCGCAAGCAAACCGTCTTTGAGTTCAACTTGACAGATGCCGCATGCGGCAGAGGCAAGTGGGCTTGTGGGAGCCGAGCCCGAGGCCATGGCAGTCCAGTCTTGGCACCATCTTAATCTCCCGCATCGGGCTCAACCGAAATGTCAGCCTTTCCTCGTGAGCGAGTCATTCATCTCTTCAACTCGATGGGCGGCTTTCCCGGGGTGCTGGTCCATGTAAGGAGATGATCCTTCCATCATGGCGTATGTATGTATGTAGTATGTATGGATGTAGGATTACATGTAGAGTAAGCTTCGTCGCGGCCCTTGTCGGCGATGACTCGGCGGTCGCTTCCGTGTGCGTTCAGGAGGGTTATGAGCTACACAGCCTATGTACGGACGAGTTGACAGAATCTCAACGACGTAAAGATGGACTTTAGTGGCCAGTGTCAAGGCTCACAACTCTCGCCGTAGCCTCCTGTCAAGGTTCCACAGATCCCTTCCGTTGGAGTCAGTTGTGCTACTGTCTGTAGACATGCCGGGATTGTTCCAAGCCGAGGCTCGTTGTGCGACGCAGAAAGGTTATCGCAGAGTTGGTGGTGCCTCCGGGTGTTGATGACGGTTCAGACCATCTAGATTCTTCCCGAAGAAGGGTCATAGAAGCGCTGGTCATCTCTCGGCGTCTGTGTGTGCGTCTGCAGTTTGAGCAAACACACGTTGCTTCAGCACTTTTACACGCCAACAAGGCATATGTTAGACTGGCTCAGCGACCTCACATGAAGGGAAAGGCGAAGGATAGTTGCGTCATTCAATTTGAAGTCTCGTTCTCATTAGAATCATCCCAGCCGTCCAACTCCACCGTATACATCGAGGCTCGATTCACATAAATGATAAAGCATATGGGAAAAGGCACTCGTCCCAATAATGCAGTTCCAAGTCTAGCTCTTCCTCCCATGTAGACCCAAGTCAGCCTGCTCTAAGCAACGCCGCTGCTGTCATGATTCTCCGCCGGGTTGGGCCGGTCCATCAGGGGTTCGGTTTCCATCTTAGTGGCGAAGCGAGAGACGGCACCCGCAGGGAGGGGGGGGGATTGAGCCGACGGCGACTTGGGGATCCGATCCGAAGCATCGATCATGTGAGCAGAGTGCTGATGCGGCAGGGGAAGACCCGGAGCATCCACCGGTTTGACGGCAGGGGAATCCATGGGGAGTCCTCGGCGTTGAGGCTGACCGACGGAGGCGGAGAGATGGTCTAGCGGAGGTCCGGCAGGTCCGGCAGGTCCGGCAGACACCGAGGGAGATGCGGCGGGCATCCCGGCGGGCATCCCGGCGGGCACAGGGCGTCCGGCTGTGGCAGGGCCTCCGGCTGGCATGGCATGTCCGGCAGGGTGCGAGCCCATAGTGGGCGCCTGCCTAGCAGCCAGAGCCGAGGTACCCGGAGCCGGTTCAGTGCCTGCGATGCCCCCGGCCTGGGAAGCATCAACGGGGATGGGAGGCGTTCCCGCGGGAGGATGAGCCCTCTTTTCCATCTGCGAGATACCGGCTGAAGCGGTCATGGAAGGATCAGAAGAAGAGTCGAGCTCAAGATCAGCGGGGCCCTGAGGACCCTGAGGACCCTGCGGACGCCGGGAACCATGGGGTCCCGAGGGGGGAGCGGGGGGAGCGGACACCTTCAAGGCGTGCGGAGGCCCGTCAACGGGATGCGGTCCGGTCGGAGCAGTGGGGCCGAAAGACGGATCGGATCCGGCGGGGACGGAGGGACCGGAGGGGTGGCTAGGGGAGGAAGTTCCGACAGAGCTCATGGGAGAGGGAGTCTGAGACCTCTTACCGAGAGCCGAGCCACCGGACAGGGCGTCCAACAAAGAACCTTGAGGCTGACCACCGGACTGAGGACCCGGACCGGAGGCAGGGGATCCCATGGGCGGCTGAGCCATACTCGAGGGGCCCATGGAAGGCGGGTGAGTCGGAGCCCTCTTGTCCAGAGAAAGATCCGGGCTGTCTGTCGAATCGTCGTCGAGGTGAGAACCAGGTCCGAAGGATGAAGATGCCATGCCAGAAGAGCCCGAGGAAGACGGGTGGCCCGCAGTAGGCGGATGATTGGGAGCCCTCTTTCTCATCGAGGGCGGCCCCATGACGCTCAGAGCCTCTAGTGAAGCACCACCGGGCTGGTCACCGGGCTGGCCACCGGGCTGGCCACCGGGCTGGCCACCGGGTTGACCACCGGGCTGAGGGCCAGGACCGAAGGATGAAGATGCCATACCAGGAGGACCCATGGAAGACGGGCGTCCCATAGAAGGCGGGCGTCCCATAGAAGACGGGTGTCCCATGGAAGACGGATGCTGCGGAGACCTCTTGCTAAGAGAAGGAGGGCCACCGGAAGAAGCTCCTCCAGCCTGGCTACCGAAAGAATCTCCTCCCGGCTGACCAGGAGGAGAGGCGATCTGAGAACCAGGAACCTGAGAAGGCGGACCACCAGAGGGAAAACCGGGAAGCGGAGCAGGCATAGCCCTCTTCCCGACGGGAATAGGACCGCCCATATCACCCAGAACCTCGCCCGCCTTTTTCGAGTCATCGGCAAGCAGAGTCCTCCTCTTGTGCAGGCCCAGCACCGTAGACACTTCCTCTGCCGGCGGAAAAAGGCCCGGAGAGGTTTCCCTGCCGGGGATCTTGCTCCTCAGAGGGACGGCCTCATCGGTCGTCTCGCCATTCATCGCCTTGTCCTCTGCCGCCCTCATCTGTGAATCCGGGTGCTCCGTCTCGCGGACGGGGAGGGCAACGCTTAGGCCGGCTAGGGCGCCGATGACGGCGATGGATTGAAGCTTCATGGTGGTTGTTTGACGGGGATTTCTGGAAGTTTAGGAGAGAGGAGTCGGGAGCTGGTAGGAAAAAGGAGTTGAAGCTGTGAGATTGAATCTGGTGTGAAGCTTAGAGGATGAGGCTGAAGTGATGCAGTGATATCAAGTACGTACGACGACCTCGAATATATATACCCAATCCCTCTCCTCCGTCATCATCTACTTACACGTACAAGCAAAGCAAAGCACCAAGTCGACCGGTGATGTAATAGCCCATCTGGAATCCTCGGCATATCTCTTCGGCTGCGCTTGGTAGCCACACCTCCATGACGAGCCGCGTTCCTACCGACCGATGAGATCGGCCGCCGGCCGGAATGCTCACAGACACCCGACCGCCAGCACCGTATTTATGCTTATATCGCCCTGTTTCGGCACGGGCATTCTTCCTCCCTCTGCTGACCGTCTCCGCCTGTCGTCATTCGGAGTCAGATTCGCCGGGAAGGGGGGGGGGAACAGGGAAGTCTTGTTGAAGGAAAGGGCCCGCGGATGAGGCTGAACTGGGCTTGGTTGACGACGGTAATTCCTTAGCTGGGGATGGGAATCGGCGAGTTTCCGATCTTGGGGTTGGCTGAAACGAGCACGTCCCTTTTTCCCATGTCTAGACACGGGCGTCGATATCTCAAGAGACGTATGAATAAGTCTCTCATTCGAACAAGGGAGGGGCAGAAAGAGAGAGAGAGAAAAAGAAGAAGAAAAAAAAAAAAAAGAAACAAACGGATACAAGCGGCTGGGTGAGAAACTGCTGCGAATGACGCCATCATCGAGCCAGCGCTTGTGGCCTTTGGGCCGGTTCGGCAGCGGCACTTTGTTGTCGTCGGCGTGTCGACGACGGTGTTTTGTGAGACAGGGCCATGCGGTCTTTGTTTCATCGGGCTTCATCGCGATGGCAGATGATCTGGTAGCCATCATCTCATCTCCCAGCCCATGACGTGAATCGAATCAATGGCATTCATCAGGTGAAGATGACTCGGTGACGAAACAGCCATCATGGCCTTGTTACCGAGAACCTGTCCACGTTTCCAGCCTGCTGTTGCCATGGTGGGCCTGGACAAGGGGTTTCCTGTCTCTGTCTGGGCGAATCAGGCAGTCATGTATCCATCCTCCGATGACGACACCGGCCTCATATCCAGGCGAGTATCAGGAAGCGGCGAGACAGCTTCATCTCATGCGTCGAAAGGGCGCGTTGTTCGGCCGACTGTGCGGACAGCGAGTCGTCTTACTAGTCGACGCTCAAAGCGGTCATGACGAAGAAGATCCCGCTTCCCTGGAATGGGGGTAGCATCATGTACGGATATGTACGGATACAGCCGGACGGACAGCAGGAAACATGATACATGATGGAATATCAGATGGGCAACTCGTACACCTCCCGTCCGTCAGCCTCCGATGGCTTGGGACTCGCCATGCTATGCGGACTGACCAGACTCCCGGGGCTGGTCAGGTCGATGGACTCCATTTCCTGCGGCTCGCGGTCCTCCTGCCTGATGCCAGCCTCTTCTTCCCCATCTTCCCTCATTTTCTTCTCCTTCTTCTTCTTCTTCTTCTTCTTCTTCTTCTTCTTCTTCCTCCTCTCCTGCCTCTTCCTCAGTAGAAACCAAGTAAAGCCGGCCAAGGCAACCAGCCCGCCGATGGCGCCCAACACGGCCCCGGCCACGGCCCCGGCTCCGATGCCCTTCCCGGAGTCTTCGGAGCCCCAGCCGGTGGAACGGTGCGATGATGGCGAGTTGCCTACTGCGGTAGAGACGCGCAGTTGCAGCAGAGATGATAGCGTTGCGTCGGCGAAGCCCCTTTGCGGAGCGGTGACTGTGGCACCCCCGGAAGCACTATCGGACTTGTTTAGCTCCTGTGTTGGCTCTCCCCATCGTCTCGAACGTACCCTCCTCCTATCCTCTCATATATCACCGACGGAACCCGGTAACTATCCCTGCCATCTTGTAGCTCCCACTGCCACTCATACGTCGACAGATCCAAGATCCGAACCGGCTCAAAGTCATCATCGCACGAAGCCTCGGTCAAAGGCAAGGCGCCGGAACGAATCTCACCGCCAACAACGACCATCTGCCGGCCGTTGAGCGTCTGACAACTCCCGCTGAGCCTATCCCGTCCGATGGTCGAGTTGACCTGCTGCTCGGCATTGGACCGGTCCGAAAGGGCGGTGGCATCGATCCAGGTAAAGGACGGGATGCTGAGCACGTGCACATCTTCGTAGGCCCGGTTGTTGGTCCGGCTCCAGCCTCCGTAGGTGGTGATGTGGAAGGCTCCGTTGTCCGGGGCCGTCGTGACCGAGGTGCAGAATGATCCTCGGCCCGAGGGGGGCTTTCCTGTCGCTCTCTGAGACCACCAGGTGTGCGAGGCGATGTCGTAGACGTAGATGATGTGCCAGTCGGAGTCGTAAGACCGGCCCCAGCCAGGCTTTATACCTGCCGTCACCTTTATATAAGTTGATATCGTGTGAGTATACCAGCTCTCTCTCTCCCGCGGAAGATACGTACGTTGGCACCGCCAAAGCTGATGAGCATCCCCTCCCTTCCAGCGGGAACATAGACCAAGACACCATTGTCAAGCCCCGGAACCGGCACCCCAAACGAGCCACGCCCGAGCGTCTCGTTGGTCCACGATAACTTCTTGGAGTCGAACCGCAGCATCCCCCCCCCATAAGGCGCCGTCCCTCCATAAACAAAGTGAAGATCCGAGCCCGGAACACTGACATACTGCGCGCCGGTGCGGCGCCCAGAGTTAAAGTCTCCGCCCTTGACCTTGACGTCCCTCCAGTTGCGGCTGTTGACGTCGTAGGCTGCTATCTGATCGCTTCTCCCGCGGCCGCCGCTGCCGAAGGCGTAGATGGTGTCGGGTGTGTTCCAGAGCACGAGGCCGTCTGGGAGGGAGGCGCTTGCGTGGGCGAGGGTTGAGCGGTGCTTGATGGTGGTGTTTTCGAGGAGGGATTGGGGGATTGGACGTTCGACGGGGAAGTCGGTGGTGAGGGAGAGTGAGTAGAGAGATGAGGCTGGTTTGATTGTTTCAATTAGTGCTCTACTTCTTCTCAATCTTCGCAGAAATGAGACCCGTACTCGCCGAACTCGAATATCCTCCAAGCGAGACGATGCTATACTTGCCGCCCATAAAGTACAGCCTGTTGTTGTTCAAAAGAGCAGCTTCAAACCCCCAGCATCGTAAGCTCAAGAACAAAGTCTCACGTAAGAACGAACCTACTCTTCGCAGCAACAATATAGCAGATATCCCCCAGCGTCCCGCAAGCCAACCCCCAAAGGCTCAAGGCGGCCAGCGCATAAAGACCCCGTCCCGCCATGAGCGGCGAACGCCAAGGCAAGATCGCGAGAGGGCATCTGACGAGAAAGGAAAGTTGATTGAAGCGAGAGGAACAGCTTCAAAGGGGGGGGGGGGGGGAGGCGAGGGTTTGTCCGGGTCTCGGGAGGCGTGTCAGCCTTGCTTTTTAACGGAAGCTGAGAACTAGCGCTTGCAAGGTGGGCTTATTGGCTGCCATGGTCTGATGCGCGTTCTCGTCATAACACGGGCCCTTGTTGGGATGGGAAGCTGTCATAGGTTGGATTGGAGTTTGGGCATGGGACTTTGTTCTTTGATGTGGTTGTGCTAAGCTCTTCTGAGGACTGCGAATAGAGCGGCTGTTTCTTTTTCTCTTGGTTTCTACATATGCTCAACTAGTTGGAATCATGGCTTCTTGATTGAAGCTTGTTGTTGTTCTTCAGTTTAGCAACAAGGATTGCCTCAGCCCCCTTTTCTTTTCTCACCTCGGTCATGTCAGCCTTAATCTGCGCCCTTGATGGATCCGGTTACCATCAGCGCCCTGCATGACAATGAGAGACGTACAAAACTCCCCATGCAAGACCCTCCTCGTGGCTGAAACCATGCACAACTTATTGCCACCCTACTTTGACCGTCCACCCGTTCGGTGCAGCCGTGATGCCAGCGGCAACTTTGCCCCTACAGTCCCCGTCTTCGGTAGGCTTGGCGATAATGCCCTGCTCCTCGATGCTGCTGGTGAACGGGAAGCCGAAAGTGACCTTTGTCTTGGGCAGATCGGAGCATAGATGCCGACGAGGCGAGTTCCACGGGAAGTATTCGACGAAGCCGGCCTGAAACTTTTTCACCTTCCCTGCTCCGTTGGGGAGCGTCCACTGCCCGATCCGGATCTCGTTGCCGCCCGTCGAGTTGTTGATGAGCAAACCTCTCCATGTAGTCCCCGAAACATGCTGGACCTTGAGATGATATGTGTCCTTGTAGCTGGCAGGGACCGTGACGGCGCAGCTGACTCCAGGACCGTCATCGGCGCCGAGTTTGCAGTTCTTATCCGCCGTCTTGGACTCTCCCTGGAAAGTGGAAAAGACGGCGCGGATCATGGGCTGGCCGTTGGCGCCGTCGGCTTGGGGCTGCAGCCCGATGTATGCCGGCTTGCGGACCTTGTAAAAGTCGAACTGCTCAGCAAAGTAGAAGCCGACCTTGTGTGGTGCCTCGGCGATGTTCATGGGGAAGGTGATGTCATCGAAGCCTTCGGCCGGTGCGTTGTTGAAGGACCATGTGTGACTGACGAGGGCGAGAGCCGAGGGCACGAAGGAAGCGAGCAAGAGGAGGGTGGGCTTCATGGTGGCAACTTATCACCTTGTGACGGAGAGAGATGAGAGAGAGGATATCGAAGTCGTAGTTTGATCTCTGTCAGGCTGACGCTGAAGGAGTGGAGAGAGAGCTGCAGACTCAAGTCGGAACGCAGGGGTTTTATATCTCCAGCTCACAGCATTCTCGTGATTCAGCACTCGGCTGATCGGTCTCAACGCTTTGATGTCGGCCAGCAAAGAAAAGCAAACGGTAGCCAACGGTAGCCAAAGGGTATCCCGTGTTTCACCCGGAGGTCTTTCAATCTGTCGGGTTGACGAGCCGCGCATCATCATTGCGTCATTGAAGACGGGGAGGTGATATTGCTCGTGCTTGTTATTGCGAGGGCCTCATATATATTAGTCGCGTCTTCGCTTGAAGTCATCTCGCGAAGGCATGTCACTGATGATACGCTGTTCTCCCGTGCGTACATACGTATTCACAACATGTCATGATGATTCAACTCTCGGGAACGCGCTTCATGTATGTTAGCTGGCAAATAGGGAAAGGGTAGCTAACACGTTTCAGTCTCAGGTCTCGGAGTTGGATTGTGTGTGATTGAAGCCGGCGACGTGATGGTTCAAGGTCAAGTGCTCGTAGCATAAAGGGGACAGGACCTTTGAGGTCTGGGCTTGAACAAGGTTATGCACGTTGCCATAGCCTCAGCGGTCCAGAGAATATCTTTTCAAGAAAGCTGCAATGACAATCAAATCCTCGAATTCATCAGAGACCGAGTTCAGCTTCCCTCACCTCAGTCCTCTCTCTACCAGTTGATGAGCAGCCAAGTGTGGCTGATGCCCACCATCCCGGTGGCGGTGCAGCTGCACATACAATCATGCATATTCGTACATACTTCGTACACATCCTTAGTATTAGTAAGCCCTTGCCTCACTCCATTTCATCGCCAACTCCCTCAACCCCAACCAAGCAAGACTCCAAAAGCAACCTCTGGCAGTTCAGCCAGCCAGAGAGGAGCCTACCATAGAGGGACGGCAATCATGGCCTTCCTCATACTCGTCATCGGCGACCTCTACATCCCCGACCGCGCCCTCGACATCCCCCCCAAGGTAGAAACACCCCCGGAAGACACCCTCCCCGAAGCTAAAAACAAGGCCCTCAGTTCAAGAAGCTCCTCGCGCCCGGCAAAATCGGCCAAACGCTATGCCTAGGCAATCTAACCGACAAGCAAACATACGAATACCTTCGATCCGTCGCTCCCGACCTCAAGATGGTCAAGGGCCGGTTCGACGTCGAGGCTGCATCTTTGCCCCTCACGCACGTCGTCACACACGGCGGCATCCGCATCGGTTTCCTAGAGGGCTTCACCATCGTTTCCTCCGAGCCGGATATTCTCCTCGCCGAGGCTAATCGGTTGGATGTTGACGTCCTCTGCTGGGGTGGCACACATCGCTTCGACGCCTTTGAGTATATGGACAAGTTCTTCGTCAATCCGGGCAGTGCGACGGGCGCCTACTGCAATGGCTGGGATTTCAAGGATGGCGATGCTGCGACGGGCGCCTACTGCAATGGCTGGGATTTCAAGGATGGCGATGCTCCGACGCCGAGCTTCTGCCTCATGGATGTGTGTTTTCTCACCACTGTCAGTCCAAACCGATGCTAACGACGGTCACGTAAAAGGTACAGGGCATCTCCCTCACCCTCTACGTCTACCAATTACGCACCGACGACAAAGGCAACGAAAACGTAGCCGTCGAAAAGGTCACCTACACAAAGCCAGTCGAGCCAACCGCCAGCTCATCGTGACTTGGCATAAAGTTGAGAAAGCGATACCCGCTCGAGACTTCACATCTTTTCACGATGCCGGCGCGCAAATATAGGTACTATCCCGAGGAAGCTGGGCCAACTATCGGCCCGAACCTTGGTGATACAGCGCCCGGCCAAGGCCAAGCCTCTCTCTTGAGCATCAAGACGGGTGAAACGCCGCCGGCGAGCCCATTGGCCCAGGACTCAGGAGAAGGGTCCTTGCACGAGAAGAACAGGAGCAAGCCAGACGAGAGCAAAAAGAAAGTAAAAACAAGTACTCTAAGCCCCCAACGCCTCGTGATATACCCCATGCATCGTGTCGTGTGAATCATCAGACCATCATACTCCGCCTCCTCCCGCCCCCACGATCCTTCGCGCCAGAAGCCTTCTCAACCCGCCGCGAAGACGCCATACTCTGTCGACGGACCCCCTCCTCCTTTTCCGTCTCCCGATCCGTCTGATCGCCGTCGGCCGGGGGCGACGAGCTCGCGAACTCGTAGACATCAACGTCGCTCGTCTCGACCTGGCCATCTTCGTCCGTCCGGCTTCCTCTGCCGCCACTGGGGTTCCCCCTACCGGATCCCGACGACGACGACGACGACGACGACGACGACGACGGACGCCGACGCCTAGTCGTGGCGACGGAATCCGGTAACTCCGGGGGTAAAGACGGCTGCTTGTCGGCCAGAGGGCTCAGAGGCGGCTCGGAAGACTCACCGGCCGTCGTCATGGGCGTCGTCTCCGCTTGACTAGAGCGCCGATTCTTGCCCTCGCCGGCGACGGCGTCAAAGAGCTGCTTGGATGGCCGCCGCATCTTATCGCGTAGATTGGGCTCGGCGTAGCTGATGGCCGCCCTGTTTCGTCGACTGGGCCTCGTCGCTTCGCCGCTGGCGCTGATATCGGAAGGGGGCGGAGTGTCGCTTCCGGTCTCGACGTCGCGGGCTGCTGGCTCGGGGGATCGGGGAGATGGGGGGTCATCTTCGCTGACCGGCGCCGGCAACGACTCTACCGGCGGTGGATTCGGGGGAGAAGCGGTAGGCTCGGTAGTGGCTGCTTCCGGTGCGGCCATGACGGAAAGGCTGGTCTTTGTTCGGCATCTGGACCGGCTGATGGATGCCTTGGCCTTTGGTGCGTCTGGCGTCGTGAGGGTGGAAACATCTTGGGCGGGCTGTGTCGGCTTGACGCTCTTCTTTGGAGAGCGCAAGTCTTCGTTTGTACTCTTTGCTGCGAGCGGTTGTCGAGCTTTGCAGTCGATGCCTCTCCTCCTCTCCCGCTCATCTTTCCTCGCACCGACCGGGTTCTTTGCATCTTTAGCCTCGGCTTTTTCTCGACACGGAGGCTTCTCCGTCGCCGTTATCCGGGGGATCTGGTTCTCCTTGGCTGCTGCTGGTCGCGTAGGGACGACTTCGGAGTCGTCGCGTACGGAGAGCTTGCGTTTGGCTCCCGCCTTGACGGAAAGGACAGCTATCTTGTTGTTGACGGCCTCGAGAAGCGGAGGGAGGTCCGGCTGCGGTACGGCGACGATGGGACATGGAGATGACGGTTCTGATGTTACCGGGCCTGGGGGTTCGGCGAATAAAACGGGTGGTTCGATACTCTTCGTAGGACTCGGTGAGTTCGTCTCGGTCGTCATGATAGCCCTGCTGGGTGAATCGACCTTTACCGGGTCTTCGTCGATGAACTTGGATAGCGGGGGCGGTCCCAGCTCCGGCGAGTCGGCCAGGTCGGCCTGCGATCGAAGAGCCAAGATTTGTTCCGGGCTGCGATGCCTGGTCAGCAGTTCATCACGATGATGGCATCGGCTATGGAAAAACAAGAGACGTACTTCATTGACCGACGGGGACCGGACTTGTTTTCGGGAATGTGGCCCAGCTCCTCGATTTCCCTCGCGACGTCGCGTAGTCGTCTTTGCGACGGGCTCGGCCGCGAGGCACCGAAGCTGAACCTCTGCCTCGTCCGTCTCCCATGCTGTGGAGAACGCCTCTTCTGCGGCGGTTCGACACCGAGTCCAGCGAGAAGAGCTGTCCAGTCGGAGAGCTGTGCCTCCAGCTTCGATTTGATGGCCAAGGCATGGTCGGCTACACGCCGCGCGTCGTTGTCTTCCAGCTGCTTCTCCAACTCCAATATGCGACCCCGTAGTTCGAGATTCTCGGAGAGCATGCAGGCGCAGTCGTTCTCCAGGTCTCGAATGCGAAGGGCCCGGGCGTTGTTGGACTTGGCGAGGTCTCGGTTCTGTCGGAGCATCTTCTTGCGGACTGTGGCTGTTAGAAGAGGGGACGCGCGTGGGGAGAAGAGACAGCACGCACGCGTCTCCAGGGTGTCTGTAGACACGAGGGGCTCGTTGAGCCGGGCCATGGCTCGAGATTTTCAGCGGTTCCGTATGTATGTGACGTGGCTGTTTGACGAGACGGCTTGGAGGAGTAAATCACTATTTACCGTCGTCCCGTTAGGGCTTAGGGTGGAGGGGTCTGCTGGTTGCCGGGGCATCCGGATCACGTGATCGCAGCCTTGCATCGACGAACCGATATCCATCGTCCACAGGGCTGAGGCCAACGAGAACGTCCACAAACGCCGCTGCAGCACACAATGTCACTTCCAACGAGGCCGCTGTCGACGCACATGCGCGCGCCCAGCGGCCCGGTATCACAAGCTCCCGCCCTGGCTGCCCGCATCGACGAGAAGAGGGCTGAGCTGGAGCATCTGAAGGAGCTGCGCGATCTCAGCTCCGCCGTGGCGACGCAAATGGAGGCTCTCGAACAGCGGCTATCGACCTTGTCTGGAGGAGCGCAAGGTTTGGACCCGCGGTGAGAGGCCATTGGAACATTTCGCTGACGATGACAGCCATCTCGGCCGTCATGGATAATTGGCATAGCGTGCTGCGAGCCATCAATATGGCATCTGGTGCGTCATTCCTCCTCCTTCAGGTCGTCGCGACCTAGCTGACGGACACGGAATAGCAAAACTTGTCAAGACGGACAAAGAGAACGCGCTGCCTCAGACGCTCGTCCGCATCCCAACCGAGCACGCGCCCACCCTCCAGGCACAAGCTGAGGCCGCCGACGTCAGCGCCTCACCCGAAGCGACGACAGACACGTGAGACAAGTGCTTCCGCGCTCCATCCTCCAGACGTTCGCTCCGTCCGTCTCGACGGGTGAGGAAAGTGGTTGCCGTCCTGTTGTGCAAGGACCGAGCCGAGACTGCAGTCTGGCACGCCCCTGTGCATGTTCCGCAGGACGCGACGCGTGCGTATTCGTACCTTGACGCGTGTTTTCGGTCGAGACAAGAGGGGATAATGCGCAGACTTGCCAGTCGGTGGCATGGATGAGGCATAACAACCGTCCCCTCGGGCTACTCATGGATCAATGAAGGGCATCAACCAGGCGCAAGTCGCAACAGCTAGGTACGAATACAGCGGGCAGTTTGACGAGCAAGCTCCAGCAGTGGACCCCCCTCAGCAGTCAGCCATGGCAGCTGCGGCCGAAGCAGAAGCCCCCCCCAGCAGAAGACCCCAGCAGAAGACCCCAGCAGAAGACCCCAGCAAAAGACCCCAGCAGCTCACGCCTCCCTCCATCTTCCCCTCCCCCATCTTCCATCATCTGCCACCAACGCGCTCCACGAGTCGCAAAAAGCAACATCTTCGACGCGTCTTTTGAAACCAAGCATCCGTTGCCTGTATTTCTGTCCCTCAACAGCCGGCGGGACCCTTGCATCGCCCCAGCCCTCAGTGATATCAGATCCGAAACATGGGACCGCCCCTGATCACCGGTGGCAGCTTCGACATCCTCCAGGATGAAGCCTGTCCGCGGCGTCAATTCCCACCGTCCGCACACGCCGCCGACCCCCGTGACGCCCTCAGGGAGCTTCCGGCGTCTCAGGGGCACAATCAGACCCCGCCCCCGGTCCCGGAGCCGGCCCCGATCTCCAAGCTAGCTCCGCATAGACTGTCGCGCCGGCCTCCTAGACACCGGCGGCCGCCCGTCGAATTCGAGACGTTCGAGCCGCTTGACGCCGTCATCGAGGAGCCGAGCAACATCAGCCAAGACTCTCCTCCGCACCCATCCGTCAAGGGCAGTCACGGATCCCACCCCCTGACGTCTCTCAACCACGATACCGACGTCCCGGATCAGGTCGTCAAGCACCTGGCCGGTCAGTTTAAGTGGCTGATGGTCTATCCCGCGCCGACGGGCGACGACCCGTCTCCCGACCAAGCTTCCTCGGGCCAGAGCGTCGTCTACGGCTGCAACTTTGTGCGCCGCAGCATGGCACAGCAAGACGATGCACAGCAGAACGGTAGCTATGCCTTTGTAGCCACGCCGTTCAAGGAGGTGGAACTCGCTCCTGCCGATGCCGCCGATGGCTTCTGTGAGAGCATCGTCTCGTCGGCTCGGCCGCATCAGCATCCAGGCCGGCCGCTCAAGGCTCTAGAGCTGGTGAGGCTGGTCGAACGCGCCCTTTCGCCGTCGGCGTCGGTCCTCGGCGATGGATCCAGCAGCTACGTCCACGGCTCGGCTCGCGCCAGGCCCCCGTCTCGTTCGCGCATCGAAGATTCTCTCGAGGAGATGGACAAGCTCCAAGACGAGCTCGAGGATGAGCTCGAGGCCGTCAACGCTGCCACGCTGCCTCGCATCATGATTTCGCCGACGGAAAAGGGATTCGTGCCCTCTCCCACGACGCCATGCACTCGGAGGACGTCGTGCACGATTAGCAAGGATGCGGCGGCGTCGTCTCTGCAGCAGTCGGCGACGGTCCGCATCAAGCCCAGCGAGAAGACGAAGCCCAAGACGCGTCGGGCCGCCTCGTTGACGATGCGAACCGGCAAAGCGGCCGAGGCGGAAGCGAAAGGGACCCCTCTGTCTCGAGGCGACTCCAAGGCGACGCCGACGACTCCCAACACGGCCACCAAATCGACCAAGCCCCTGACGGTCCCCAAGTTCGAACTTCCTGGAGATGCCGTGGCCCGGAGGCTCAGGGAGCAGCGGCTGGCGCGACAGGCGCAGCAGGCCGAGGCTCAGCAAAAGGCACAGACGTGCTCGCCCAAGCCCAGGACGCGCCGGACGTTGGCCAAGCCGTCGTTTGAGCTGCCCGGGGAGGCGATCTCACGGCGCAAGAGAGAGGAACGAGAGGCCAAGCTCCGAGCCGAAGAGGAGGAGGATCGCAAGAAGCGCGAATTCAAGGCGAGGCCCATGCGGGCGAGCAACGGATCGGCCACGCTGCCTCGCGCGACGATGGCCAGCCGGGGAAGACAGGCCAGGCCGGCTCAGGGAGAGGCCGGGGTCAGGGCCGACAAGACGCGGCGCGCCTCGACGCAACTCTCGCGGACGACGGCGCGTGGACCGGACAGCTTCAAGTCGCTCCCGGGGCGGAACAAAGGCTCCGTGATGCTGGCGCCCGGCTACGCATGTCAGGCGGCGAGGAGGCGGACGACGGATGATGAGGCTGACCCGAAGCGGCGCGAGAAGGAGGCCAAGGAGCGGCCTCAGAAGAGGCGAGAATGACGAGTGTAAGATGAGAGAAGCAGAGGGCGGACTGCGACTGTATTGTGCTGTACTACTTACTACTAGACGGACGGTTCGTTAGGATTAGGTATGCTTTAGAAGCCAAGGTTTGGCTGTTACTGCAGATGTTATGTATGTGACATGACGATGACGATGACGTCGGCTCGGGCCGCTCCCGAGCCGTCGCCAGAGACGGGGACGGAAGTATGGTATCGCCGTTCCGACAGTGACGACGTCTGAGGGGACGACGAGATACATCATACAGCCTACCATCCGTACAGCCTACAGGCAACGATGCCTGGCCTGAGAGGAGCAGAGATCGTGCGTCATCGGCAAATACCGCCATGTCATCGTCAGAGACGGTCGTCTCCATCAACGGCGGAAACATCATCGGACGCCACCAGTCTCCTTCAGCAGACCGCCCACAGGCCCTAGACGTCTTCCACGACATCGTCTACGCCAGAACACCTACGCGCTTCCAGCCAGCAGAGGCGATCCCACCCGTGTCTCCGGGCGAGACAGTGCGCGCGGACCGATGCCCGGGTCCGAGCCAGCCGCAGGTGCTGGCCGAGGGCATCCGCCAAGAGGGAGATGTCCGTCTCCATGTGATGCGGACTTGCCGATGCTCCGACGGGAAGCTTCTTCCGGTGGTTGTGTACCTGCACGGCGGGGGGTTCAACTTTGGGGGACCGTTGGAGAGGGATTTCGGGGGGTGGGTTGCTCGTTCTGGGGGGGTGGTGGTTTTCATGCTTGAGTATCGGCTCGGGGTCTTGGGGTTTGGCCGGGGGGGAATGTTGGGCTTTGGGATCAGAGGGTTGGCATGAAGTGGGTTGGGGATTGGGGGGTGAGTTTGGGGGGATGTTGGGAATGTCACTCTCATGGGTGTCAGTGCGGGAGCGCATTCTGTGAGTTTCTCTTCTGTCTACCAGGAGGGGGGAATATACTGACGCTTTCTAGATCGGACACCATCTCGTTTCTCCCCTCCCTCTCCCCCTGCCAGTCCGCAAAGCCATCCTCGAGTCCGGAGCCCCAACAGCGCGGTCGGTGCTATCAGCTGCACACCCCCGTCCGGTAGGCCAGCTCGCCTCCCTCCGCCGGCATCTCGGCGCCTCGTACCTCAGCCAAGCGCCGCTCGATGCCCTCCTCTCGGCCGCCGGCAGCGTATGGGCCGAAAACGCGACGGCCGTGACCTGGCCGTTTCAACCTGTCGTCGACGGCAACCTCATCCCGGACTTGCCGTGCCGGTTGGTGCGCGGCGTGAGCGATGGCGTTGCTCTGCTTACGGGATTTTGCTCGCATGAGGGTGCGGGCTTCCTGGAGAGGGGAGAGGACTTTAAGGCTTTCTTTGGGAATCTCATTCCGGGGATTGACATGGTTGGTCTTGAGGAGCTTTATCCGGCTGATATGATGACGACGACGGTGACGCGCGCGCAGCTTGCGTACGGAGACTATGCTTACATCGCTCCCGTGTTGCATACAGCCTGCTGTCTTGCCCGGGCCGGGGCTCGGGTCTACGTGTACGAGTACAGCGCGGCTGCTGCACCTCTCTCGGCCGCCTCGCACGGCGATCACATGGCCGTCTCCGCGTGCGAAGCCGACATGCTACGGGGCCGGCCGGGGCTCGCTGCCGTGGGATCCGCCATGGCGGAGCGGTGGACGGCGTTTGCGGCGAGTGAGCGGGGGGTTTTGGACGAAGCGGTTTGGCCTGCTTTTCGACCTTTTCCCGAGGAGGAGGAGGGAGGGGATGGGGGTGAGAGGGCTGGGGAGGTGCTTGTTTTTGGGCAGGGGAATGATGAGGCTGATGGGGGGGGGAGGTTGGTGTGCCGGTCAGGGTGAGGAGGTTGTCGGCTCTGGAGAGGAGGAGGTTTCGGTTTTGGTGGCGGTGGGTGTATCTTTGTGAGGGGATGGGTTGTGAAGTTGTGAGTGGAGTGTGAGGGAACGGGTCGTGTTGTGTTTGGTGTATGTATGTTTAATGGATGCTATGCATCGTTGCGAGGCAGTTGACCGCTGAGCTAGTGTGGGAAACCCCTGTCTGTCAGACGGGGCTCATGGACGGACTGCTTCAAGACTACGCTATATCCCACTACATGTAGTGGGATGGATTCTCGCTCGATGCCGTCTTGTCTGTAGCTACGAGGGGTGTGGAGAGAGCATCGGTAAAGGAAGCAAGGTAGAGTGATGAGGAAACAAATGCTAGAGATTCGTATGCGGATTTTTAAATCGTCAGTTAGCCTTTGAGATATCGGACGTTTTCCCTGCCTTCAATCAACGCTATTCATACACTAGACCTGATTTGGACTTCGCATGAGAAGCATACGACGATAAACGAGCCCTTGAATCTCCCTGTTCCCAAGAACACCCACGAAGCATACGTGTATAAAATTGTTAAAAGGGCATCCCGTTCGGTCTCCTGCTCCCTCGCTACAACATACATACTATTCCTCCCGTTCACTAACAAGATGCAAATCACGGCCATAGTTCTTTCTCTCGCCGGCCTCGCCGCCGCCGCTTCCAAAGCAGATTTGGAGGCGGCCATCTCGGCCTGTCGCGAGAATCAGCCTAAGCTCCCGTGGAAAGAGCCCAATTATTTGGTTTCCGAATGCGGTGCCTCGGGATACATGGAAAGTTCCTGTGGGACGAAACATTACTGTGAATCGTACAACTTGCTGTCTGGTGGGAAAAAATGGTGGTCGGATCACAAGTATTCAAGCGTTCAGGCGTGCTTCGACGCCCATGAGGAGAGGAAGCCTGACGGACCAGAGCCACCTTGTTCTCGGATACTGCCTTGGGATTCCTATATCTCGCCCGTCTGCTGGACCGATGATTGGCCCGTCATGGAGATCCATTGCGGCACCTTCCTTCACTGCATGAGCTATAACCGGACGGTGGTAGAGGGAAAGGAGCATGACAATGCGTTCGAATCCCAACAGGAGTGCCTAGATTTTCACGTGCCTCCCCCGGCTGATGCTGAAAAGGTATGAATGACACTTTTAGAAGAGGCTTTGCGCTGTTAACGCTGACCGTGGGTTTCTGTCTGCAGTCGGCTCTGTGTCAGAAGGAAATATACGAAAACCATTGGCATGTTTTCTTCGGTCAAGCTGATGTTAAGAACTAGTTAGTTGTGCGAGAATCGGGGGGGGTGGGATCTGAGATTTAGTCTTTGTCTGTAGAGTTGCTACTGTATGCTTTTGTTGTTGTCGATGCGGTCAACAACATGGTTGGAGGATATACCGGACACTACCAACGTCCGAGTCTCTGCACCATCTAGACATGGATGTGGCGTCCAATTAGCCTCATCTGTTCGATCTCGGCTTTCCCTGCCCACGGCTGCTGCCTTCTCTAACTGCCGGCCGACAGCGGTGTCGACGGACTGTGACAGAAAGGGTTAAAGCCTTTCTTTCCCGCTAGATGGTCTCGGGGGATAAGATTTACTGCTCTTCTACATGCCTCTCTAGTCTCTGCCACACACGCACTCATCTTGCCGCTATAGTTTTCTTTATAGTTGTTTGATATCAATTACTGTAGTTTGTCGCCGTATGGAAAAGAGGTCATGCCTGTTGTCCGCGCAACGAATCATGACAATTGCACGACTGACTGCATGTTTTCTTGCGCGAAATACTTGAGCAGATGGACGGGAACTTGTCAACGCTAAAGTACAGTCAGTTAGCTAGAATCCGTCCCCTTCTTCTCTTGTTTTCGTCAGAGGACCCTTTCCATTGTCCGAGTCGACGACGGGCCGGATTCCGCCTTGCATGGTTCAACCCCACAGCATCATCAGGTTGAACGACGAATTTCATGCCGACTTGGTGACGGTCAGTCAGCCTTGCAATGCCGAGACGAAATCATCAGCCATCAAAGACTGGACTCATAGACCGGGTCTCGTCGGTCCTGCTCGTAGGGACTTGTAGTGATATAAAGGACGGCATCTAGCATGGCCTCCAAGAAGTCAACAAACACCCTCTCTTCAGGCCCTCCCAAGCCTTCTTTCCCACATTCTTTCTCCGTCTCGTCTAGAGATGCATGTCAAACGGGCCACTATATCGGCCCTGCTGTACCTTGAATGGCCTGCCGTCATCAACGCTGGCAACTGCCTGAGCGGCTTCTGCGGGCCAAGGAGCGAAACACCTCTCGAGGGACCATCAGTCTGGCGAGTCGACGGGAAACCTCCAGACGTTATTCAGAAACTAGGTGGCTTCCGTGCTAAGGGGACCGACTTCAGCATCCACAAACACGCCGAGATCAGCACCGCCAACTCAGCCTACGTCTCGACTTCGGAAAGGCCCGTCGGCGCCGAAATCTTCGCATCTGAACCTCCGCCCCCGGGCGACTTCAGGCGGAAGAATTACAAGGGGTCCTGGTTATACGATATACATCCGTCTTCGAACTTCATCAGTACGCGCAAGACTCTCGGCCCGTACTCGTCACATAGGGCCGAGGCGGAGATATTGGCGGCTGGTGGCATACCGTTCGACCAGATCAAGGGCTGGACTTACCTCTCCAAGGGACGCATGACGGCCAAGTCTGAAAGAAGATATGTGAGGAACTCGGCCTATGACAAGGCCAAGTACCAAGGCCAGACGTGGAACCCGGAGCCTCAGTATGAACTGGCTGGCTTTCCGAAAAAGATGGACAAGGCCAATCCTCGCATCCCTCGGGAACATCCCTGGACACATAAAGAATATGAAGCGTTCAAGGATCAAAGCGCGGAAGAACTCCGAGAGGCAGGCTTGAGGTATCTCAACGACGAGGGCAAAGCGTCCGGGATCGCTAGCTTCGAGCCCTGTTTCGGCCTGAACGGACGAGCCAAGCGAGAGGCTAGCTCGTGTTGGCTTGGGGAAGAGGAAGTTGTCGAGCCGGAGGTTTACACCAAGGAGCTTGACCTGGGCGGCAAAACAGAAGGAGAGTCAGAAGTCGTCCTCCTCAACCCAGCCGAGGAGGAGAAGGCGGCATTGCTGGTCGAAAAGGCTGCCGAGGACGAGCTGGCCGCCGTGGCCTCCAAGCTCTTGCTCCGGGAATCCCCAAAGCTCAAGGACATTTCGTTGAAGGAAGTACGGGCCAGATTCATAGGCTACAAGCCGCTGCAGCCGTATATGAAGACGTCAAGGGGTCGGTTGTGGCGAGGTCTGACCTCGGCTTTTACCGCTGTTGGCTTGGCCTCTTGGTTGAAGGACGTCGTGCAGGTTTCCGCGACGGCCTCCAAGCGTATCGACAAGTTGACCACCGTCACTTCCATCTTTCCCCTCGTCGGCTGCGGGACTGCCGTTGCGAGGAGCAAAGATGCCTTCAGCGGCACCTTGTGCCTCGTTGGCGACGTGCTCTTATTCACCCCCAAGTGGCCCGTCGGCGTCGCCGTTCATCTCTTCAGATTCTTGGCTGAGGCGGCTAAACAAAGCCTCCGTGAGAACATGTTGTGGCACGACGAAGCCGAGTTTCAAAAGATTCGACAGAAGGAATGGGATGCTGTCTTTGACAACTTGGTTGGTTACTTCCGGTCCAACAAGTTCCGGAACGAGGTGCTCGAGCCCGAATTCGACGCCGAGAGGCATGGATATGCCGTCCAGGCGACTGACTCCGTCGGCATGCTCCGGGCTATGCAGCAGACTGCGCGGGAGAAAGACGTCAAGGGGGTGCCGACGGATGAACAAGTCTTCAACGCTACCCTTCACATCTACCAGCACATGTGTTCGTCCCTACTGAAGCGCAAGGAGTCCATCATGAAGGAGAAACAACAGGCGGCAGAAGAGTTTGTCAAGGCGGAAATGAAGAGGTTCGACCTGGAGTTCGGCAACAGGACCCTAGATATATTCGTCAACAGGACTCGGCCTCTATTGCCAACCTTTGTCCTCGACAAACAAGACTTGAAATATTCTCAGGGGGGCTTGACCAGAACATCCAAGGAAGAAGACCATGTCCCCAAAGATGAACTCGTCTCGACAATCCGCGAGAGGCTTAAGAAGCCCCTGTCGTATGACATGCAGGGGACATTCCGGGACATCCAGAGACATTCCTCACATCTTACCTACTGCCGGGTTCAAGACGCCCAGTCCGGGGGAGCGGACATGAATCAAGGCCGCAACGCAAGCCTTCTCATACAATACCAGAGGGACACGGATCCCATCGACCACATCGCCGAGGCACCTCCCGGTAGAGAGCTGGCTCCCCAAAACGGGACGCCGCGACGACAACCGGCGGCGCCGAACCCCGAGACTCCGAGAGCAAGGACTGGTGGACGACAGAGGCAGCGCGTACCAGTGGGACGGAGGAGAGGTGGACTGTAGCACATGAGTGAGTCTACTAATCAGCAAAGAGGAGAATAGAGAGAAGCAAAAGACGGCGGCTGAGAAGTGAGCTGATGGAAAGAAAAGATGTCTGAGACAAGACGTATTACGCCCATGAGCTCAGGGAAGCGACAGAAGAAGCTGTGAAGTGGAGAGACGTGTCTGCGTGTTGTCAGAGTTTCACTGGACCTTTGTAAACGCTTCATCACCATCTCGCATTCACTGACTGAGAGAGGGCATGAATCATTCTCGTCGTAACACAACACGGCATCACAGCTCTGCTGAAGCCGTCGTTTTACACGATGAACGCTTCTTCACGATAGCTGCGGCGTCGGATATAAAAAAAAAAGCCAGGCCTGCTCTCCGTCTTGCCGTTTTCTCATTCTCAATTTTCACCTCTTTTTTTCTCACGAGCGATCCCCCTTTTCCCCCACATCTTTTCAACCCTCATCCTTTTACTCGATTCAAGTCTTGTCTCAAGACAACAAGAAGAAGAAGAAGAAAGCTCCGGACGAGAAAGCAACCGATCCAAAATGTGTCAAGTAACCTACTCGTGGTACTACTGCAGGCACTGCGGCGAAAGGGTCGTCGAGGCCACCACTTACCCCTCTCCATGCGCAACAGCCAGACAACTGAACCCCAGGAGACCGAGGATGATGTCTTGCGGAGGCCTTCTTCAGATCAGATGGGTGCAGAGAGATGCGCCTGCCATTACCACCTGTAGGACTTGCTGGACGCGGAGGGGGTGACAGGGAACGACCGACTGGATGAGGTCGAGCGAGTGCAGCCGTCGTTTGGACAGGGAAGGGATGGTGAGGGGGTGAGAGGATGGTGTTGGTCTAGTTGAGTGAGTGTTAGATGGTCTCGGCTTTGTAATTAACTCGACTGGCACTCTGTCAGTCAATCTCTTTCAGGATTCAATGCTCTTCTTCCCCTCCTGTCTTTCTGTGCCTCCCCAAGTCCTACCGTAACTCATATTGTCCTGCTCCTCTATTTCGGCAACCTGTGAGCTCTGACAGCGGCAGCTCTCAATCTGCGCCCCTGGTCGGTGACTCGGAGGGAAGCCGGCTAGTTTCGGAGAGTTCAAGTTGTTGAGGCCTTTGGCAAGGCATCCGCGTGGACCGTATCACACATAAATTCCGCACAGGCTCAAAGCCTTATAGAAACCATTTCCCGTGGTGATGTAAGGCTTGGGCTATGTAGCGGTCGAGTCAACACTTGGTGCATAGCATTTTTTAGCTACTGTATAGCATTTGTTAGTCAAGCCTCCGTATCTCTCCCCGAACAGCCGCCCAAACCCAAACCCGGGACTGCAGACGGAGAAGGGATGGACCGCGAAGGGGTCTTCGGCGGACAGGCCGACAAACCGTCTGCTCTGCAAGGTCAATACATTTATATCCTGCGTTTAGTGCACCGTCTGTCACATACGGCCATACCTGCAAGAGAACACGGGATCCCGTCCGCTCTCCCCTAGTTAAGCTTGTAAGGGGCAGATTAGTAGTTGGGTCGGTGACGACCAGCGAACACCGGCTGCTGTATGTTTTTGACATTTTGCGTCAGCAATTCTTTTTTTTTTTTTTTTTTTTTCCTTTTGGTGAGATGACAGCCGCACCTTGTAGAGTTGCCCGCGTGCCCCGTACAGACCGAGTGCTTTGCAATCCGCGTCCTTGCCGCGGTCCGTGGCAAGCTGGTCTCGGAAACCACTCTCTTGCACATACATGTACCGAACTCTTGCGCTACTCTCTTCACGAGCAGTGTAGGAGCCCATGTCATGGCCAGCATAGCCCACTCTCCTGTCCATCAGCAGCTACCCATCAAACATACACTCTACTCACCCCCCTACAGCATCTCCTCCCTTCTAGCCTTCTAGCATACCATGATACCATGATACCACTGATAGCAGCTCCGCTCACGTGACACCACTCAACATCCTCACTAGCACGGTCAGCACATGGCAGCTCACACCCTTCACGACAATCACACGCCCATCCACATGCCAGGCCACTGAAGTCACGTTCAAACCTCTTCTATCGACAGCGAGCCACCCTCTATCGACACGGCGGCCCCCCCCTTCCCATGGTATTGCAGCTCCCCTCCTGACAGCAGGCGTTTCCCCCCTCCCATATCATCTGAATTCGTTTCCTCCACATTAGCATCGACTCCCGCCACGGCCTGTGATCGGGGGTTCCAAGGGACGTAATAAAAGGAGAAAAATGGTTACTGGTGAGCTGCGGTGGGCTCAAGGCGGTTCCAAGAAGTGAAAAAAAAAAAAAAAAAAAAAAAAAAAAAAAAGGGAACAAGTAGTAGAGAGCCGCCATGGGCTATGTACACGCGTCGCGTTGCCCGTAAACAGTGAAAGGCGACCCCTTTATCGGTCAATCTCCAGTTGTAACAGCCAGTCATTATTACTTCTCTTTTTGTTCTTTTCCACTCTTCTCCGACGCTTCAAAAGTTCTGAGCAATGCCAGCGCTCTGCTGCGGGTAGTGAGACGAATTCTCGATGCGCGTGTTGCGTCGGGCCGGATTGTCACGGATGACGGCCTGGCCACCGCCCTGGTCGTTGGGTCGCTGTTCGTAGGGGTTCTGGCCGCACTGCTCGTAATAGCCGGCCGCCCCGTTGCCGTACATGGCGCCGTCGGAGCCGTCAGACCTGGCGGCCGCGCTGTAAGACGAAGAGGCGTTGGACGGGCCCCTGCGCATGTCGCCGCCGCGGTTATTGGCCGCCGACGGGCCCATGGCGCCCAGAATCTCGCCCTCGTGCGTCGGCGAGCCGTCGACGAGAGCCTCGCCCGAACGAGCGTCCGACATGTTGGCCCGCACGGGCGACGCCGGATCCGAGTAGGTGCCGGCCGCGCCCCCGGACATGGTGGTCGAGGCCTTGCGTCCCCTGCCGGAGCCCGTGGTGGTGGCCGTCGAGCCCCAGCCGCGGTATCCGCCGTCGTCCTTGGCCTCGTAGGCGTGCTCGACCGTGTGGCCGACGGCGGGCATGGTCGGGTCCGCGTTGGGGTTGTACGAGTAATCCTCGACCTCCTTACGGCGTTGCTCCTCGACCTCCTGACGCGCCCTCCGCTTCTTCCACCAGAAAAGACCGACGATGGCTAGAAAGGCGATGGCGGCGATGGGCACCACGACGCCAATGGCCACCTTTGACGCCTGTGTAAGGCCTGTGGCAGAGCTGGGGGTTTCGATGGCGGCGGCGGCGGCGGACGAGGTGGACGAGGGCGAGGACGACGTCGCCGTCGACGATGATAGCCCGCCGACGGGGGCATGCGTCTTGGTCGACGTCACGACCTGTACACTTGTGGCCACATTGCTGGATGTCACGGTGATGACGGTCGAAGAAGCCTCGGGCTGCGGGGAGGATGACGAGGGGACGACGGCGACGGGAGGAGACGAGGACGAAGAAGGCTGAGTCGGGGCTGAAGTCGGGGTTGCCATAGAGGCATGCTGGAGAGGCGTCGTCGTTGATGAGCTGGACGAAGGAACAAGAGGCGGCGCCTGTTGCGTGGGCAAAGGTACTGGCGACGACGACGGTGATGAGCTGGAGGGCAAAGGAGCGGCTCGAGTGCTGGCACTGGCGGCAGGCGGCGGATTGGAAGGGGTAGACGAGGACGAGGCGGCAGCGGGAAGAGCAACGGCAGAAGAAGCAGCGGCATGATCAGCCGAAGGCGTCGAGGCGCTCTCAACGACGGACGTCGGGGCCTGGCTCGTGGGAGCCGACATGTTCAAGTCGGCGAGACGAGATGGCCTCTTGTCCTGGAATGCCTCACTCCTGTTAGCGCCATTGATGTCCGGCTCCGGCTCGGGTGGCATGACGGGTACGGTGCCGGCAGGCAGTCCGCCAGCGCCGCCGTGTCGCTGCCACGCATGAGGACGAGCAGCGGACAGTCTGTCGACGGAGCTTGGAGACGCCAGGGCTGTGACTTGGCGGTGGCCAAGAGGAGCTGTGCTGGATGCCACGCTTGGGACAACGGAGCGGGAGAGGCCGATGCCATATACATACCTGTCAAAGCAGAGGTCGAACGGCGAGACCCTCTGCGAGAGGACCAGCCAGAGAGGAGAGGCAGCAGTGAAGACACACGCCACGAGATCGAAACCTCCCCCCCCAAGGTAACAAAAAAAAAAAAAAAAAAAAAAAAAGGGAAGAGGCGGGCAGCCACCTCCACCACCACAGACAAGGTCGAGCAGCGGCGTATCGCTCTCCCGCCGACGGATAGGGCAAGTCGAGGAATGAAGAAGGGCAAGGAATGGATGGCTGGCCGATTCGATGAGAAACAGTCGTCGAAGAATGACCGTCAGTGGCTGGTAAGCGTCAGCGAGGGCGAAGCAGAGACGGGACGAGAGAAGAGGGGCGAAGAAAAAAAGAAGGACAAGGTCGGTAACTCGGTATGTATTTTGCTCAGCACAGCGCACAAAAATAAACACGACGGGAAAGATGGGGCGAAGCAGCGAACAACAACCAAACCGCATGACGACATCCAATAATAAACGAGCATACCTACGAAGTACCCGGCACAAATACATACATAGATGCATGCACACATACAACACACATCCATACATACGAATATCAGAATATGTAAGTGAGGCGTGCCTGTCCGCGGCTCGGTAGAAACTCTACCTCGTTTCTTTTTTCCATTTTCTAGGGACGACGACTTGAAGGTTCTCGGCGCGGCTGGCAAGAGCGCCACGTCCCGTCTTAGCAGAAAAGGGACTGGTCCAGACAGGGGCCTAACAAAAAAATTAAAAATAAGAAAAAAGAAATAAAAGCAGGGTCAGGGCCCTCGTCGGGACAGAGTGGGAAAATGGAGAGGATGCAAGGGGAACAGAGAGAGAGAGGAGAGAGAGAGAATGTGTGTGTGTGTGTGTGAAAGAGGGAGAGAGACAGGGGGGAAAACACGAGGCAGCCACCCGCCCGTCGGCTGCGAAAGGAAAAGCTTCAGGTCCAGGTCCCGCTACTGACCTGGAGCGAGAACCTGTAGCGCGGGCCTTACAGAGCCCCTGGGCCCCCTGGGCTGCCCTACATCTTAGGTGCCTATGTACATATGTAGAGCCCGTAGCTCTGCCGCAGCGCTGCCGCTAGCCCCGCGCCGTCCACGCCCGGCCCCGGTCCGCTGACGATCAAAGGCCGTGCCCGGAGCCTCGGCAGACGGATTGCCACCGGCAACGAGCGGACGAAGAGACTCTCCGTCGATGAAGAGTCAGATGACGGATTCTCTATCTTGATTCTTGCCCCTGCCTGCCAACTTCTATGGCATACATATGAAAATACATACATACATGCAAACACACATGATTCATGACGTACCGCAATCCCCCGTAACCATCCCTCCCGTCCCCTCATCACGCGCAGCCCCGGCACAAACCACAAATAAGCCCGTCTCCTATTCGTATCACAAGTCCTCCCAACATCTCGGTTCAATCCCCCTATTCCCTCCCCTCCCCTCCTCTCCTTTCTGTTCCCTTTCTCTTCTCTTCTTTTCTTTTCCTTCCTCTTCGTTTCTTTTCATTCCTCCACTTCTAGATATCTACTTCCTACCCAACCACATCCCTCCCATCTCACCGAGTCTGGCCCACGTATTTCGGGCCTCGACCTGGGTCATCTCACTCACCCATCTCTAGTCCCTTTATTCATCTGCATTCAACTCTCACCTCCTCAGAGGTCTACTATACCGCCTCCCAATGTACAAACCTCCTACTATACTACCTACCAATACACTATATAACTCGCCATCTCCCCTCACCAACGCATACAATGCATAATAATAAAGCTCCTCCGAAATGAAAGCCCCTTCTGCCTCGGTCCTCCCACATGCTTCGACTTTGCCTATCGGCCAATTAACAAAAAGAGGGGACGAAAAGAGTCCCGTCATGCATCCCCATTACTCCGGCAACGGACAGTTCCGTCATATGCAATGTCGCTTCGCATCCGTAACGCGTGTAGATGCAGTGTAGACCGTCGTCTTCACGACCGCATCCCCCAATTGGGCTTCAGCTGGTCCGACATGGCCGCCGCCGTAAACACCGTGTCTCCCGGCAGCCGGCTGACCCTACCGGCGCCGCTCCGGATCGCCCCAAGCTGCACCGCCGAGATGCCGCTGCGGTTGCTTCTGATGCTGCCCGCGTCGCTCGCCGTCTCGGGGTCCTTGAACTTCTTGGGAGGTGCAAAGTCGAGATTCGTAAACGTCGAAGATTTCCGTAGACAATGCCTATGTGTACCAGTCAGCTTCTCATTCACTTCTTCCTCTTCGTCACCTTCCGACACTTACGGGCTGGGCAGAACCGCCAGGTCGTCAAACGCCGTAGCTAGGGGCGACGCCACCGGCTTCTTGAGCTGGTAGGGGCGCCGCTCGCCGAGCGGACTCTGGCTGCGGCCCGCCGCCCGCTCCTCAAACGTCTCAGGAGGCGCAAAGTCGATGGCGTTCATGATGGCAAACGAATCGTCCCGAAGTTTAGATGGCGTCGGCAGCGTCTTGAGAGCCGTCGGCGGCGGGAGGCGCTTCCGAGGCGGCCCGCGCATCCCGGCCGACGCCGACGAGCCCGGTCGAGGTACGACAGCCGAACCGGCACGGGGACGGCGCGGCATTCCGCTCATCGACCCGTGAGGCCCGCGAGGTCCCGGTCCGCGGAAACGACCGGCGGGGGGCGGCGTCATGGCTCGCCGCGTCACCGGCTGAGCATATGGCATGACGAATGCGTTCGTTTCGGCATCGTAGTAGGCCGCATCGCCGAGGAAGTTGGATTCGTAGTCGTCGTCGTACTGGGCCCGGCCGCGCTGAGAGGGCATCGGCGGAGGCGTCTCCTTGGAATCATCGAAATACTCCTTGTAGAACGAACGGATGCGGTTCGCCCGGTACTCCGGGTCATCCGACTCCGTCACCTCGTCCGGCGGTAGCGGCCGGAACCCAACCGACATCCTCTTGTTCTGCTGCCTCGGTACACCGAGACTAGACTGTTGGCCCTGTGCGCTGTGGGCACCAGCCACCGGCGGCTGTTCCATGCTCCGGCCGTGCTGATCCCCGTCGTGGTACGCCATGGCGACCGCCGCTTGCTCTCCATCCAGGGAATAGTCTTCGTGAGGCTGGTCATAGCCATCGTGGGAAAAGACAAACTCGGGCGTGGCGTCATAAGCATCGTTCGAGGAGGCGTGCGGACCCGGTGGCAGAGCCTTGGGAACATAACCGCTATATCCCATGCCATCGGGTTCCGCATCATGACGAGACGCCATGTGCAGCTCGTCACCTGCGTGCGCAACGCCGATGTTGGCGTCGACGCCATGCTCAAATCTTGGAGTCCCGTCAGGGGCTGGGTAAGGTCGGCCATGCTGGGGAATTGTGGCGTCATGCGGGTAGACGTCGGGAATCTCGAAGCCGCTGTTGATATTGTCGTCCGGATACGCCACGGTGCCAATCTCCGGAACGATGGGCTCGAGGGGGCGAATTGGCTCGTGGGAGCCGGCTATCGGCTGGGAAGACTCGGGCACCTTTGGGTTGGCGAACGGGTCAGGCGGCGCGTCGTCGGAGGCGGGCGAGCGAGGAGCCGAATTCATCAAGGGCGGGTGCTGGACGCCCACCGGTCCCATCCTACCATGGGCCGAATTGGGCTTATTGGGTAGAGGCGAGTCGCGAGAGGGTTTGAAAGATCTGACTGAGCCGGTCTCACTGACGCTATACTCCTTGATCGTCCTGTAGGGGTCTTGCTCGTTGGGAAAAGTGCGAGCCAAAGAGTGGATGGAGTCGTGCGAGTGTTGAATGCCAGGGGGAAGCAGGTAGGGCGAGGACAGGTTCATGTCCATGGACAACTGACCAGGCTTATGAGCCGTCTTGTCGGCTCCGAATATACTCTTCCGCTTGGAGCTCGTTTTCTGAGCCGAGTCGTCGAGACCAAAGTCGAGGCCGACGTTGGGGTCCCTGTCATCCTCCATCTTCAGACGACGAACATTTCGGCGATGCAGGAAGAGAAGAACGATGGCTCCGACAACAACTGGGATGCTGATTAAAGTCTGTCAGTGACCGAACAGGAGGAAAAAGGAAGCGAGCCTTAGGACAAAGCTCGACTCAACGTACCCTATTCCCAAAACAATAGCGACATTGGTGACGGTGCTGGAGACGCTCTTGGCACACTCTTCGAAGCCGCACTCGCGTTTGGTAAGAACGCTGAAGACGGCATCGAGACGCAGACTCCGACGCAAATTCAGGCGAAGCGGCTCGAATGCCGCCGTCGAGCTCGAGCGGCTCTCGGGGAGCCCACCAGGGAGCTTCATGATGCGGCGTCCCCGAGGGTCCCTCGTACGTGAAGACGTAAAACGACTAGAGAAGGAGAAAAACCTTCATGACCGGCCCGTCAACAGGCAGAGATGGTTGGAAACGAAGTGGTCGATGCGATGTGAGGGTCCAAAGATGGTGGATGAGGCAGGCTGAACGAGACTGGCGCTTCGAGGGCAACAAAAAAAGGGAGCCGGAACAAAGGCAATAATCAAACGAGGGACGACGAAGAGCAACGACAGACCCAAAACACCCCAAGATACCGCAAAAAGAGTGACGGGCCAGCGACTTGGCGCGCGATGATGGCCGCCGGTGCTCGAGGCAAGCTCACGATGAGGTGACAAAAGAGAAGAGGCACGACAAAAAAAAAAAAAAAAAAAAAAGAAGAAGGCCGAGGAAAACGAGGCAAACATGAGGTACTACCTAGGCAGAAGAGGTACCTGGATGACGGACCGGAGAAATTGGCCAGGGCGTGGGATGCTCTGGAGGTACGGGGAGAGACCTTGAGGGCGTGGGTATTGTTGCATCACGTGACTCAGTTATGGTAGTGCTTGAAATGTACCTTTACGCTGGCAGATGCGGTACGAGATACTAGCATGTGTACTCTTGCCTCTTCTCCGGGAGGACAATCAGGATGAGCTTTACAAGTACCGTGGTTGTACCTCTTACGGAAAGCAATCACCGAGACAGCCGTTGACAGTACTTCCAGCGAGGTAGAATTCCATGGTGTGCGACTAACGTCAGCCCCTGTCATCTGTTTTCCACTGCGCCCCCTCGACAAATACATATGTACATAGGTAGGTAAGCTCAAGACGACGGACGTTGGTTGGCCGGAGATGAAAGGGGAGCTCATCGGGATCCAATGATTCGCCCAACGGACAATAATAAGGCGCACCGACGTATCCTAAGGACGGCCCCTTTTAGTGCCAGCACAAGGTCTCAGTCTGCCTCCCCCCCCCGGGATGAAGAGCCTGGGCAGTGAGGGAGTCTGTCGTCGATCCCTCACCAGGTTGGGAAATTGGCCGCTGCGGGATCAGCATCGAGCCGAAAGCAGGGGGATGCACTTCCCGCATGACAGTGGACCTACATGTAGCCGGAGTGCTGCAGTTCACAGGGGCCGCTGCAGGTACACATGTATGTATGTACATGCCTACAGCAGAGGGTTACGGTGCGAGCCGGCTGTTTCGTCTCAACAAACAAGTCAACAGAGGCTATTGTTGCCGCTCCGAACGACTAACGATTGGACAAAGAGACAGTCGAGGCTTGACAGCGGAACTGTGTGGAGCGAGCTATGTATGTACTTCCCCTAAAGCCAAGCCCCTATTGTTTAGACCAGACGGTAGCAGTGGTTGGTTCTCCACTTCCAAGACGCAGATGATCAAAACGTTTTCGTTTCCGATCCTAAGGTTACATACATAGGTACATCCATGTGTACTATCCGCACACACGAGCGACAGGTCTTCCCACGGCTTCCGGCTTCCTTGACGAGCTGGCCTCCGATCCACAGCCCACCAGACCATCCCTCTTCCAAGGGTGGCGGGGACTTTTAGGGCATCGTCTCATGTTGCCAGGAGGAACCCATCTTCGTCAATCCCACGGCCATTCTCCAGCCTTGCAATAGGCGGATATAGCACCGAACCTAGCACGACCGTCATCGTCACCGGATTGCCGCACAGCTGGGTCGATGGATACGGGATATGCTTTTCCCCCTCGAGCCGGTTGGATGAGGACAACTGGGCAGAAGGAACATAACGAGATGAAAGGGAGGCCGAGATGCGCCGTCGCTGGCACATGGTAGACCGGTTCGTCGTGTTGCGAACTAGTAGTGGCTGTTCCAGATACACAAGATGCTGTCAACAAAAGCACTGGATCCTTTGCATTCCTCACCCTCGGGCAAATTACACCCATGTCTCACGGCGCAGGACGGCTCGACGACGGCAGGGAATCAGTTCCTGCACTGTGCCTTTGGCCTGTCAGTAGCGCTCCTGTACAGTGGCATTTTCCATGCACCCGACAACAAGGCAAAGAGCCAGACCGACGAAGCTCGTGTCCACCTCGGCTACCATCGTGCTACCATCTCGATGCTACTTCGCTCCTCAACATGCTCGACAAGGGCTGCTTACATACATACATACATACATACGAAACAGTGAATCTCCCGACATTTCTCGTCCACCCTCCTTCGAAAGACCCCTTCCAGTATGTATGTATCCTCAACCACACTTCCAACCCTCGACTCAGCATCCGTCTGTGTGTGGTCAGTTAACCCTAATCCTATAGCCTCAGACGCCTTTCATCAAGCAGACGGCCGGCTTTTGCCTTGCGTGGACCCATCTCCGCCCAATGTGTCAGTTGCCGAAGTCCCAACCGTCCCACAGCTTGCCAGGCCAGGGATCCTTCCAAGGGCAGCTGGAGAAGAAGGGTGCGCGCCTCATCTCTACCGAGACAGCGGAAAGGACATGTCTGGAACCGCCAACGGGCTCGCTCTACCTATCCGGCTGCTGGGGCTTCAGGCGCGGCTCAGCTGGTAGTACTCGGGCGCGTACTCGAGCAGCCATCCCTTTTCGATCTTGGTCACATCCCTGATGTACGTCTTATCGCCCGTCTCAATAACCTCGTGGAAGATGACCCAGTCAGCCTTGCGGCTGAACAGGAGCGAGCTTGGATGCGCATGAAGCACCGTCCCGCCGCCGACGTTGCGGAACGTGCCGTCGGGCTGCATCCGCGCCACGTGAGCAAAGAATCCGGCCGTCAGGCATCGCCGTATCTGCTCCGACTTGCGTCCGCCGTCTCCCTTGACTCCTTCCGTCTTCTCGTCGACGCCGACGCCGAATCGTTCGAGGTAGCGCCTCAGCTGCGCGCGGATGCTGACGGCGCGCGTCATGGCCTTGTAGTTGATGTGATTCTCGTGGCAGAAACGTGCCTGCTGCTTGCCCTTGGCCGCAAAGGCAGCGTAGACGTTGAGGAGAGTCAGCTGGTCGCCCTCTTCGGCGGCAAACTTGCGCCTCGAGCTCTCCATGCGCTTCTGCTCTCCGTCGTGGTAGAACCACACGCTGCCGCCGAGGCTGGCCATGGCCGCGATGGAGAGCATCTCGTCGAGGCAGCCCATAGACGGCGCCATCAGCAGCGTCTTGGCCATCATGGGCGGCACCGCCAGTTCTGCCATGCGCATTCCCAGGGGCCGCGTTAGCTTTGCGTATCCATCCAGAGCGCCCAGAGCGTAGAGGAGCTCGAGCGCCTTGGCCATGAGTCCCGCCGCCGGTCGCGATAGGAACTCGAATCGGATGACGTTGTCGATGCCCAAGGCCTTTAGTTGCAACACCACCGGCGCGAGGTTCGATCTCTGCAGCTCGGGCACGTTGGCGTCCTGCAGTGCCTCGTAGGCCTCTTCGGTGTAGAGCCGAAAACACTTGCCCGGCTTGGTGCGGCCGGCGCGACCCGCTCGCTGTGAGGCCGAGGCCTTGGAAACGGCAGTCGTCGTGAGCGACTCTATACACGTTTCCGCATTGTAGGCTCGTAGCTTCACGAAGCCGCAGTCGACGACGAAGACGATTCCGTCGATGGTGACGGACGCCTCGGCGATGTTGGTCGAGAAGATGACTTTGCGTGTGTCCTCTGGGGGCTTGTCAAAGATGTACATCTGCTGCTCCGTCGATAGTCCCGCGTAGAGAGCCAGCGGCTGTAGCGTCGCGTATTGGCTGTCTGCTTCTCCTGCCTTGTCCGAGATGGCTTGGACGGCGTAGTCGATCTGCTCGCGGCCCGTCAGAAATACCAATATGTCGCCAGGGCCCTCGTCGGTGTGGATGCGGAGAGCGGTCTCGATGGCCGTCTCAACGTAGTCCTCGGCAGGTGACTGCAAATATAGAACATCGATCGGATACGTCCGCCCCTCGAGGCTGACGATGGCGGCCGACTCGTCTCGCGCCTCACCATCTCCGTTCGGCTTCTGCTCCCCACGACTAAAATAGTCGAAGAATTCTTGGGCCTGGAGTGTGGCACTGCTGACGACGACCCGGAGATCGGATCGCTTTTTGATGATCTTGCTGAGAAGTCCCAGAAGGATGTCGGTGCTCGACGACCGCTCGTGGGCCTCGTCGACCATGATCACCGAGTACCGACTCAGAAGAGGGTCGACGAGGGCTTCCCGAATGAGGAGCCCATCGGTTAGGAACTTGATGCGCGTTGCCGACGACGTGACGTCCTCGAAGCGTATCGAATAGCCGACCTCTTTTCCGATCTCGCATCCTACCTCGTCAGCGACGCGAAGCGCCACCGTGGTAGCCGCAACGCGTCGAGGCTGTCGTCGGCTGCCCGGTCAGCGCAGCTCGGCAGCCCGTTGACCTGACGGCGACACCTGCCTGTGTGACGCCGATGATTTTGCCATCTGAGCACCAGCCTGCGTGCCAGAGAAACTGCGGTATCTGTGTCGTCTTTCCCGAGCCCGTCTGGCCGAGGACTATAGTGACGGGATGCGTCTCAATGACGTAGAGGAGGCTCTCGCGATGTTTCGCTATCGGTAGCAGAGATGCGGGCTTGTGCAGGGCCGGGATGAAGGAGGCGTCGAGATCGAAATCGGCCATGTCGACAGCGCCTGGTAGATCGTTGCCTGCCCTCTGATCCCGGGCTGGCGTTGAGCCGGATGCAGCCTCTTCAGCATGTTGAATCTCGAGAGCTTCGCTTCAGAAGCCAGCTGTGGCTACCCTAGGCTACCTTCCTGCCTTGGTAACCAAACTTCGGGCTACCCTATACATCCTGTAGTATAAAGTGGGGCTTCGCCGCACGTCATCGATGGCGCGTCGCATCGTCCCAAACGGTTCCGAGTTGGTTAGAAGCATCTGCAGCTCGCCAGCTTCGATAGAAACTACACGGACACTCATCATCGAGAAACACTGGATAATGTCGGCTGCAGCCGAAACTGTTCGCCCCCCCCCGCCCCCCAAGAAAACCCCTCTTGCACTCCCCCAACTTCCCTTTTACGTCTCAAGTTCCTGGCTGATAGCGTCGAGACCTCCAAGGTGAAGACGACGACGGGAGACAGCGGCGCCGAGTCGCCCACGACTGCTCGACCTCTCGAAATGGACGACGATGAGGCTCAAGAAACGGGCGTCGCCGGCGAGGATGGTAATGCTCGACAGACGGCTCCCGCGACGACCGCCGCCCCCGGAACATCCGCGTCTCCGCCGCCGCCGCCGCCGCCGAAGCCGGTCAGCCAGACAGAGCAGAACATCGTGACGCTCAAGGAGGCCTTTCCATCGGTGGACGAGACCGTTGTTCGGGCCGTATTGAGAGCCAGCGGCGGAAAAGTCGAACCGGCCTTTCATGCACTCCTCGGTACGCAACTGTGCCGCGGTGAAGGGGTTCCCCGGGTTCTAACGCCGTGGCAGAAATGACGGATCCTGAAGCCGCCAAGAACGAACCACAGGAGGTACCGGCTCCGGCGCGGCAACAACAGCCACCGCAGCACCAAGAGCGCGGCGGCATGTCGCAGGTTGAGGCGGACGAACTCTACGCCCGACAGCTGGCCGAGCAATACGACAACGCGGGCGCTTACGAGGCTCGCACAGCAAACCGCTCCCGCGCGGCACCGCAGTCGCCGACGTCCAACGAGGGCGATCGCGAGCACAGTTTCATCGATGACGACCTTCCCGTCATCAGGGAAAACCTGCGCAAGGGCTTCCTCGATACTCAGACAAAGGTCAACGGTTGGATCACAAATCTGAAGAAGAAGATTGAGGAGGGCTTCGACGAGTACGACGAGGCCGAAGCCGGGCCCAGACTGCCCCAGCGTCGCCAGGGCGAGGGTAGCCGAGATGCCACTCGTAGGAGCGGCGATTACCACAGATACGACGCCGACCCCCAGGTTCTCAGTGACGACTTTGCCGGCATGGGAATCTCGTCGGAAGGAAGTGGGTGTGGCAGGACCGGCACAGTCGGGGCGATTGGCTGACGTTTCGACAGAGCCGAGCGGCACTACCGTTCCCAAGCAGACTGGCGACGGACGACGGGTGGTCTTCAAGGACACGGACGAGATCAACATGTACGACGCCTCTCCGACGGCGAGAAGCAATGACGCCATGTCGACGGCGGCGGCGGCGGCCAAGGCCAGCAAATGGCAGCCCCTGTCCAAGGTAGAGCCCAAGCCGATGGCGGAAAACGACCCGTTCAGCCTGGGGGACAGCGAAGACGAGAAGGAGAGCAAAGATAAGCCCAAGGAGGTCAAGGCGGACGATGGAGACAGGGTCAAGACTGCAGCGGCCGAGGCCATGGCCGATAGTCTGGTAGACGCGCCCAAGAGCGGAGAGACGGCCAACAAGAAGGGCTGAAGGCGGGGCGTGGGATGCGCTCGCAGATTGACTCGACGGCCGAGATGCGTTTGGTTGGACAAGGATGACTTGCGTATTCGTACATACGTACATACGTACCTACACATACATGGTGAATGCGGTGCGGTAGCGCTAGAGCATGAAGCCACTTTATTGAGGTGATGGATGCGTGATGCGGCGAGGGAATCGCAAGTGAAGGTGTAGGAGGTGACTGGGTGCAGAGCTGGTGGATGATGGGCTGGTATTGCGGGGGCTGGTATTGCGGGATGGGTCGATAATCGATGAAGAATGTTCGTATGTATGTACGAATAGTCTGGATGATGAAGGAATAGCGGGACGCTTCCTACCTATCCCCTACGAAGAGGCGGCTCGGATGCTACAGAGCAGATGCAGTCAGGCAAGCGCTAACAGACATGGACCCGTCTGCTGACGTCGGCCCCCTTCAACGTCGCAGAAACTGCTAGACGGCTAAATACCGGCCCATCCCGATAGACGCAGCGTGGACCCTCTGCCGCTTTCCGGGTTGGAAGAAGAGGTGGTGGGTAAGTTAGGTAGGGATCTCGGAGGACTGAGGGTCCAGACAAGGTCACGATGAACCGGTTGTTCGCCAGGGCAGGCGAAGCCACGCGCATGGCCGGGTCCTGAGGCCGACTTTCTCTCTCGGCGAAGAACAGACTGACTGGATTGAAGGGCGACAACTGACAGACAGAGAGCACCAGACAGAGGCACAAAGCCTTGCGCGACTCACCACATCACACTCTCCAGCCAGTCCTCCTTCCATCGCTTCGAACCAATCGCGGCATCCGGCTCGCGTCCGTCATCGCCGCCTCCCCGAGATAAGCGGGTGTAACGCGACTGCAACGGTCAATGGGCCCCCGGTCCACCGGTGCCATGTCTTGAACCCTCTCCGGGGGCATTTGCAGACGTCAACCCATCCATCGAGCAGAAGCCATCACCGACCCTGTCTCGGCCGCATCATGCAAGTGGCATCGGCGTCTCCGCCCCGTACAAGCCTCAGCCTGCTGATCAGCCAGCCGCAGGAAGTTCGGCAAGCATATCCAGAAGCGTCAGCTCGAGATCCCCGAGTATTGCGCCAGCTTCGTCAACTACAAGGCCCTCAAAAAGGCTCGTACTGGACCCCTTCCCCCGGGACCAATCATGGCGCTGACCCTGTCACCCTGTCACCCTGTCACCCTGTCGATATAGCTCATCAAGAAGCTGTCCGCCACGCCGACGCTGCCCGCCCTAGATGACGCCAATCGTCCGTCGGCAGCCGGCGCCTCCTCCCAGTCTGCCCTTCAGGCTAACAAGGCCACCTTCTTTTTCCAGCTGGTCGGTATCCGCGGCTGAATCTTGTGGGGGCCCCGGTGCTGATGGAAATCCGGTTACAGGAGCGAGAGCTCGACAAGGTGAATGCCTTTTACTTGCAAAAGGAAGCCGAGGTTCGTCTCGTCCCGTTGGCCCCATCGTCAAAGGGTCCGTGCCGACTCGGAGCAGCTCAAGATCCGGCTCAAGACGCTGCTTGACAAGAAAAAGGTGCTGCAGACGCGTCCCGATGTCCCTCGGCGGTCCTCCAAGTTTACCACTCTCGAGGAGGGCTTTCAGCAGTTCGCCACGGACCTGAATAAGCTGCAGCACTTCGTCGACATCAACGGCACCGCCTTTTCCAAGATTCTCAAGAAGTGGGACAAGACATCCAAGTCCAGGACCAAGGAACTCTATCTGTCCCGCGCCGTCGAGGTTCAGCCCTTCTTCAACGCCCCCGTCATCAGCGAGCTGTCGGACCAGGTCACCACCAGCTTACAGGAGCTGGGTGCCTGGTCCGACGGAATCCAGGTCAACTTCAACGCCTCGGGCCACGTCGTGCCCAGTCAGCACTTTGACGAGGCTGATGCCGATACGCTCTTGTTCGACACTGTCGTCTCCGGCAACCTCGAGTCGTTGAGCGATCTCCTGGCCAAGACGCGCGACGGCGAGAGCCCCATGACGGATCGAGTCACCCGCACCTTTCTGACGGCCGTACACGATGCACCGCGCGAGTCGCTGCAGATGCTGCTCGATACGGGCCTCGTCGACCTGCACTCGTACGACGACATCAATGAGCGCAACTGCCTGCACCAGGCCGCCATCTATGGCAAGCAGCACGTGCTGGAATGGGGCCTGAAAGCCGCCGTCGCCGTCGACCGAACCGATGTCTACGGACGGGCGCCTCTGCACTACACCAGCCAACACGGCCGGCTGGAGATGCTGGAGATGCTGCTGGATGGTGAGTCGCTCGCCCGTCGGCGGAGAGTCGGCTGACGAGACCCATCCGAAGCCGATCCCCGGACGATAGACCTGGCTGATCACGACAACTTTACACCGCTGATCCACGCCATCCGCCACGGCCACCTCGACTGCGTCCAGCGCCTCGTAGCCCGTTCAGCACGTATCGACCCCGTGCCGGACGCGGGCCATGCGCCCCTGAACCTGGCCTGCGAACGCGCGTCGGAGCCGGTGGTGGAGCTCCTGTTGCGTCACGGCGCCCAGATGCTACCGGACGCCGAGGGCCTGTATCCCCAGCACCTGGTGGCCCGGTCCGGCAAGTCGTCCAACCTGCTGCTGCTTCTGAAGCAGTACGGCGCCGACCTGGACCAGGCCGACAAGCTCTACGGCTGGACGCCGCTGGTGCACGCCGCCAGCGAAGGCAACGTCGACTGCCTGCAGACGCTGCTCCGGATCGGCGTCGACGCCCACGTCGTGGACGAAAAGGGTTTGCCAGCCATGTACTACGCCGCCTGGGAAGGCCACCTCGAATGCATGAAGCTCCTGTCGCCGCTGGACGGGCAGAGCAGCAGCAGGATCGGTCCGCTCGTCGGCAAGCCTTCGCCGGCAGCGGCCGCTCCGGTGCCCATGGCGCTGGATCCCGACGGCATCCCGGAGCTGGAGCTGCCGCCGCCCATCATCCCGCTCCGGCGCTACGGTCACAACTTCCTCGACACCAAGACGGTGGTGCAGATCAGCTTCGACGAGGCTCAGGGGCCGGCTCTCGTCTTCTTCCAGGACGGCAAGTATCCGGCTGCGCGACTGACCATCTCGTCCAAGCTATCGGGCCTCATCCCAAAGAACATCATTCTTCCCTTTCAAGAGGACACGCGAAACGTGTCCTTCCAAGTCGATAACATCGACTCCTTCTCCCTCGATCTAGATGTGTTCCCGACGTACGGGGCCAAGGTCATCGCCCGGACGGTGGCGCTGCCGAGCGTGCTGGGGCCACACCAGGGCAGCTCGAGCAGCTGCCTGCCGCTGTTTGACCCTCGATTGCGGGCCATCGGACAGATCAGCTTCACGGCGGATGTGATCCGGCCCTTTCAAGGACACTCGCTGGAGATTGCCGACTTCGAGACGTACTGGAAGGCTACGAGCCAGCTGGACCAGCCGACGAGCGCCGTGGTCACAGGGTCGAGCCTCTGCGGGGACTACGTCCGGTTGCCGGTGCAGCACACGGGCGACGGGGTGCCGGTCGTTTGGTCGCGGTGGACGGTGACCTGCGGCGGCGGTATCGATTTGCCCGTGTGCCGGCTTTCACTGAAACAGTTTCGGGCCTTGGCCGGGCGGCGGGCCGAGATTCCGGCAGTGGCTCCGACAGCGACGGCCGACGAGGTCGCCGGCATGTTCCGGACCGGGGAGGCGGCGGGGGCAACGCTCGCCGAGGCACTGGCGGTGCTGCCACCGGCGGTACACGTCAATCTCCAGGTGCTGCACCCGACGGCCGACCAGGAGAGGACTCTCGGGCTCGGCCCGGCCCTTGACGTCAACCCGTCGGTCGACTCGATCCTCGCCGACGTCTTTGAAGACGCGCGCGCGCAGAGGGCACAGCGCCGGCCGCCCGACGGGGCGCGTTCGGTGGTCTTTAGCAGCTATAGCGCCAGGGTCTGCGCCGCTCTCAACTGGAAGCAGCCCAACTTTCCCGTCTTTCTGTGCAATGACCTCGGCCGGGAGCCCGATTCGGGTCTGGACGCGGCCAGGAGGAGTACGTCCATCAAGGAGGCGGTGCGCATCGCCCAGAGCAACAATCTTATGGGGCTCATGTGCTTCGGGCGCCTGCTGGTATCGTGTCCCTCTCTTCTGAACCTTGTTTGACTCGACTTTTTCGGCTGACGGAGATCATGGCAGGAGATGGTGCCGGCACTCGTGGATGCCATCAAGTCGCATGGACTCGCCCTTGTCACAGATAAGTCAACGGATGCTTCGTCTAGTGACTCGTCCTCGCAGGTGCCCAAGGGCGTCGACGGCGTGCTCCGTCATCATGGTATCTTACGCTTCAACGATAGCATAGACATATAGCGAAAAGGGTGTGAAAGAAAGAGGTGGTGGAGAGGGAGAGAGTCTGGCTCAAAAGGCGGGCAGCAGCAAGATACTGAATCAGAGTCACAGAGCAGCGTATGAGGAATACCAAGCAGATGACAAGCACAAGAAGCTCACGCCCCCTTGTAGTTGTACTTGAGAGCCGACAGCTCTCCCTCCGGATCGACGCCGCCCATGAGGCACTTGGCCACCAGAACCGTAACGTACACGATAGCCGGCAGATTCCCCGCTCCAATCAAGTCCAGCCCCCGGTGAGAGCTCGGGTTCGAAACGAGGCCCATGAGGACGAGCAACGCGGCAGCAACGGCATTGAGCCACGGCAAATGCGCCTCGAGAGGCGACCTATAAGCCACCGGCGCAGCCCGGCTTTTCCTCGACGGCGAAACCCATTCGTCGACGAGGTCAATGCCCGTCGTCTGCGGCGGCAGGCGGACGAGGAGATATGTCGTTGCCACCAAGGAGATTAGGGATAGGATGGCGAGATGAGAGGGGAGGAGGGAAAATAGGGGAGTGAGGCTAGGGGGGAAGGGCGATGAGTATTCGGTGGAAGATAAGATCTCGTGAGGCGTTTTTAGAGGCGAGGGTTTTGATGAGGGCTTCTTGTTCTGTCGAGGGTCAGGTTGGGGTGTTGTTTTTGAAGGCGGGGGGGGGTGTTACCTTGGTCGTCGAGGGGTTCGGAGTCTGTTTCTGAGGGGGGGGCGGAAGGGGCGGCGATGACGGGTGGGCATTTTGAGAACTGGTTATGTGGAAGAGATGGAGTGGACGAGATGGAGGCGGAAGAGAACAGGTAGAGGTTGAAGAACGATGGAGAAGGTGACGTCGAAGCGAGGCTGAATTCAAGCCGGCTTATCAATCGTTATCGCCCGGCTTATCGACAAGGCTCCCCCTCACCGGTCCACCGACGATGACGCAAAAACTTCAACGACACGATTGACGACAATGGCGTCCCGGTCGGGGCGGATGACGCTCCTCGTCGTTAGGAGATGGATTGCGACCGCAGCGCCCAAGAAAGGAGATGCTCCTCTCATGACGCGTCGAGCGGACCGGAAGCTGCCCAGTACTTGTCCCCCTCGCCCCGCCAACCCCTTTAAAAAAGACAAGAATAACACGATAACTTCATCAAGACCTCTCGCAAATCCGCCCCCCAACCTGGCGCCGAACCCTCCCCTTCTTCATCCTCACAATGGCTCTCGCCTCGGCCGCAATCTTCAACTACCAAAAGACCACCTCCCCCGTCATCGCAGCCGCCCTGTACGCGCTACGCACCTCCCCGGTAGCACGCGCACACCTAGGCGACGACATATACTTCGCGCACGCGATACCGTGGATCAGCGGCGAGCTGAACACGCTGAGGGGGAGGGTGGACATTTGCTTCTCTGTCAAGGGGGATAGGGGCAAGGGGGTTGTTAGGTTCGTGGCCGGGAGGCCTGCGGGCATGAGGGTTTCTTTTGTCGCGAGGGTTTGGACCTTGACTTTTGAGGAGGGGGGGGTGGAGAGGTGGTTGATTTGTTGGAGGGGGGGCTGATCCTTTTGCTGTTTTTGGGGGGGAGGGCTTGGGGGAGGGGATGGGGGAGGGGATGGGGGAGGGGATGGGGAGAGGGAGACGAGGGGTTTAGGCAGAGTGGGATGGGGAAGTGAGGGATGGGAGGTGGTGTTTGGGAGGGGGGGGGGGGGGGTTTTCTGTGGGAGAAGAGGTGGTTGTGTTGGGGGGTTTGTTGTATTGGTAGGTTGGCCAAGTCTAGCACCTCTCTTCCATCTCTTCATCCACTCCCGCCTCGATACAACGCCAACCCTTTCTATACACCAACTGAGCTCACCTACATCTCGAGAGTACGTCAAACGTACGCCTCGCTCGCTATCCTCCTCCCACCTCTATACAAGCCCCCCCTGTCTCAGAGCCTTCATCTCCAGATGCTTCTTCCTCGCCGCCTGCAACTTCTCCGCCGCATCGGGATGATTCCTCATCACCTGCTCCAGCGCCTTGACGCAATGCGGATTCGAAGGCGGCTTCCGCTTCTTGGCATCCTGTACCGTTAATGTCCTCCCCTTCGGTCCGGGTACGCAGCCGCCGACGACGATGACGCCCAGCTTGTTGTCCACCTTGAGGACCTTGAGGCTCTGCACCGTCACGTACTCGAATCCCATCCTTCCGGGCATAGTCTTGCCGGGGTGCACTCGACTTCCGCTCCCTTGCGAAGGACCAGCCGATCCCATGGTCCGGTGATTCTTCGAGTTGCCGTGCGACGCCTCCTGCCCGCTCCAACCATGCCTCTTCATCCCTCCGGCGAAGCCCATCCCCCTCGATCGCCCCCGGACATCGACATACTGCCCACGCTTGAACCAATCGGGCTGCAGCTGCACCCCGACGGGCAACAAGCCCGTCTCGTCTCTGACCTTGAACTCGTGCAGCTCGCGCTTGGGCGCTATGCCCTTTGCTTCGTACGAACCCAGCAGCGAGCGCGGGACGTTGTGCGGCGCCCTGGACCCTGTCCCCATCTGTACGGCCCAGTAGCCGTGCTTGTCGGCTGTCTTGAGGGATACGACCTGCACCTGGTCGAGTTGCAGGACGGTACAGGGCGTGCGCTCCCTTCCGTACATGATGCTCGTCATGCCCACTTTGGAAACGATGACGCCTGTCCGTCGAACAGTGCTCTTCTCACGACGCTTGAGAGCCGCCTTGTGGCCCGTCGACAGGTCGGGGAGTTCAGGATGTGACTCGTTAAAGTGCTGGTGTTCCAAACGCGCGGGGATGACGCCCCAGCTTCGTGTGCGCGTTCCACGGGTCTGCATGAGGATGACGGGTCGTGCCATCTTCGTCGTCGTCGATTTCTGGACGGCGAGGAGTGGCCGCGCCATGGCTGCTCGGACGGGGAGCCGGCTTGCCATGGCTGGCTTTGGTGCCTCTTTTTTGAGGGAGGGGTTTTTTGGTTGTGAGCTTTGCTGGATGGGAGCTCATGAAGTTTCGTGGTTGGACGTCTGGGGTTGGATAGAGATTGGGAATAGTTTATCGACGCACGTGACTACAGGGTAGGTTGACGAGACTCGAGGGTCTCAGCATCGTTTCCATTGTCGTACGTGCTATCAGCCTCCCACGGAAACTCGACGCGCGCTATCAATTTGAAGAGACGTGCTGTTCCATAGGGTCATAGTAGAGTGAGATACTACACTAGAATTGATGATAAATGACAGAACATATCGCCAGATGGTTTGCAGCATCAACTATGTAACAATCGCAAGATCCTCCTTCAACTCCTCCTCTGACTTCCCTCAATCATCTTTAGGCAGCTCCCTTGATGGCCTCGACAAACAGCACGCGCATCCCCTTGAGAAGAACAACCAGTTCGCGCGACTCATTTGCCCTCTCCAACACAGCCTCGACGCTGCCGCGATCCAGCTTCGGCCGACAATGTCGAACATCATAGTCGCGCGCGCTGGTAACGAGCTCAAACCAAGCCTCGCGCTCCCAATCGCGCTCATCAACATGCGTGTAGACAAACTTGAGACGATCATCCTGCCCCGCACCCTCCATCCTCAAACACAAATTGGTGATCCAAAAGTCCAGCTCCGGCACGTTGAAGCGCGCCTGCGCCTCTTGCTGAGCCGTGAAGGCGCGCTGGGCGGCGAGACGCGAATCGATCTCGGCTTGCGTCTGTGCGATTTGTTTCTTGAGACGCTCTTTCGTCTCCACGTGGGTGTCGCGCTGGGCGGCGAGCGAGGCGATGGCTGCTTCCATCTCGCGCGTTTCCGCCTCTTCTTTTTCCATCGTTTGCTGCTGGGCTGCTGTTTTGACTTGAACTATTTCCATGTCTTTGCGCTTCATCCTTTGGTCTTCTGCATGGGCTATCAGCTGCTGTCTTTCCAGATCCGCCTTGGTCCTTTTTTTTGCGACTTGCCTTGTAGCTCGGCGACGCTCAGTCGGAACTGGGCGCGTTCTTCTAGCACGCGCTTGCGGCCGTGCTCGATGAAGGCGTCGAACTTGGCGCTGAATTTTGCCATGCGCTCGCGTAGCTCGTCGAAACCGAAGTTTACGCTGGGCAGCGTGTCGGCTGCCGACGTGCTGGAAACCGCCAGCGATTGCCGGCCGATACTGGCGGAGAGGGACGGTTCGAACGTCATCGCCATTTTGATTGTGATTTCGAGGCCTGAAATGAGGAGGCTCTGCTGTGACGATGTGAGCGCTCAGGCTTGTGGTTGCTTTAATCGACAGTTCGGGCGGGGAATTCGGGCTGTGCTGAAGTGATCTGTCTTTGTTTACCCGTGTCAACGTTGTCAGGCCGACAAGCTCGCGTCGTGGAAGTCACGTGACCATAACACGTGCCGCCTTTTCCCCTTGACGTCAGGTCGACAGAGAAAATCTCGCCTCAGACGCTGCAGACTGTGGATCTTGTGTGGCGTTTCTACAGCAGGCGAACCAAAAAACCTCGAAATGAAGAACAGAATATTTACAGAACCATCGCTCAAACCAAATGATTGAGCATCGTCCGTCCGCACCTCTCGCCGGACCCCCGACATCAGAGAATCTCCTCGATGATGGCCGTGAGAAACTCGGCGCTTCAGGACCCTGAAGCTCAAGCTGACAGCTCGCCAGCACCGAATTTCAAGACGGTTGGCCGACCTACCCAGCTTTATCCCACTTGCAGAGGTCCAGCTCCGCGCTTCTCGCCCAAGCTCTGGCACCGACGTCGGACCCAGTCGCGATGGCTCAAGAGGAATTATCCCGAGGCCTTCTGGGGAAACCCCGTCTTTACGGAGTACCTCAAGGAGGACATGGAGCGCTACCAATACGCCGAAGAGACGGTCAACCGAAAGCCGCTGCTCGCTGTGGGCTCCATGGTGGACCTATCCAGCAAGAAGCAACATGGCGCCTTACCGCTGCTGGCCGTCGTCACTGGTCGGTTCGGAGAGGGGTTGCGGCTGGCGCGGCTTCAAGGGTCACGGTGGGGGTGGGAAGACGATCAAGATGTCGCTTTGCACCTGGAAGTCGTGAACCCGGAGATGAGAGAGGAGGAGAGTGTGTGGAAGAGCAACGTGCTACCCATTACGCAGGTCAAAGCAGTCTCGTTCCTCACGCCGAATAAGAGATATCGATGGCTCTTGGTGCTGAAGAGCACGTCGTTGACGATTCTGGAGCCCCAATACCACGCGATGCCCGTCGAGGGCGGCCTCATGGACGAATTGGAGCACTCGCAGCTGTCCTTCGTCAAGCCGAACCCGCTGTATACGCTCGATAGTAGTCGAACGGGGGGCAACGCGCATTCCGACGTCAGCTTGAATCCTTGCGGGCCCCGAGGCAACCCATTACTCGTCATCATGGATGAATGCGGCTACTGGAGTACTTGGAATATTTTGGGCATCTCGCAAGTCGACAAATCTACGATTCGCTTGACGCCGTATCAGTGCGGACATATGATGCACGGCGTCATGGATATGCTACCAGCGGAACCTGCTTATCCCGCCGAGACGCACGGGGTCCTTCACCTTCACTTCGAACCAGCGTTCAGGCCAGACAATGAGAAGCCTAATCTCCAGCACTTGGACATGGATATGCCGTCGGGACATATTATGATGTGGAATGCTCATGACTGGGACGTTCTGGATCTCGAGAACAACGTAGGGTTGCCCAAAACGCAGCCCAAACCAGAGCTCGTGTTACGAGAGAGGGGCCGGCCTGACCGGATCCTCGACGTTCAGCGCAGCAGCGTCAACAAAGCTCACTTGTTTGTATTGACCTCACGGCGGCTGATATGGCTCAAGTTCGTCGAGTCGGATCGTGTTAGAAAGTCCAACATGATTCTCCACGTGGCGCATATTGGCAAAGAAAACGAGGATATGAGAATGTCAGTTGCACGGGCTCGCCAAGACGATGCCGATACGTCGCTCGTCTTGACCTACTCGTTGAAAAAGAAGCAGCTGTGTGTGTACTGGTTCGGCTTCTCCAGCAAAGAAAGACTACCTGAATGGAAACGTCACGTCGCGGTCTTTCCCGGCCGGATGAAGATTTCGACCAGAAGCGAGATCCAGCAACTTCAAGTCGAGGCAGTCAAGTTGGTCAACAAGACTCGAGAGCGCAAGTCCGTTGGGCCGGGCTCAGAGTACATGGAACACGGCGTCGATTTCTACCAGATCAACATGCTCGGGGGGAACCTGGACGTGTGGCTCTGCGTGTGTGCGGCCTCCAAAGATCCCGCCCTCAAGATATCCTTCCCAGCGCCTCGAGACGAATGGTCGGAGCAGCAGAGGCTGAGCAAACGCAGGCGAACAGACTTTCTCGAATGCATGGCCGACAGGTTTGTGGTACCAGATGCCATGGACGACGATTGCATGTCACTTGTGTCTCTACCAACAGTCTCAGGCGAAGGATATCGAGACAGTCTCTCTCCCGATCTGCCTCGCTACATTATCAAGCGATTCACTGACGAGGAAAGAAAGTATGTTTTGGAGTTGGTGAAGGGGCCGCCGGATTGTCGGATACCGGTTGCGGAGGTCGAGGCTGTATACGACGCGCTCAGAAATGGCCAGCTAGCCGGGTGGCTGCCCCTGATGACTTGGTAAGAAGGAATCCCAGTCAGGAGCGCCGATAACGAGCTGATGGCTGACGGACGTTGCGCAGGGCAGACATTGTCAATGGGCTCCCAGAGCCAATACCCGATCCGGCAACCGAGGATGGAATAGACGAGGCTGTCGACCGCTTACTGGAGTTGTGTGACGACAAGACGTTTGTGGCGCAGCTGGAACCCCAGAAAGGCGAGGCTATCTCGACGCCATCGCTCAGCTTCTCGACGGCGGATCAGCATCTGTTTAGCTTCTCGACGGTGGAGCACGAGCTGTCAGAGCTCTTCCTGGAGCCCTGGACACATTCACGAACGCAGGAGGAGCGGCAGATCCGGACGGACTGGGTGAGGGACCTTGCGCGGGATATGTTTCTAAGTGGCCACGGCGTCTTGGTGCAAGACGTGCCTCTCTTTGGAGAAGAAGATGTTCTTATCGAGGACGAAGTCGTCATGAAGCCCAGCCAGACGCCTCGGATGTTCTCGTCCCTTCCGGCGACGCCCAAATCATCGTCTTCCGAATCGTCATCGTCCAAAGCCAAATCGTCGGAACCACTCGACAACGCCCTTCGACGTCTCAGGATATTCATGCCGATGTTAACGACGCGCGTGAGAGGCACGTACCCGCGGTCCAAGATGCTCCGCTACTGGCCTTCACATCGCGGCGCCGACGACATCCTGGACTACACCTATAGCGTCGACAGGCGGGACAAGTTCTGGCACATCAAGGAACGCACACGGCGAAAGAAGGACAAGATCAGGGCCAGGGCGGAAAAGTACCGCCTGCCGGCCATGAGGCTTCCGCTGAGGCCGCTGGGCGTGGACGCCATGTCCAGTCCGCCGCCGGTGTTGGCCTCGTCGCAGGTGTCTGCGCCGCCGAGGATCGCGACGATGAGCCAGCCGGTGGCCGGGCCGTTTGGGAATCGGAAGGCGAGGAAGGGGATGAAGATGGGGGGGTTCAGGTGAGGGAGGTTGGCCCGGTTAGGGCTCTGTCTGTCTGATGGAGTTGGGGATGGGCTGGTAGGGGTTTGAGGCGATGATATCCAGGATGTGGGTGGACGAGGGGACAGTCATGTCCGTTTTGCTAGTAAAGGACATGAGTGTCTACGTTCTCTCATAAACAGACGGGAATCTCGTGTCCGTTCTTTGATCCTACCACAAGGGACACGAGTGTCTGCGCTCTCTACACTAATCGACGGGACATTCATGCCCACGTTCCCTTGCCCGACCCAAGACACCTCAACCGACCATCTGTCCACCATAGTCAACCCCCCTTCCATGCTGTCCGTCTTCCTCCCGCTCGAAAAAAAACCATGGGTATATCCCTCGTAGACCATCAACAGAACCAGCCAGCCCCCTTCACAACCCACGCCCCCGATCCCCCCCCAACCTCATTAACCCCCGTCCCCCTAAGCCGATGATCACCGGGCTGCGGCGCCGCCTCATAAACAATCTGCTCTGGCGCCCTCCCCAACCTAGTCCACTCGCCGCGAAAGCCCAAGTACGAGAGGCGCGAGACGTCGTCGCCGAAGTTATCCCTCACCAGCAGGCTCAGCTGCGTCACCTTGCTGAAGAGGGCGCGTCGGACGGGTATGTCTTGCACGTCCGAGGTTTGCGATAGTTCGAGTCGTTGCGTTGCTTCGGCGTCTTCGGCGCTGCTGAAGTCGAGGTTGGGTTGGTTGACGTAGAGGTCTAGGGTTCGGGGGGCTGAGGCTGAGGGGGAGGTTCGGATGAGGATCGAGTGTAGCTTCACCTGTGCCGTGAAGCTGGTTTTTGCATCAGCCTGTTTGCTTGCGCTTGTGGAGGCGAGAGGATAAAGGGGGAAGAAAAGACGAACGGTATCGTCATCAGCAGCTGCTCGTCTGCGTCGCTGACAAGCTCAGGCTCAATCTCCATCCTCTCCGCCCACGTCTTCTTTACGACGGCCTTTCCGGCGTGCCTGGTTGCCTCGTTGAGAGTCGTCATCTGGTCAAAGTCGATCTGCTCGTACAGCGACGACTGGAGCGCAGGAGTGATGTCGTCTGAGTGGTCGTGGCTGCTGTCATGGCCGTGACTGTGGTGTTCGTCGTGGCAGTGCGACATTTTTTTTTTTGCTTTGCGGTTGGATGGTCGAGGGCTTCACTGATGGGAGTTCTGAAGGAAGCCGGCCTTGAACATTTGTATGTACGAATACAGACAGACGCTGACGGTTGATGATGTCGACGGACGGCTTACTTACGTAAGCTTCGTTTCAGTCAGCTTTCTTCTCGACGAACCAGCTGTCAAAAGTGGGACTGTAGCCAGACCAGCTGCGAGGTGGACGTTAGAGTCAAGACATGTCATCAATTCAGCCCTACAAGCGGGCTCTTGATTTCCATCACGCCCACGTCCACGCGCCAAGGACTTTGGTCAAGAAACTTGATGTTATGGACCCTGCCGAGTCTCGTGGTTACTACAATGGCCTACCATCTCGGCCGAAACTCATCGCGCGAACGGACCGGATGAGTAGGCCTTGGGTTGCTCCCGCAAATGATTACGATGGCCATTACAAGGATCTATCAGTGATCCCATCGTCACATCCTATCGGGGGCAAATTTAGAACGACAACGGCTCGCATTCCCTACGGCAACAGGTTCTAGATGTTCTCCAGCGAAACAATGTCGACTGGACTGCCGTCGACATCTTTCAGCTTAGAGACTACTCGCAGCTTGGAGACTACTCGGAGCGTCACCTTGTCCTTTTCGTCTCGGTCTTAGCGTCATCCACCAGTGAAGGACGCGGGCGCACTCTGACGAACGAGGTTAAGATACTTCTTAACAACCATGATCTTGCCGATGTAGAGTGCGAGGTTAAGGAATCTTAGCGACCATCAATATCCTACGTCTCGACCATCATTCCTCCATGCTGCATTTGCGCAAGGAGTTCTCCGACTGCCTGGGAGTGTGTCCAGGGCACCCTTTGACAAACCATTCGTCCGGGGGAATCCGAGTCTCTACCTTGGAGACGTCAAGACTCGTGAGGTGTCTGCGAGAAACATTGATCAATGGGAGAGCCGTGCGAAGACGATGGACGAGGATCGAATATTCCGATTAGAGCTGGAAATTGCATGAGTCTGGATCTGCGGGGGGAAAGAGACGTCAAGTCGAGCTGGCCTCTTAGAGAAGAGGACTTTTGGGCGTCGATGATGAGGAAGGGACAGATGGTTTCGTCTAAGGGTTTTCCATTGGAGAGGACATGGGCAGAACTGGAAACGTCTTTGGAGGCAGCCGTGACTTGCCACCTCGTCGTCGTCGTCGTCGTCCCCGAAATCTTCGTCGTCCACGTCGGGAAACTCCAAGACTAAAGCCAAGGGATCATCCTCCTCTTTTCAGGAGAAATGGCAGTACTAAACTTGTCAAGAATGGATTTGCTTGTGGTGTGAGGTTCTAGACGTCGTAGTTGGAGGATCAGCAGAGCAGGACCATATCGTTCTCGAGTATTCGTGTTCGAATTCGCAATACAGTTAGTTATCTATCCAGTCAGACAATCACTACGGTCCATGTATTCGTACGTCTTCCTCGAAGCCCTAACTGACTGTTCGTGAACAAGTACCTAGGAAAACACATGCCGCTGCCAGTTGGCTGGCCTTTGCTGAGACGCAGCGTCTTCACATGCTAGCCGCTAGGCTCGGCCTCTCCGTAGCTGATGCCGACATGACGAGGGTGCCGTCAGACGCTGTGGCCGGCTGTCTGATACCCCTCCCCCTCCCTCCCGACGGACCCCAACTAGCAAAGACCGTAAGCAGAGGAGCCATGGATGAAACGGTCCAGGCTCCTCTTCTCCAAGCTACCCTGCCGCCAGACTACCTACCTACCTAGGTAGGTCGATGTCTCTCTTAGACGGCCACTACCTAGACGGCTACTACCTAGACGGCTACTACCTAGACGGCTACTACCTAGACGTCTACTATGGGTTGGGGCCGCTTACGTGATCCGACGCTTACATACGCTCCTTTCCGATGCGGCGTCTACCTATTTATAATAATATACATACATGCTTTTGTAGTCTTAAATACGCCCGTATTATATACTATAGTATAAAGGTAAGAAAAGAGTTTAAAATTTAATAAACTTAATATAATTAAAGAGTAGATAAATTTATCTCTAATTAAAATAGAAATATATAATTAATAGTAGCTTTTATATTCTTATATATTTAATAAAGTAAAGTTAATATATAAGTTAGTAGTAAATTCTTTAAGCTATAGTTCTTACTAGTACTATATAGCCTTTTAATTAGCTTTTATTTTTTCTTTACTATAATACGTTTATATAACTATAAGTTAACCCTAATAATATAACTAAAGTAAGAGTTTAAAGCTGTGTTTTTTATAGTTACTTGTAAGTTATAAGCTAACGTAGAATAGTGCGGCTTTGTAAATAGCTAGTGTTAAGTAATGTAAAGCCACAACTCCGTAGTTGAGCCGATGCGCTACGTAAATAGCCCACCCAACAATCGCCGCCCTAACCTCCATGGATCATAGACGCGCTTTCAAGCTATCTACACGGGTGCTGTCGGCTCAGGTTCCATTTCCCTTAAACGCAGAACATCATCTACCATGTCTCTTTTGAACCTTATTCGCCTTTCATCATGGCGCCAATTTTGGCAGCTAATCACCAGAAAATTAGCAAGCGCGCGCTGTGCTGTAATGCATTATTTCGGCGGAAAATGCCAGTCGCTATCCGAAGCCGAAGCCGGTCTGATCAAACTTCCTGGGGAGAGGTTCCTCGGTTCAACAGCTTGTTTTTTCCGCGTCAGGCCGGGAATTATCCTAAAGGCTCCAGTCACAGTGCTAGAAGACCAAATCATTCGGGAACGGCCAAGTGTATTTGAGAACTTCCAAGTGGAACGGCAGATCCTAGAGAGACTGGGAGAGCATCCTCTTATTGTTCGGTATGAGAACCATTCTATCCGGGCTCTTCTACCTGACATGTCATTAGATACCTAGGATGGCAGACACGTTTCCCAACGGGCCTACTGTTTGCGGAGGCTAGCCATGGCAGCCTCCAGCGCTTCATCGACGAACGCAACGAGGACATACTTCCCGGCCTTCGAAGAAAATGGTTTGGCCAGGCTGTCAAGGCGGTAGCCTACGCCCACAGTCGGGGTGTCATACATAGCGATTTGCGCCCCGACAACTTTCTCGTTCACGGGACGTGGCCCCTGGAATTGGACCTTTGGCTCTGCGATTTTGGAGGAGCTACATGCAAGGAACTTGGGCTATCGGCCAATAAACTCCCGGATGCTGGGTTTTTCGACCCCAATTCAACCTGGGCACCATCACCTAGTGTGGACATGTTCAGTCTCGGCTCTGTTCTTTATACCATTCTCACAGGTCACTGGCCATTTCGTAGACCTGGCGGCCAGTTCTCGACACTATCAGAGATGGAGGAATACGAAAACTTAGTGGACGATTACTTCGCGCGAGGTATTTTCCCTGAGGTTGGAGGACTCTGGGGAGACAAGATTATTCTCGGTTGTTGGACACATACATTTTTGACTATGGAGGAGGTAATGACAGAATTGAGCAGACTACAGTCTGACATAGACTAGGATGAGCTGCATGGGAGTTTATTCGACCCTTCTCTGCGTGATATACAGTAAGCAAGACTCAAGTTGGAGCGGTTGCCTCGCGGCCGCTCAACAACATACCCAATGCAACCTAGGGTTTTCGGCAGCTATGCTTTCCGCACTAAGTATTACTATTTACTACACTCCCCTTAATATATTTGCTATACGTTCCTACTATAAAAAGTAATATAAAAGCAATGTTACTAGGCCTTAAAAAAGCATTCTATGTTATATATACTCTTTAAAAATATCTACTTTTAAGTATATGTCTATCTTATAAGTTATACTTATAATAATAAAAAGACTGTCGAAGGCTAGTAATCCTTCGAAAGGACGTAAGAGAACAATTAATTAATTATTAGACTTATTCCTTTTGTCGAAGGCTAGTAATCCTTCGAAAGGACGTAAGAGAACAATTAATTAATTATTAGACTTATTCCTTTTCTACCGATCTATAGAGAGGGGGAAAGAGGGTAAGATATAGGCGTTAGAAACTCGCTACGGCGGTAGTAATAACATCACACACATACTCTAGAGGAGCCGGAGTAGGGCCTACATTAGCCCTACATAGCCCTAGAGTAGGCCCTACATTAGCCCTAGATAGCCCCGGAGTAAGCCCTAACCCCGCATAGGTATGTACCGGTAAGCGCCCGTAACTTAGACCTACCTCTATCCGCCTGCGCTCGTGCCTACGCGTGCTAACTATACCTTACTCCTACTAATACTAGACTCTCTTTCTAATCGCGAAGGCACGCGCATTAGAGAAAGAGAGCCCGTTAGATTAGTTCCGAATCCGCATTAACACACATCCCTTTTCCTATCGACCTAAGCCTCTATTCGTACTCGTAACTTACCTTTATCTACTAGCCTCGTTAGAGCCTCGTTCCCTACTTACTTCGTTAAGCTATTAGTAGGGTTATCGCGACTATCGATCTATCGAACCTCCTCGATTTTATGTCTCTCGTATAACTAACGTAGGGCGGTAAGGTTAATTATTAACCGCTTCTCCGTAGTCGTGCCTATCTTAACTAAGCACTCGTATAGAGAGTACGAGTTAGTGTACATAACAATAGGTAGCGCTAGAAGACTAAGTCGCGTAAAAACAATACGTAGGGCGTTAGAGAGAACAAAGGCTAAGTTATACCTAGCGACGAGGGCATAGATCTCCGAAGTAAGTACGCTCTAGGTAACCCTCTTACTCTTCGTCGAGGCCTAGTAGAGGATGTTACTAGTTATTATAAAGGCGTGTCTGTTCTTATCCTTACTTACGTTATCTTTAGCTAAAACGATAATAAACCCTATCTACGAGGAGAGGTCCCTATTATTCGCAAAGGAGGCGTTAGTAAAGATAAATAGCTTTACCTAATGTAGGTCTATTAGCGCGAACGTAAGGCTACGATCTAGGTTCTATTATTACTATAGGAGCCAACGGTTTAGGCGGGCGATGTTAGCATCTAACGGATCCTATGTCTAGGCGGTAATAGTGAGATCGTATAATGCTTTAGGCTAATAGATACTTACGATATATACGCCCTAAGCTCGTTATTAGACGTATACCGTAAGATCTTCGTTTAATACGCTTACGATCTTACTAGCTTAGCCCTTCTAACCTACGTAGATGTGCCCGTTATCGTATATCGTAATCCTATATCCGTTAAAGTCCTCGTTCTAGCTAGCGCGGAGCTCCTTCTAGTCCTTAGCCTTAATGCCTACGTTAAGAAGCTTATAAGCCTTAATGTTAAGGAATTCTCTACTTATAAGGAACATCGTATTATCCGTCTATAGAGCATATAAACCTATCTTAGACTTATTATTAGATATTAATAAGTATAGGTTAAACGTTAGTATTATTAAGAGGTTACTATAAAGGTAACCCTAGTATGTCTTAAACTAGTAAATACTACTTTCCGTGATCCTATATAAGGGCTTAACGATCCTTAAGACCGTCCCCTTAGGGAACTTTGTTTCGAGCTCGCGGGGTAGCTTAGTAATAACCTCTCGTTATAGCTTAGACTTAGACTATAGGTAGGTCTATATAATGTCCTAGAAGGCTAGCATAAAGCCTCGTTAACGAAGAGAGGGTATAAGGGTAAGGACGAGACGTTAACTACTATACTATATCGTTAGTAACTACGTTAATAGCGTAGCCTTCTTATAGTCGTTATACCCCTATACGATAAGACGTAATTTCTTATATAGGGTATTTGTCGTCTTACCTTTAACCTCTTAAACGAGCCGTAACTTAAAGACGCGTTAGCGTCTTCGTATATTATACATAGTAGGGATAATCGTGCTAGAAGTTAGTAAGGCGTTAATCTCGACCTTATTAGACGCTTTAAAAGGGGCGCCTAGCGTAGTAATCTTCCCTTTCTAGCGGAGACGTAGGGATAGCTCCTTATCTAACGTTTCGCGGGTAATAAGGAAGGTCTTAAACTCGTCGTCGTCGTTATAGATCCCTATAGGAATACCTATAACAATACGCTATTAGCTACTTTAGTAGCCTAATTACCGCGGAGTTAACTCGTACTCGTCGGTAATAACGTTACGTACGTATAGCTTAACGTACGTAGACCGGAAAGTTAAGGGACCGCGGGCGAGTCTAATAGTAACCTCGTAATTATCTATAGCGAGGACCTAGTATAGTCCTTACTATCCCTTCTTTTCCTAGTAGACGAGAACTTTACTACTAAGGGCGAGGGAGGACAGAAGCGACATAGTCCCCTACGTTAACCCTTAGAGCTAGAGGCCCTCGTTAACATAACGCGAAGCTATAATCCGTCGTAGCTTAGCTATAGCTTTTACTAATGCCTTAGTACGTTACATTGTCGTAGTAGAAGGGGGGCTTTCCGTCGTAAGTCGTAGGTAGGCACTAAATACTAACAACGTTAGGACAAGGCCGTTAGGTCTAGCCGTATCGTTAATAGCTTTAATAGCTATCTAAAGAATCGAATCTACGGAGGCGTCTTTTACTTTTGCCCTAAAGATCTCGTACGTACGGTAGAGTAGGGCGTAATATCTCTTAACCTTCCTAATACTCTAATATGCCTCTATAGGGATCTATTAGTACGAGATACCGTATAGCTATGCCTTAGAATAGAATTCGGCTATAGTAAAGTTCGTACTAGTATTATAAGTAAGGATATCTAGTAGACCGAGATAGGTATCTACCTAGTAGGCTTTAACTATCTCCTAGGCGTACTAGGTAGTTATCTTACGGAGGAATTAGGCTACCTAGAACGACGTAGCGGAGTTAATAACGTATAGGACTAGGCGGCTATCGAGGTACATTACGTCTACGATTACTTCGTAGTTAAAGTTATAGTCGTCTTATAATGTAAATTTAAACCTTCTTAGCGAGGGGCCCTTAACCTAGTAGTAGTAGTAGAGTTTACTAATCTTAGCGAGGTTGTCTTACTTAACCTTATAGCTAGCCTTCGTAAGTAGATCGTAAAGGCGTTAGATAGAAGGGTAACCGAATCGACTATATAGACGACGTAGCTTAATATCTAAGAGAAAGGAAGCTACCGCTACTAGCTAGTATCGGTTAAGGAACATCTAGGGGTAGCCCTAGCGGACGATAACGGGAATCTTATAACCGTCTAAGCGTACTATATAACTATAGGGGACATTAAGATAGTAGGAGAGCCGCTATATATCTTAGAGGTAAAGAAAGAAGGGCATAGGGGTATCTAGGATATAGAATTTAACCTAGCCGACTAGTGTTAGTACTAAGGTAGAGCTAATAGACGAGACGGGCTTTATGCCGCTAAACGTAATCTTAACTATACCCTTAGTAGATTCGTCGAGCACGATACTAGGGTCCTCGCGCTATAAAGCGAGGAGTTAAGCCTTACTAGCCGTCGAGTCCTAGGTAGTACCTATGTCTAGGATAATACCCTAAAAGGCCTACGAAGAATACTAGTCGAGAAGAAAAGAAGCTATAGCCGTTAACCTAGCCGATAAGGGAGAGAAAGAGATAGGGGAAGAGGCTATCGAGGCTACTATTAGGAGCCTAAGCTAGTAACGGGCGCATTCGTTACTAAGGAACGTAGCGGCTATTATAAAGAAGTTAAGGTTAACGCCTTTATTAGCGTCTTCGTCCTTAGAGGCCTCCTCTATAACATATGCCTTAGCCTTATACTCGTTATCGTTATTATAGGAATTACCCTCGTATGCTACGAGCTAGGAAGCGTATGTAGCGTTACTTACTACCTTACCGTTAACCTACTACTATAGGAGGTATTTACGGCGAGCTTTACGGCGTTCTCTGTTAGAATACTTTGTCGAGAAGTAGCTAGACTTACCGTAGACGTAACACTTCTTAGCCTATAACGACGGTATCGAGGGTACTACCCCTTTCTAGCGATAGGGACTACTTTAACTCGATAAGGCGCTAGCGTAATTGTACTTCCTATCTATAAGGAAGGAAGTAGTCGTACGCACTAGCGCTAGCGTTAACGTGTCCGTAATCTTTATCGTCGCGATCGTAAGGGGCTCTAAGTTACCTTTTATAATAGCTGCTCGTAGGGCTACGATTAGCGCCTACGAGGAATCCTTACGTCCTTTAAGAGTAAGTTCGAACCTAGGGACGCTATAATAGGTATAGGTTAACGTCGACTATAATAAGTAGTTATTCGGATATAGTAATAGGGTACGTTAGTAGTCGAGAAGTCTCTTCTATAGTAGATTAAGAACCTTAAGCTTCGTCTTATTAGGGTTATCGCGTTATATCCGGGTAAATAAGACGATCTAGTACTTATTATAGTAGATAACGCGATCTTTATCTAAGGAGAACTAGGCCTTTATAAGTTAGTATAGCTCTCTAATCGTGTAGCCCTTCTAGTCTATATATACGTTAAAATACTTCTAGGCGTATCCGTATAGGGCGAGGGGAAAAATAGCGTACGCCTCTTTAGGCCTAATCTTATACCGCTAGTACGTCTATATAAACGTATTTATCGTGTTATCGAATAGCTTAAATCGTTTACTACCGAAGCGGTTACCCTTATCCTATCCCTTCGCGAAGGTAGCTATACGACAGGAGTTAGGGTACTTATTCGGGACATTAGGTAGCGGTAAATCGTATAGCGATTGGTTAGGAAGCGGTAGAGAGAACGGGCGTACTAGAGGTTACAATGCCTTAGCCTTGTCGTCCTTCTTAGAGCGCGTCGGCTAACGTAGAGCCGTACGGCTAGGGTTATAACCTAAGGGAGCTAGGTACGACGTAGGTATCTAGCGGATAGACTTAGGCGTAGGATTAGGTACGGATGCGGTAAGGGGAGAAACAGGACCCGGGAGGATCTAGGGAGCCGTTAACCTACCTACCGATAGTTACTTACCCTTATTAAACGGATCTTTATCTCCTCGGACGAGTCGTTATTAGAGTTAGTAGGCGGCAGATCTATAGGCTACGCGCGATGTTAGTAGGTCGTTTATGTTCTATTCTAGTATGTCTTCTAATTCTATAAGGGCGGTAAGGGATTCTACGATCCTAGCGTTTCGATAGCTAGCGTAGATACCTTTCGATCGAAGTAAGCGTCGAAGCTATTATACTAGCGGCCGTAATACCTAATAGAATAAGGCGTTATTCTACCCCTTAAAGTCGTATTAGTACGTCTTATATAGTACCGAATTATTATTATAAAAAGTGTAATCTTATAACTTACTAACGACATAAGAGTTAAGCTCTACGTCTATCGTCTTCTCTATTAGCTACGTAAGATCTACTATTATAGCGATATTATTAAAATTACTTAGGCGGCTAGTAATGTTTATACTATTAAGGATTATATAATACCTTTAGCTAAGAGCTTCGTTATTAGAGGTACCTTATCGTAAGGATAATACTATGTTATTTACGTAATATAATACTCCTTATAGGGGACTCTTTAGGAACCTACTTTCTCTAGAAATCCTCTATAAGTATAATATCGAATTCCTTCGAGCTTATCGAAAAGGCGAAGGGAGTAGAGATCGTTATAGCACTTAGTAAGTTCTAACTACTAGAGAGGTTAGATAGAATATAAACTAAGTCTCTTCTTCTTACTATCTATCTTAACGAGCTAGTAAGACTAATTAGTGTCGAAGGCTAGTAATCCTTCGAAAGGACGTAAGAGAACAATTAATTAATTATTAGACTTATTCCTTTTCTACCGATCTATAGAGAGGGGGAAAGAGGGTAAGATATAGGCGTTAGAAACTCGCTACTGCGGTAGTAATAACATTACATACATACTCCGGAGGAGCTAGAGTAGGGCCTACATTAGCCCTACATAGCCCTAGAGTAGGCCCTACATTAGCCCTAGATAGCCCTAGAGTAGGCCCTAACCCTACATAGGTGTGTGCTAGTAAGCGCCCGTGACTTAGACCTACCTCCGTCCGCCCGCGCTCGTGCCTACGCGTGCTAACTATACCTTACTCCTACTAACAAAGACATTTACTAATATATTTCTTAAAGAGACAAAAATAGTTTAATAAAAATATAAGATTTTTTAATCTAGAAGATAGTAGGGCGCGTAAAAGAGATAGAGCTTTATATCTTAGATCTACTATTTACTAGATTAAAAATAAATATAGTAAATATACTAATAAAATATAGTTAATAGTAATACTCTATATCTAAGTATATTTTTTACTTAAAATAACTTAGACTATCTACTAAAAGCGGCGGCACCTCCCTCCCGTCTGAGTACATAGGCATAATAGCGCTTTCTAGACGTAACCTATAGGCTATATCCGTACTCTACTATTAGTACATACATATGTACTCGTAGAGCAACCCACCCACATTAGCACCCCCACACGAGCAACCCACATGCAACCCGTCGGCTCTCCTCGAGTCCTCCTAGCCTCCACCATCGGCTCTTCTCTCTCTCTCTCTCTCTCTCTCTCCCTCCCTGTTGGCTCTCCCTCAACCCGCCGGATCGGCCGGATCGTCACTAGCCGCTTCTTCGCCGTCATCCGTCCCTCCTCTGGCTCGGCCTCGGCTCCCGTCCGTGCTCATCCCGTCAATGTCATCCCTCGTGTCCGACTTCATCCTCAACCCCGTTCTGCGCCAGGCTCGTCGATTCTCAGAGATATCTCGCTCTACCCTCGCCGCCGATGACGCTCCTCTTGACCTTTTGACATGCCGTGACCGCGAGCCATCAACAGGACACGAGCGAGCCTCCCCAGACGCCGCCTCCCTCGCGCCCCTCCTCCCGACCCCCGACCGCTTCTCCGACCGCTTCCTCGACCGCTTCCGCCACCGACAACGACATGGACCATCTCCCGGATCATTCCCCGGACCATTCCCCGGACCCTCTCGAGCCTCTCGCCGTCCAAGAAGCATCGCCACCCATGGCTAACCCGGGCCTGCTCATCCCCGCCGACGACGGTATGCGCGAACTGCGCTGTCGCATCCAGGCCATCAACGCTCGAGACATAGCACCCTCACACAAGGCCATGCTCATGCACGAGGCCCTACTCGAGCCCTACCGCGCCTCTCAAGCCGCCGCCCTACGCGACGGGACCTCCTCCACCTCCACCTCGGCCTCGGCCTCGGCCTCGGCCCCGGACTCGGAGCCCACGGCTCATCAGACGTGGGAGCACAAGATCTCGTCCCGGCCTCTCGATCCCCTGAGGTTCTGGCACGGTCAATTCGGCGACGCGCCCGTCTCCGAAAAGTTTGTCCTCTCAGAGACCGACGTCGCACCCACCTACGCGCCCATCCGGCAACCCAAGAGCTCCGGCGGTTCGACGCCCACGATACTACCCTCGCCACCGGCCGACTTGAGCCCTCCACTCGGATGTCAGCATTACGAACGCAACGTCAAGTTGCAGTGCTCCACCTGCTTCAAGTGGTACACCTGCCGCTTCTGCCACGATGCCCGCGAGGAGCACAGCCTGGTCCGCAGAGAGACGCGCAACATGCTCTGCATGCTCTGCGGCACTCCTCAGAGGGCGTCCGACGTCTGCGTCGGGTGCGGAGAGACGGCCGCCCAGTACTACTGCAACATCTGCAAGCTGTGGGAGAACAGACAGAGCAAGCCAATCTACCACTGCAACGACTGCGGCATCTGTCGCCGGGGGCTGGGTCTCGGCAAGGATTTCTTCCACTGCAAGGTGCGTCCTCTTCCCCCCCCCCCCCAGAGTTAAAGGGTGCCTCCTCTATCTATAGTGCTGCTGGCTGACCGGGGCACAACAAAATACAAAAAGACTTGCCGCGCGTGCATCACGACGTCGATCCAGAGCTCACACAAGTGCATCGAGCGGTCCACCGACTGCGACTGTCCCATCTGCGGCGAGTACATGTTCACTTCGCCAAAGCCCGTCGTCTTCATGAGCTGCGGCCACAGCATCCACAAGAAATGCTACGATCAGCACATGAAGGTCTCGTACAAGTGTCCCATCTGCAATAAGAGCCTCGCCAACATGGAGACGCAATTCCGCAACCTCGACGTCGCCATCCAGAGCCAGCCCATGCCCCCCGAGTTTCGAGGCACCCGGGCCACTGTACTCTGCAACGACTGCTCTGGGAGGAGCACCGTCGCCTACCACTGGCTCGGCCTCAAGTGCTCCATATGCCGCTCGTACAATACCGTCGAGCTCCAGATACACGGCGAAGAGAGCGAGCACCTCCGGGCAGCCGTCGAGAGTCGGGAGCCTCCGCCGCCGGCCGATCCCAGCCAGGAGACGGCCATGCCATCGGCCATTCCGGTGGGCTCGCATGCAGGTGGCGCCCTGCTGTTCAACCGTCGCAGGCGCCACTCATCCCACAGCCGAGAGCCCGTGTTCCGTGTGACGGGAGGTGTGGCGCCATCGCTATCTCCACTAGGCGTGAGCGTCGACAATCTGTGTCTGTCGCCCATGACCAACGACGCCGAGTCGGAAGATGACATACTCGGTTTTTGGGGCCGCATTCGCACAGGAGGAGCCGACTCGGAAGACGAGGGCGAATACGATTCAGATCTGGACGACGCGCCCGATGGCGATGATGACGACGAGGACGACGAAGACGAAATTATTTTAATTGGACATCGGTAGATATCGGGTTTTATTTTGGTGGTGACGAAACGAACATGTCATGACCGGCGTTGGGATGCATTTGAATGAGAGGTTATGCGCCGCGGCGACAGCGGGCATTGAGGATGGCCTCTGGAGTAAGCGATGGAAGTTGGAAACGTGCTTTGGGATATCTGTATGCAATGCGGTTTCGGGGCTGGAAATGGCAGTCGTGTATGACACGGACGCGTTTACGGACGCGTCGTTGATGCGTTGCCTTCGGCGAGTTGAGCCTCGCGGCGCAGTTCCTTGATGACTTGCTGCGAGGACGCGTCAGCAATCGTCTCAAGGGCAAGAGCAGACGGCGCGTACCGCAAGAGCTTCCGGGTTGACGCCGCGCTCGATCATGGAGATGCAGATGGACAAGGTGCGACGATCCAGGTTGGTGTTCTGCGGCTATTAGCGAGGGAGAGGCAGGGGGGCTGGCGACGAACCAGGATGATGGCAATCTCGTGGAGGATGTCGACGGCTTGTTGCGCGGCTGCGTGTTTGTCTGAGTCGGGCATCGCGGCGATGATGGATGAGCCCGAAGGCTTCGTGTCTGAATCGCTTCTAAAGAGAGGCCCTATGATGGTTCGAAACGCGACGAAGGGGAACGACTCGATTACCTAAGCTTACCAGCAGCCTCACACCTCTCACTCACTCCTCTCACTCCGACCAATTAACATCCGGATCACTCTCTGACAAAAGTGGGCTTCTTGATCGACGATGAGTAATGGAGAAATCCTCCGGGCTGCGATGCGCTACCAAACAGCCGAGACGCGCTGTAGAGCCCGCAGTAGAATGAAAAGTCCCAACGCAAGGCTGCACTGTACATCATGCCGTATCGCGCGGGCGCATCACAGTATCAATTACAATCACAGGGGTCCATCATCTCGTGCGAGGAAAGGTGGCCACTGGCAATCTGCTAAGGGGTTCGGCTCGAAGCGCACCGCCAACGCCAGCGACGAAGCCCCTGTCAAACTCCCCCTTCGTCCGCCTCCGAGCTCAAGAGGCATCTCCCTCTTTTTCTTTTTCTATTTCCTTTTATGTTTTTTATTCTTGTCCGCCTCGTCTCTGTATCGCCTTTCCTCCGCTGGCGTCTTCCCTCCATCCCTCTGGCCAATTCGAGGCCCACAGGCGGAGCTCACCGACGACCTACCAGGTGGCTTGCGCCCTGAAAGCTCAGCACTCGATGGCTGCGGAAAAGGCCACCGTCGTCTCTGGGGCCGACGTCGGCGCCGGGCTCAGGAAGAGGCCTGTTGGTGAGGCGCGGGGGCCTCCGTCTCCTCGTGTCTCGCAGCCCGACGTCGGGGCGAAGAAGCGGACTGCTGCCAAGGTAACCGATGACTGGACACGACGCCCTCTCTGCTGCTGCTTGTTGCTGACCTTTGCGCAGGATGTCGGTCTTTTCGAAGTGTTTGACGACTGGGAGCCCATCTTTGCTCCGATCCTCTTCACCTTGCTGGCTCTCTTCACCAGGTTGTGGAAGATTGGTCTTAGCAACATCGTTACCTGGGATGAAGCTCAGTACGTCACCTGTTCTCTCTCGTGCTGGACGGTACGCTGATGATATCGCAGCTTTGGAAAGTTCGGCAGCTATTACATCAAACATGAGTACTATTTCGACGTCCACCCTCCCCTCGGCAAGATGCTCGTCGGCCTGTCCGGCGTTCTCGCAGGCTACAACGGCTCGTTCGAATTCAAGTCGGGCGAAAAGTACCCGGAAGACGTCAACTTCGCCTTCATGCGAGCCTTCAACGCATTCTTCGGTATCGTTTGTGTTCCGCTGGCCTATTACACGGCTCGCGAACTTCGCCTGCGTCGTCCTGCCGTTTGGCTCGTCACTCTCATGGTCCTCTGCGAGAACTCTTACACCACCATCAGCAGGTTCATTCTTCTCGACTCCATGCTGCTCTGCGGCACCGTCGCCACAGTCTTCTGTTGGGCCAAGTTTCACAACCAGCGTCACAACAGCTTCGAGCCCGAGTGGTTCTTTTGGCTCTTCATGACGGGCATCAGCATTGGATGTGTCTGCAGCGTCAAGCTCGTTGGCCTCTTTGTCACCGCTCTCGTTGGCCTGTACACGGCCGAAGATCTTTGGAATAAATTCGGTGACACCAAGATGCCATTGGTGAGTTGCCCCTGAACCCCATACACATGGATGCTTCTAACCTCTTGACAGACGACACTCGGTGCCCACTTCGTCACACGTGTCGTTGGGCTCATCCTCGTGCCGTTCCTCATATATCTTCTGTCTTTTGCCCTGCACTTTGCCATCCTCGACCGGACGGGCCCTGGCGATGCGCAGATGAGCTCGCTCTTCCAGGCCAACCTCAAGGGGACCGAGGTCGGCAGGGATAGTCCTCTCGAGGTGGTCATCGGTTCACGCGTCACGCTCAAGAACATGGGCTACGGAGGAGGCCTGCTTCATTCGCACGTCCAGACGTATCCCGAGGGCTCGCAGCAGCAGCAAGTCACCTGCTACCACCACAAGGACGCAAACAACGATTGGTTCATCTATCCGAACCGCGGCGAGCCGGAGTACGACAACGAGTCCAAGGATCTGCGCTTCATCGGTGACGGCACCACCATCCGCCTGATCCACGCCCAGACCGGCCGCAACTTACACTCACACGACATCGCCGCGCCCATGAGCAAGGCCGACAAGGAGGTTTCGTGCTACGGCAACCTGACGATCGGCGACAACAAGGACCACTGGAAGATTGAGGTGGTTCGCGACGCCGCCTCCCGGGACCACAGTAAGATCCGTACCCTGACGACGGGCTTCCGACTCAAGCACGAGGTCATGGGCTGCTACTTGCGGGCCGGCAATAAGAACCTGCCGCAATGGGGCTTTAGACAGATCGAGGTGACGTGCACCAAGGACAACAACCCTCGCGACACGTACACGCACTGGAACGTCGAAGCTCACGTCAACGATAAGTGTGAGTGTCGTCGAAGGCATATGGTCGTATAGTGTCGAGACAACTGCTGACTGCGAGTTCCCAGTGCCCCCTGGCGACCCCGGCGTCTACAAGTCTCCCTTTTTCCACGACTTCGTCCACCTCAACGTGGCCATGATGACGTCCAACAACGCGCTGGTGCCGGACCCCGACAAGCAAGACGATCTGGCCTCGCAGTGGTGGCAGTGGCCCTTTTTGCATGTCGGCCTTCGCATGTGCGGCTGGGACGACAACATCGTCAAGTACTTTTTGCTGGGCAACCCCTTCGTCTACTGGGCCACGACGGCCGGCCTGGCCATGACTGGCATGGTGGTGACGTGGTATCTGCTGCTGTGGCAGCGTGGCTTCAAAATCCTGAGCCGCAAGGACGTCGACCAGTTCCATTACTCGGGCATCTATCCCGCGGCCGGATGGTTCTTGCATTACCTGCCGTTCGTCGTCATGGCCCGCGTCACCTACGTCCACCACTACTATCCGGCCCTGTACTTTGCCATTCTCACCTTTGGCTTCCTGGTTGACTGGAGCGTGGGCTTGCGGGGCCGGGCGGTGCAGAGCGCCGTGTACGGGACGCTTTACACCGTCGTCATCGGTCTCTACATCCTGTTTATGCCCGTCTGCTGGGGTATGACGGGGCCGAACAAGCAGTACAGCTATTTGAAGTGGTTCGATAACTGGCGAATCTCGGATTGAAAGTAGCGGGCTCTCGGAGAGTAGGGTAATGGACATGACGATTGAGGTAGAGTCGTTTCTGGAGGCGAACGGCGAAGCTGAAAGGAAAAAAAAAAAAAAGAAATGAAAATTTCAAGCGGGTACAACTTGTAGGAGTGATGGGATGATGTTCCCGGGTGAAGCGGACGGTTCCTCGCATACCTAGCTGACAAGAGCAGCGACTCGAGGGCCACCCAAAATTGTACATTACGCATTATTGCTGTCATGGGTGCAGAGAGCCCTTTCTCGTGACTGGCATCTCCGGCTATGATATGACGGAATAAAGGGAGGAAGGGGGGGGGTTTGGAGGGGGGTATCATGCTCCGCGAGTATATACGAACAACAGCCTCTCTCAGCAGCAGCCACCTCCGGCTGTCTTGTTGGGGTCTCCCGTCAACTTGACCTGACGAGGACCGGTAGCGCCCGGGCCCTTGACGCCCGACCGTCTATCGCTAAGGTCATACTTGCCTGCCTGAATGTTCTGAAATATCCTCTCTGCGACCCTCATAAAGGCCTTTTCCACGTTCTCGCCGCTCTTGGCGCTCGTCTCGACGTACTCCATGACGCCGTTGCGCTTGGCCCATGCCTCGGCTTCTTCGCGGGTGACTTCCCTCTTGTTATGATCCTGTTGCGTGAGGTCGGCCTTGTTACCGACGAGGACGACGACGATGTCTGGCTCGGCGATTTGACGGAGGTCGTTGAGCCAGTCTGTTACGTGTTGGAAGGTTGCTTTGCGGGAGAGGTCGAAGACGAGGAGGGCGCCGCTCGCGCCACGAAAGTAAGAGCGCGTGACGGACTTGTAGGTTTCCTGCCCTGCTGTATCCCAGAGACTGAGCTTCATGTGCTTCTGCTTCGTTTCGCGCGGGGGCTCGGGGAGGCCATTGCTCTCCACGGCGGTGGGTTTCGAATGGGGGGGTCCGACGGGGACGATGCGCGAGCCGAATTCGACGCCGATGGTTACGTCGTGGTGGGAGGAGAAGCGTCCTTCGCAGAGACGGATTGTTAGGCTTGATTTTCCGCAGCCTGAGTCGCCTATGCAGACTAGCTTTGCGATGTAGTCCCACGGGGACGACGCCATGGACGGACTGGAGGAGCTGCGAAGATGGGGGAATGGGGCGGTGGAAGGGTTCTGGGTTGCCGGAGTTTGAATGGTGAGGGTTTCTGGGAAAGGGGGAGTTGATAGCCAAAAAGGGGGGGCTTCTTTTTTTTTTTTTTTTCCGCAGCCAGGTGTTGTGGTGATGAGGCTGAAGTCTATGATGCAAGTGACAGAATGACGAGCGAGGTTGGATGACCTAAGCCGAGTTGACGGGTTGAGGCTGGCTGACCTAAGCAGCTATCAAGGTTCGAGACAACTTCATCTGGGCGGGCACGTGCTAGGCAGCAGGGCCCATGATGGGCTACAGGCTGGGTTGCTGACCGGAAGGATTGTCTGGTGGTGGTGGGCTTCGGATGCGTGACTGGTTCTCAGCTGAGCCGGTTGAGATTTGAGGGTGTGTGGGTGTTATTTGGCAGCGATCGAGGAGGGCGCTTTTATGTATGTATGTACATACATACTCGACTCCTACCTAGGCATCAAAAGTCTTGGATCAGTGAGCACGGGGATATAGAGACTAGGGCTCTGAGGTTCAGACGGGTGAAGTTATCCGTCCGTTACCGTGAACGTGACATTCCTGGTAGGATAGATGTTTCCCGCCGATAGGACTCTCTTCCTTCTTTTTTTCTTCTCGAGAAGGAGAGACTGCAGCAGAAGCAGACTTCGCATGATCACAGTCAAAACGTGTCTCTTCGCTGAAGAGAATCTATGTATGTACGTACATACATATGTTAGAACCTCGTGCGTCCGAGTCGTGCCTCGAGTCGTGCCTCGTGCCATTACCCTGTACTTCTAGGGTAGGCAGGCGGACGGACACCCGCTTGCGACAGCGGGGAATCCGGGTCCGTCGTGATGTATGTACGAATAAGTCTAGACATTCCGATACCTCGTGCTAGCGGACCCTTCGGGCGCGTCATCCGTACCGAGGCAGTCACCGCCTTGACCCACAGACAGTCCGACCCCATGACTGAACCTACCTCTCCGGGATTCGATCGAAAGCCTCACTTTCGACTTTCGCCTCTGCACGCCCCTGACTTGGTTTCCAGCGCCCTTCATCACTAGGATCCCCTTCTTTATCAGCCCCGAACCTTGTTCTACTGGTGACGGCATCGAGACCTCCCTTTGCGGACGCCGCCCGGGGGGGAACCGCCGGTCCATCCTGTGTCACATCTTCCGGCCATCGAAGCATCTCATCATCCACAGTCGAGAGCGAGAGGGAGGCAGCTGGCCGAGGGGAAATAATGTTTTCGGAGTGTGCGTTAGGCCCAGCCTCGCACGTCGCCTTGCTGGCTGTACTGACGCCCGCCGGCCAGATGCCTCACGCTTTCTAGCACAGTCACAGTCCCGGCTGTCCAACTTGGGTCAGCCCGAAGGCGATCACCCGTCGCGACCGGCCGGCGACTGGCCTTCGTCGAGACCCAGTCGTAGAGAGCGAGCGAGCCAGCCGACGAGGACGATTCTCTCGCGCGGGAATCCCTACCAGCAGAATGGCACTGGGTCGCGCTTCGGTCACTTGGGGTTCGCCTCGCGTATCTCTGCAGCTCAGGACGCGCCGCTCTTTCACAGCACCTTGGATGAGTTTCGCGAGGAGGATGATGAGGAGGAGGAGCGGGAGCGTGAGGCTGCCGATTTGTTCGCGCTGCAGCGTTCTAGGCGCGTCGCTGCTGCTAGCAAGCTCGCCGAGAGTGCCGAGTCGGCTGTCAGCCACGGCTCTGAAGGCGCCACCGCCGCAGACAATCGCCCTCACGAATACTCCGGCATCAAGAGTAGCTGGAACGGGGCGCGCAGCAGACATGGGAATCGCCGCCCGTCGTACGGTGCCCTGATGGAGGACGGCGAGGATGACGAGGATGATGGTGGAAAGGGAAAGATGGTCGATATCGGGCTGGAGTCCCAGGAGGATGGCGATGGCGGGGATCCTCCCGAGTCTCTGTTGGGCGGAGAGGTGTCTGGTGACGATCACGACCAGCCGCCGAGCACGCCGCCTTTTCGGTCTCTTCAGCCGGCGGTGTCCGAGCGGGAGCCTTTTATCTCTAAGAGGAGCTCGATCGACTCGGAGGAGCCCGGCAGTGTTGGTCCCCGGGAGAGCGAGGCCGGCAACGCAACGCCTACGGTTGAGGGCGAGTTATTTCGACACGATCCTTTCTTCGCCTGGATATTCCTCATCAGTCTCGGCGGCATGATGTCGACATTCATCCTCGTCTGGCTGCATACGTCTCCGCGCAAGAGCCCGGTCGGCGATACCATCTACACGACGCTGCAAAAGTCGTTCGACATGCTGGCCATCGACACGGTCGTTTCGATCATGGTGTCGCTGGTATGGCTGGCGGCTCTTCGGTCGTTTGTCAGGCCGCTCGTCAGCGTCATCCTGGTGGCGGTTCCCGTCATCATGCTCTCCTTTTCCCTCTACTCTTTCGTCTCGTCATTCCAGGGCCGGACCGGGGGTGCCAGCGCCCAAGACACCGTGATGCGATGGGCGTCTCTGATTCCAGCAGGTGCTTGCGTCCTCTGGCTTTGGCTCGTGGTCAAGGGCCGTCGAGCCATCCAGCAGGCCATCGAGATGCTGCAGTTCTCGTCCAAGATCCTGGCTCAGAACCCGGGGCTGCTGGCCGTTGGCTTCGGAAGCCTGGCGCTCATTGTGCTGTGGACCTGGGCGTGGCTGGCCATGTTCACGCGTGTGTTCATGGGCGGCTACTTCTCGCAGTCGCTGGTTCGGTTCGTGATCCGGTTGTCGAGCTGGTGGCTGGGCGCGGCCTTTATCCTCATGTACCTGTGGACGTTGGCCGTCATCAACGCCATCCACCGGGCGACGACGGCGGCGACGGTATCGCAGTGGTACTTTCATCGCAACGCTGGGCCGACGACTGCATCGCGCGACATCGTGACGGCGGCCCTGAGCCACGCTACGACGACCATGTTTGGCAGCATCTGTCAGTCGACGCTGCTGGCGCTGCTGCTACGGGCGCCTCTACTCTTCCTGCCTCGACGGGCCGGTACGGCTCTGGCCAACCTGGCGGCCTTTTGGGTGCCGACGCCCATGATGGCACTGACGAACCCGCTGACGGTAACGTACTCGGCCATACACTCTCAGGGCCTGGTGACGTCTGCGCGCGGACTGGACCGGATGGACGTCGTGTCGCCGACGCTGGCGACGACGACTCTGACGCCCCGGGCGTTGAGGGCTCGCGGCGGTACGGCCAGCGGACTGCTCCCCTATCGACTGGCCAAGCTACTGCTGGTGGCGACGCGCTTCGCCATGGCCACGGGTCTGGGCTTCGCCGGCTGGATCATGACGGCCAAGCAGCTTCAGATCCAGCTCCCGGATGGCATGGGCGTGCGGGGGTCAGCCTACGCGTACGTCGTGGGCATCATGGCCAGCTTCATCGGCTACTCGGTCATGGGCGCCATGGAGGGCATCCTCAGCGGCATCGTCGACGCCGTCCTCATCTGCTACGGGAGCGAGCGGCGAATGGAAAGGGGTCAGGGACGCTTCTGCCTCGAGGCTGCTTATCTGTTTGGTGAGGGGAGGGCCGGGGAGGGGGGTTATGTTTAGGGATGGAGATGGTGGAATGGGGGGGGGGGAGAGATGCTGCTTTAGCGACTGTCGACTACCTACCTGGGAAGGGAGGCAGAGTGTTGTTTTGCAGCGTTGCGGGCGGCTGAGGCTGTCTTGTGCTTGGGTGGTAGACGATAATAAAGACGTCTATTATGACTTTTAGGGGTTGAACTGTTAGGGGCGTACAAATACATAAATGTGATGGGAGTTGGTTGATGCTCGCAGCATTTTCCCGACTCAGATGACCAGGGGCCAGGGATCAATAAAGGCCCGTCCCCCCCGCCTTCGCCCCGACTCCGCCACATGCGCCCCACCGATTGCGTATGTAAGTGACGATGACGGTTCTTGGAAGCGGCCCTGCTGACGACAAGGCAATTCCGCGCCCTCTTTTTCTCCCCTCATCCTCTCTCTGCTCCTACGACGACGATTCTCTTGTTATACCTGGCTGTCATTGACACGGGCGTTGTTGAGGGAGACGCGACGCAAATCCTTTGATTATCCTCAGCTGTCGTCGAGTCGTCGTTATTACCTATGGCCGATTATCTTCCTCCCTCTGGCCCGCCGCCGCCTAAGGCTCCTGAGGTGCCGGCCGGATGGGCAGCGCGCTGGAACGAGCAGTATAAAGAATGGTGCGTTGCTGGAAATCATGGTCATTTGGAAAAACACATCTAACCCTCAGCGACAGGTTCTACGTCAACATCTACACCAAAAAGTCGCAGTGGGAGAAGCCAACAGCGCCCGTATTCCCCATCGGCGACAACGCGGCCGAAGAACCGCCGCCAGGGTACGAGCCGGGAAACGGACCGGTCCCTACAGACGTCAAGAAGAATCCCTACGAACAGCACGGCGCCAATAACGCCGGCCCTTCTGAAGATGAAGACGCCAAGCTCGCTGCCAAGCTGCAGGCCGAGGAGGACGCCAGAGCTCGGTATGCCAGTCCCGGAGGCGGCGCGCAGTACGGTCAGCAGCAGGGACAGTTCCCGCAGGATTTGCCGCCTCGCGATCGGGTAGCCTCCAAGGGGGGGTTTCTCGGCAAGCTGTTTGGCAAGGGGAAGGCTCCGGCTGGCGTTGGGGGGTATGGCTCGCAGCCGCAGCAGCAGCAGGGATATTACCAGTCGACGCCGCCGCCGCCGCCGCCGCCGCAACAGTACGGTGGATATTCGGGGGGTTATGGCGGGCAGCCTCCGCCTCAGCAGGGTTACGGACAGGGCGGATATGGCGGCTACGGAGGATATCCGCCTCAGCAGGGGTATGGGCCGCCGCCGACGCAGGCGGGAGGTAGGAAACCTGGGATGGGGGGGATGGGGGGTATGGGAGGGATGGGGATGGGCCTTGCGGGCGGGGCTGCGCTGGGCATGTTGGGCGGTGGTTTGCTCGCTAATCATGAGATGCACGAGCGAGATGAGGCGTACGATGAGGGATACAGTGAGTTTTGTTTTCCCGGGTTGTCTTGTTTGTCTTGCTGACTGGTGTTGCAGTGGATGCCAATGCCGACGATTATGGTGGTGGTGATTATGGGGGTGACTATGGGGGTGACTTTGGTGGTGATGGCTTCGGCGGAGATTGATTTGCTGCTTTGACGGACGGGGGGATGGGCGTTTGTCTGCCATGGCGTCAGACGGATAGGGGCAACGAGGTGGATACACGGCAATGGCTATACATGTCGACGGTTGAGCGGACCGGACTTGAATGGCGTGCATCTAGATAAGCAGCTGAAGGAAAACACCACCCTTGATAAGACAGTCCTGCTCATCCACATCACCAGCAGCCGTGACATCATCTCCGCACACCCTGCTGCCTCGACGAGCCATCCGCATCCGTGACCGGCGCCGGCGAAGGCGTATCCCTCTTCTTGGACCCGGCGAGAAAGGCAGCCATGTCGAAATCACCGAGGGGGTTGGCGCTCTGTCCCCCCGCGCCGCCCATGATGGTGGCGACGGCGCCGCCTTTGCGCTGCTGGGCTTCGAACTCGGCTTTCATTTCGGGGTCCACTGGATGGGTGAGCGACAGATATCGAGGGGGAAGGGGAAGGGAGGAAAGAGGACTTACTGTTTTCCATGAGGTAGGGCATTCCGAAGACCATGAGGAGGCCGGCTAGACCCATGAGGATCATGGGGGATTTGAGGATGCTTAAGACGGAGACTGGGGGGCGATTAGCTTAGGGGGGAGGTGTTGAGGGGGGGGGGGGGAAACTTACAGCCTTGACGTTGGAGGTAGTAAACTTTTGTTCCGAGAGGTCTCATCTCGAACCCTGAGCCTCACCTCACCCTCACCCTTCCAAACCGTCAAAGCCTCCCCTTATTCCCCCAATCCCCGCCCCGAAACGTCTCCCACGCCGCAACCTCCCCAAGACCGTGCTCGTTCGCGCCGCCCACGTCCACGCGTAGAGGCTGGAAGGCCACGGTCGAGCAGTGCACTTCGGCGAGGTAGGAGCCCGGCGTGATGTTCCGGAAGGCGAAGGTGTGGGCCGTGCTTAGGGGGGCCGTCAGGTGTGTTCCCTGCGTGCTGAGCGTTGCGTGTGTTTGGGGGGGAGCGGGTGGTTGTGGGTGGATGCGGGAGGTGCAGGGTTAAGGAGGAGGTTAGGGCTAGGGGAGGGTTGAGAGGAGGAGGGGAGGGGAAGGAGGTGCATCTTGGTGATGGGTTGGTTTGGTTGTCGTGTGGTGTTGTGATGGGGGAGAGGTTGATTGATGGGAGGGCTGAGTAAGCGGGGATTGGAGATTGGGAGTGTTGTGCGAGTACGAATGCGGGATGTGTCGATAGGGTTCTGACGAAGGTCAACTAACTAATTGCCTTGATCTTTATTTGTAGTGAAGTTTAGTCTACTAGCTTAAGATGCTGTTTTGCTTGTCGTATTTAGTAAATGATTGCATAGCTCGCTACGAGTGGTAGATTCGCGAACTCGTTTTCTAACATTACATACACTTATAGGTAGGGAGAATGATAAAGACGTTAAAGGATGAAGATAAACTCAACGAGTATAAGGATTAACTTCTTCGTCTTAGACGCCCTTCTTTACATGTAGTTTACAGAAGTCTTGTAATTATCCTAGTCATAGTTACCTCATACTCGGACTCGTCTGCTAGAAATCACCTTCAAAGCTAATGCTAGTTACAGAATTATATTTCCAGATAGCTTCATGTTCCCATCTTATGCCGCGGCACAGAAAAGGAAGAGCTCAAGTCACAACAAGAAAAGCAATGGAAAGTACGCAAATCATGCATCTAGACACAACTCAACTAATCACTTTTTTCTCTAACAACGCTCATCGCAGACATTACAACCCAAGAAGGTTGTTGATACCCCCCGGCACCTTCAAGTTCCGAGCCTGGTCCACAAAGTCCACGCCTCCGCCCTGGGCCCCCTTCTTGTTAGGGTCGTAGGCGCCAAGAGTCGAGCCGGGGTCGAGAGGGTTGGAGCCAGCCTGGGCGTTGGAGAAGGGAGTGATTCCGGCGCCGTTGTTGCCGAGCCCGTTGTTCAAGTTGATGCCGTACGTCTTGTCTCCCAACGTGATGCCGACGTTGTTATTCAAGCCCACCTTCTTACCGTCGGCAGCGCCCGATAGACCGAGGTTAAGGCCCAGGCCGGGGACGCCGATGCCGCCGTTGACGTCGAAGCCCAACCCGCCGTTTTGTGTTTTTCCCACCGTGCCGCCCAGGGCCAAGGGTGAGCCTTCGGGGAAGAGTTTGCCGCCGATGGATTGACCCTTGTCGAGGAGGTCCTTGATCGGGTTGCTGGACGTGCTGCCGGGGGTGGTGCTGGGGTCGCTATAGCTGGGGTTGCCGTAGCCTGGGTCTGCCAGGCTGTTGGGGTCGACTGCTGGGCCGTTGGGGTTGTAGCTTGGGTCTGATGGGTTGTTGGGGTTGTTGTAGCCGGGCGGGTTGTTGCCGGGGTTGTTGTCGGGGCCGTTACCTCCCGGGCCGTTCGGGTTGTAGCCCGGGTTTGTCGGGCCATTGGGGTCGTAACCTGGTCCTTCTGAGCCGTTGGGGTCGTAACCTGGTCCATCTGGGTCTTTGGGATTGTTGTAGCTAGAAGGGTTGTTGCCAGGATCGTTGGGAGAACCAGAGGGGTTACCTCCGTAGCCGTCTGGGCCTCCCGGACCGTTGGGATCTCCGTACCCGGAGTTTTCGGGAGGATTACTAGGAGGGCCGTCAGGGGGACCGTCAGGGGGACCGTCAGGGGGACCGTCTGGAGGACCGTCTGGAGGACCGTCTGGAGGATCGTTGGGAGACCCAGAGTCGCTACCTCCGTAGCCGTCCGGACCTCCCGGACCGCTAGGATCTCCGTATCCCGGATTTTCAGGCGGACCATCAGGAGGGCCGTCAGGAGGACCGTCAGGAGGACCGTCAGGAGGACCGTTAGGAGGACCGTCTGGAGGACCGTCTGGAGGACCGTCTGGAGGACCGTCTGGAGGACCGTTAAGGGACCCAGAGTCGCTACCTCCGTAGCCGTCCGAACCTCCCGGACCGCTAGGATCTCCGTATCCCGGATTTTCAGGCGGACCATCAGGAGGACCATCAGGAGGACCATCAGGAGGACCATCAGGGGGGCCATCAGGGGGCCATCAGGGGGACCATCAGGGGGACCATCAGGGGGACCATCAGGGGGACCGTTAGGATTGTCGGAACCGTCAGGGTTAGACTCCCCGTAGCCGGGGTCAGTGTCACCGTATCCCGGGTCGTCCGGGGAAATGTTAGGTCCTTCACCATATCCCGGGTTGCTGGGCGGAGTATCTGGTCCGTCGCCGTAGCCTGGGTTGCTGGGCGGATTGCTGGGCGGATTCCCAGGCCCATCGCTGTACCCTGGGTTGTTCGGCGGGTTGCTAGGTCCGTCACCGTATCCTGGCTTGTTCGGAGGGTTGCCAGGTCCATCGCTATATCCCGGGTTGCTCGGCGGGTTAGTCGGCGGGTTGCCAGGTCCGTCTCCGTATCCCGGATTGCTCGGCGGGTTACCGGGACCTCCATTACTCGGAGACCCGGAGCCGGGATTCGAGCCGCCGTATCCTGGGTTACTGGGCGGACTGTTAGGCCCATCGCCGTATCCTGGATTACTCGGTGGGTTGCCCGGTCCGTCACCGTATCCCGGGTTGTCTGGGGGGCTGCTAGGTCCTGTATTGCCTGGGGATCCAGAGCCTGGAGATGAGCCGCCGGATCCCGGGTTGCTAGGTGGACCCCCGGGTTCGTTGCCGTAACCCGGACTGCCAGGTCCGTCGCCGTATCCCGGATTGCTAGGTCCGACGCCGTCTCCCGGACTGCCGTTACCGTATTCTGGGTTGTCAGGTGGGCTGCCCGGTCCGTTACCGTATCCCGGGTTGCTTGGCGGAGATCCAGGCCCGTCACCATACCCCGGGCTTCCAGGCCCGTCACCGTATCCCGGAGCGTCAGACGAGCTCCCCGGTCCGTTGTATCCTGGATTTCCCGGTCCGTCACCGGGGTTGTCAGGTGAGTTCCCAGGTCCGCCGCCGTATCCCGGGTTGTCTGAGCCATCGCCGTATACCGGGCTATCAGGCGATCCGTCAGATCCACCGCCGTACCACGGGCCATCAGGCGAGCTGTTAGATCCGCCGCCGTACCATGGGCCGTCAGGCGAGTCGTTAGGCCCGTTACCGTATCCCGGGCTGTCTGGCCCATCGCCGTATGCTGGGCTATCAGGCGAGCCGTCAGACCCACCGCCGTACCACGGGCCATCAGGCGAGTTGTTAGATCCGCCACCGTACCACGGGCCGTCAGACGAGCTGTCAGGTCCGTCGTTTCCAGGGTTGCCAGGCCCATCGCTATATCCTGGGTTGCTTGGCGAGCTGCCAGTTCCAGAAGATCCGGGCTTTCCAGAAGGACCTCCTGGGCTGTTGGGGTTGCCGCCAGGAGATCCAGAGTTGCCGCCTTCATATCCATTGGGACCTCCTGGACCACTTGTGTCTCCGTATCCTGGATTGCTGGGCCCGTTGTTCCCAGAGTTGCCGGGACCCCCGTAGGTATCGGGACCCCCTGGGCCGTTCGAGTCTCCGTAACCTGGGTTGCTAGGGTTGTTGTATCCAGGATTGTTAGGTGAGCTGCCAGGTCCTCCGTAGCTGGGACCTCCTGGGCCATCGGGGTTCGAGTTGCCGTATCCCGGGTTGCTAGGTTGTCTGCCAGGTCCTCCGGGGCCGGAACCTCCTGGACCGTTCGAGTCTCCGTATCCTGGGTTGCTGGGGTTGTTGTATCCAGGGTTGTTAGGTTGTCTGCTAGGTCCTCCGGGGGTAGAGCCTCCTGGACCGTTCGAGTCTCCGTATCCTGGATTACTGGGACCGTTGTATCCAGGGTTGCTTGGTTGGCTGCCAGGTCCTCCGGGACCAGAACCTCCTGGACCGTTCGGGTCTCCGTAACCTGGATTACTGGGACCGTTGTATCCAGGGTTGTTAGGTTGTTTGCCAGGTCCTCCGGGGGTAGAACCTCCTGGACCGTTCGAGTCTCCGTATCCTGGATTACTGGGACCGTTGTATCCAGGGTTGCTTGGTTGGCTGCCCGGTCCTCCAGGCCTCGAGCCTCCTGGGCCGTTGGGGTTACTCGTAGGGTTGCCGTATCCTGGGTTGTTGGGTTGACTGCCAGATCCCCCGGGTCTAGAGCTTCCTGGGCCGTTCGAATCTCCGTACCCAGGATTTCTGGGACCGCCGTACCCAGGGTCGCTCGGTTGGCTACCCGGCCCTCCAGGTCTTGAGCCTCCTGGGCCGTTGGGATTGCCTGTAGGGTTGCCGTAACCGGGGTTGCTAGGCTGACTGCTAGATCCTCCAGGTCTTGAGCCTCCTGGACCGTTGGGATTCCCTGTAGGGTTGCCGTAACCGGGGTTACTAGGCTGGTTATCAGGTCCTCCAGGTCTTGAGCCTCCTTGACCGTTGGGATTCCCTGTAGGGTTGCCGTATCCTGGATTGCTAGGTGAGCTGCCGGGTCCTCTAGGTCCAGAGCCCGGTATATTGGGGTTGCGGCCAGGGCCACTCGGGGATCCAGAGTTTGGATTTCCGTAGTTGTAAGGATTAGAGTCGCCGTAACTTGGGTTGCCATACCCCGGGTTGCTGGGTGAGCTACCAGGATTTCCAGAGTTTCCAGGGAAGCCTCCTGGACCGGTGGGACTGGAGTTGCCGTAATCTGGGTTGGGTGAGCTTCCAGTTCCCCCGCCGTATCCCGGGTTGCCAGGTGAGCTGCCAGGTCCTCTGGGTCCGGAGCCTGGGTTATAAGGGTTGTCGCCGGGACCATTCGGAGATCCGGAGTTTGGATTCCCGTAGTTGTTGGGGTTAGAGTCGCCGTACCCTGGGTTGCCGTACCCTGGGTTGCCGTACCCTGGGTCGTTGTTATACCCAGGGTTGCTAGGCGAGCTACCGGGTCCTCCAGATCCAGGTCTCGGGTTCTTAGGGTTACCGCCAGAGCCGCCCGGAGACTTGGGATTATTACCCGGACCTCCGTAGTTATTGGGACCTCCCGGGCCGTACGGATCTGAGTCGTACCCCGGATTGCTAGGACCATTGCCCCCAGTTCCCGGCGAGCTACCGGGCCCTCCAGGTCTGGTCCTACCTGGAGAGCTTCCCGGGCCGTTGGGGTTTCCGCCAGAACTGCCTGGGTAACCGGGGTTGTTGCCTGAACCTCCATAGCCATCGGGACCTCCTGGGCCGTTGGGGTCAGGACCGTATCCCGGACTGCTGGGGCCGTTGTTTCCAGAGTTTCCAGGCACACTGCCAGGTCGCCCAGGATTGCTGGGAGATACCCCTGATCCTTTGGGCTTGCCATAAGTGTTGGGATTACTACCAGGACCCCCCGAGGTGCCAGGGTAGTTGCTCGAACCTCCGTAGCCATCGATACCCCCTGGCCCGTTGGGGTCAGGACCATATCCCGGATTGCTGGGGCTGCCGTTCCCGGGTCTACTGGGGGATCCTCCTGGACCCTTGGGCTTGCTGCCAGATCCTCCCGAAGTCCCGGGGTAAGTACTTGACCCTCCGTAGCCATCGGGCCCTCCCGGACCGTTAGGGTCTGGGCCGTAGTCGGAATTGCTTGGGCCGTTGTTCCCGGGTCTACTGGGTGATCCTCCTGAGCCCTTGGGGTCATAGCTGTGAGGATCGCTGGGAGGGAAGTGTGGAGTCCAAGGGATAGCATTTCCATCGGTGTCGAAATCAACATCCAGGTCAGGATCGTTGTCAGGGTCGAAATCATCTGGATCAAAGATGTTGCTGTATTGCGGGACGCTGGAGCTGAGGTCCCTGGCTCTGAGGTTGTTGTAGTTACCTCTCACGTTGTTGTTGTTGCTTTCAAAGAATCCAGAGCCTCCTCGGCCATTAGAATTGTAAGTGAAATAGTATCCAGACGATCCAGGGTTAGGACTAGTGCCTCGTACGCTGTTGCCGCTATAGCTGTAATTGGGGTTTTGATTGACAAAGCCGCGGTTACCGTTGTTAGGGTTGTTGAAGTCCCTATTGCCGCCGTAACTGTAATTAGGGTATGGGTTGTTAAAGCCGCGGTTACCGTTGTTAGGGTTAGTAAAGCCTCTATTGCCGTTGTTGTTGTTATAACCCCCCGGGCTGTTGTAGCCCCCTTTACCATAGTTGGGATAATTTCCTAGATTGTTATAACCGCCATTACCGGTGTAAGGATACCCAGGAGACCCAGAGCCTGGACGAAAGCCTCCTGGGTTGTTGAAGCCAGTGTTGCCGTTGTTGTTGTAGCCTCCTGGGTTGTTGTAGCCAGTATTACCGTTGTTGTTATAGCCTCCTGGATTGTTGAAGCCGCCGTAACCGTTGTTTGGATTATTAAAGACGCCATTGCCGCTGTTCAGATTATTATAGCCGCCATTGCCGTTGGTAGGAGATCCAGAGCTAGGATTGAAGCCCCCCAAACCGCCAGAACTACCGGAACCCAGACCTGGAATTTTAAGCAAGCTAGCCAAGTTCGAGCTAAGCTTTTTCCCTCCTCCGGAGCTCACACCCGGTTCCTTGTTGCCCAGACCGAGAAGACGCTTGAGAGTACCGATTACATCGGCGGGAAGACCGGTCCTCTTGTCCTGGCCGCCCAGGGATTGAAGACCGGAGCCTGGGGGCGGGGCGTCGAAGGGCATGGCTCCGGAACCGTGGAAGCCCTTGTCTCCGACCAGTTTCTCCTCCTCCGCCACCGGGTTCTTCTGCTTTGAGATGCTTCTCATGACGCCGCTGAGGAGCTTCATCGGACCGTTGTTGAAGCCAAGGTTGCCAATGAGCTTCTCGAGCTCGGGGAGGTGGTCGAGACTAGGGGGTAAGAAGACTTGCAGGATTTCCTTTCAAGACACGACGTCAGTCTCGTCTTTCCAAGAGGGCATTGAAGACTTACCGTTGGTTCCCCGCTAACAACGCTGCCATAAGTTCCAAAGGCGTCGGTATCACCGAGGACGGATATGGCGCCGACGGCGAGAACGACGGGCGTGTTTGCAACAAAGGGATAAGGCCGCCAGCCGAGATCATACGGCAATCTCTCCTCCTCGAAGACGGTCTTGATTACCTCGAGCTTGGCCAGGCCGGGAAAGAAGCCGAAGACGGATAGGATGAGGCCCAGCTCAGCGTAGCCGTTGAACCAAGCTTTGGGCCCGAAGAGGGTCTTGGGATTCACTCTCCTGGCGTCTTTGACACGCGCGGCTTTGGCCTGACCCATACGAATCGGATTCAGAATCTTACTCTTCTTCATCTCTTGATAGGCAACGGCCCAGGACTCGGGATCGAAGATGCCGTCGTCACCGATGGCATGGTCCTTTCGAGACATGCTGCAATCGTGTTCGATGCCCGTCTCGTGCGTCGCTAGATCACGGAGACTTATGGAACCCGTCAAGGGCTTTTCGGCTGAGAGGATGGCAAAGGCCAAGATGATGGCGCCCAACTCCGGGGAGAGACCGACGCCGAGGAAGAGGCCGATGAGCATATCGGGGAGAAAGAGGTTCTTGCCATCGCGGCGGAAGTAGCCGTGGTTGGCGAGGGCGTTGAGAGTGGGACAGGGGCTTCGTGCTGTGAGTCTTCCAGTCAGCTATCTTCTCTTAGAACTGAATGGATGGGGAAGAACGGTATGGCTAACAGTCGTTGGGTCCAGGGGGGATATACGGATGCTTCTCCCACAGCGTATCGTATCCGGCCATCAAGTGCTCAGCCGTCGACGCCTTGAGAGACTCGATGTTGGCATAGCTATTCATCAAGACTTGCTGTATCGAGCTGCTCATCAGCAACTCTTGGGTCCTCTGAGCTGTGCTGTCAGCTTGTATGGAGCTGTTGCCCAGTGCCTGCTGCAGCGTGTGTGAAAGGCTGGCCAGTTGCGAGAAGCCGACGACGGCGTCTATGCCGCAGAGGGCAAAGAGCCATAGCTTTCGGCCCACCATTGTCGTTTGATGCTTGGGTATGTTGTTGCGCGTTACATAGCTGGTTGTGTCGGGGAAGCGGATGGATGGTATATATATATGTATGTATTTACATATATATATATATATATATATCTGTATGTATATATATATTGTACATGTAGATATGTATGTTTCTGTATATATATATATTGTACATGTAGATGCGTATGTTTCTGTGTGTGTCTGTAGGTACACATGTTGTAGACATTCAGACTACCTGTATACGCATCAGGCATGCTAGTTCTCCCATCATCAAGTCCTCATCTCTTCTCGATTGAGAAGTCGGAAGCTGGAGTAAGGAAAGCATGTCATCTCCCGATATCGAAGCCTATATAGTCATGTCTCGGCTACTGCAACTCTAGACCACCCAAACCCGGATCGCAGCCTACCTAGATCCTCGCCCCAAGACGACTAGACACTCGTCATCGAAGACGACTGCAGTGTCCGAGTCCTCCCATGTAACAAACCACTCGACCTGATTCTTTACAGCAAGGAGTGGCGGGGAAAAAGACACGATTCCTTCATCCCAGGCACCGAAAAGACTAAGACTCAAGGCCCATTCCTCGCCTTTCAGTCAGGTGCTACTTCGAGACCGTGTCCAGCTCAGATGTCGTCGAATCAGGACGTCCGATGCAGAAACTCGGTCCAGGCGAGAGAGTCATCCCTTGGATCGGGATACCTTTTCCGTTCCTCAAATCGCTGTCACTCTCGGGCTTTGAAGAATTCGCCTCCGAGACGGAGTCGGGGCTTGAGAATCATCAAGTCTCCGCTGGTTCCAAAACTTCATCCAGTATAGATTCCATCGTCATGAATCGACCGAAGACGGCTCAGTCTCAGCAAAGATATATACCCTCCCAGCCCTCCCAAATTGAAAGAGGACAACACACACACACACACACACACACACACACACACATCGCAAAACACTCTCTCTTATCCCTTCGTTTCGATCTAGCCTCTCTCGAGAACGCAACTACGCATACAAGATGAAAGCCTCACACGTCTTCGTCACCGCCCTCGCCGGACTGGCCTGGGCCCAGCCTCTGCCCCAACAAGAGACGACCTCCGTGACGCTGCACGCACGACAGATACCCAACCCGCTGGCTATCCCCCTCGCTCTGGCTCAGTTCCCGCAGGGCGTCCTTTACTTCTTCACCCTCCCCATCCAGCTTCTCAAGTCGATCGCTGCCAAGACTATCAACCAGGGCGCCGGCGCTCTCAACGGCTTCCTCGACAAGTCCAAGGCCATGAAGGGCAAGCATCTTTAAGAGCGAGGCGGGAAGTCTTTGATGTGTGCCATGGAGAGGTACGGAGATGTTGGAGAAGGAAGGTTAATGGCATATGTCCAAGGGGGTCACGTCTGTTGAGGTGAAGGACAGGAAGGACTCTTCTAATGTAGTTGAATCATGCAGTTCAAAGTCTCGTTCTCTTTAAATCCTCCCCATTCGCTTCTCTAGTGTGCATGTTCCCTCACCAATCTAGGGGACTACTGGCGCCTCGGCCCCTTTCACCTCCACTGCTGATGACTGTTTGGAAGAGGAAAGCAGCGCAGAGGCGGCCTTGAAGGACTGCTCGAAGTCGGCGATGATGTCGTCTATGTGTTCGATGCCGACGGATATACGAATCATGTCCTACAACGCATCAGTAGAGCCAGAGCCTCGAAAAGGGGGGATATATAAAGCGTGACGTACCTCGGTCACTCCCGACGCCTTCTTCTCCTCGTCCGAGAGCTGCTCGTGAGTGGTAGTCCAGGGACTGTTCCTGTCAGCAGCAGCAAAAGACGGCGAAATCAAGACCAGCAGGCCAGACGCACTGAATAGCGAGCGTCTTGGCATCTCCCACGTTGGCGAGGTTGGAGATGAGCCGAAAGCCATCAACAACGCGACAACCAGCCTCAGCCCCCCCCTCAACACCGAAGCTCAAGACTCCCCCAAAGCCACGACGGAGATAGCGAAGAGCAAGACGGTGATGGGGATGACCGTCGAGACCCGGGTACGAGACCCATCCCACGTTGGGGCTTCGTTCCAGGTAGCGGGCAAGAGCCAGCGCGTTCTCGGCATGTCGTTGGGCTCGTAGGCTGAGCGTCTCGATGCCGAGGAGTAGCTGCTGAGCGGCAAAGGGGTTGAGACAGGCTCCGAGGTCGCGAAGGATCTCAACCCGGGCACGGACGATAAAGGCCGTCTCAGAGCCAAAGGTTTCGCAGAAGCGTAGGCCGTGATATCCTTCGGACGGGTCGACGAATTGACGGAAGCGAGAAGTGTGAGCAGCCCAGTCGAATCGACCAGCGTCAATGATGACACCGGCGATGGTAGTTCCGTGGCCTCCGATCCATTTGGTGGCAGAGTGGACGACGATATCGGCTCCGTGCTCGATCGGCCGGACGAAGTAACCTCCAGCACCGAATGTATTGTCGACAACAAGCGGCACGCCCTTTCCATGAGCTACACGGGAGATGGCCTCGAGATCTGGCACGTTGAAACGCGGGTTGCCGATCGACTCTACATAGACGGCCTTGGTAGACTCATCGATGGACGCCTCGAGTGCAGCCTCGTCATCGACATCGACGAGCTTGACGCGAATTCCCAGACGCGGAAGCATCACCTTGAACTGGTTATAGGTGCCTCCGTAGAGGTTCGTCGTCGACACGATGTTATCTCCAGCCTGGGCGAGGGTGCTGATGGCCATGAACTGCGCTGCTTGACCGGACGAGGCTGCCAGTGCCGCTTTTCCGCCTTCGAGAGCGGCCATGCGCTTCTCAAAGACTTCGACAGTTGGCTTTTGACGCCCGTCAGCTCAATGAACCGTGTCTGACCGGTTCCATCGATACTGACGTTCATGATGCGGCTGTAGATGTTGCCCGACTGCTTGAGGCCAAACAGCCTCGCGCCATGAGCCGAGTCATCGAAGGTGAAGCTCTGACGGAGAGTCAGACTGCTATCCGCAACGAGGGGATGAGGGGCAGCGGGAGGAGGACCGTCGTCGCGTAGATGGGCGTTGCGCGCGCCTTTGTGGTTGGATCGGGTTCTGCCCTGAGTTGTTGCCTTAGACAGACATGCAGACAGGCAGACAGACAACTAACTTACCCGGCGTGCAGCTGGAGCGTCTCAAACCGTTCCCAAGACATGATGATGGGCGATGACCATGTTGAGCTTTGTGATCATGCTGGTCATCTTGAACATGTGCAGAATTTTTAAACGTCGCACACGAAGGGGGGGCAAACCAAGGCTAACCATTCGTCTAGTACCCATATTAGGTCATATTGACGCCAATCACGTCATCGACTGCTAAGTTTCTCTATTACAATCATTGTCCATGTACGAGTATTCGTCTTTCTTCACGCTTCGCCCATGTCCTCGGGTTTATCGTTTGGCCTCACGAGCCCAGCGAGGAACATGTCCCTCGTCGTCAGGATCGTCGACGCGACCCATGCGCAAAAGCCAGCGGCTGCCACGACGGAATCGACCCGGCTGACGGTACAGACGACGCCGTGGCACATGGCCAGGCTACCGAGGAAGACGGCATGGCTGATGAAGGCGGTAAAGTAGAATACGGCGTTGCCGGCCTCGACGCCCAGGATCACGCCCGGTCGGTCGGCGCGAGGGAACAGCCGCGGTGCGAGCTCGAGGTAGCCGACGGACAGGAGAGACAAGATGGCGGCGAAAAGAAGGAGGCTGACAGAGGGGGGCGAGCCCCGGATTGTCGTCACCTGATACCAATTGACGACTACAATTCAGGTCAGCGTCTCGTAGCAAGAAAGGCGCATTCGAACGACGACCAACTAACTGTAAGACGAGAGGCCGAGGTTGACGGCGGCCAAGAGGAACTGGAAGATGCGCAGCGAGAGGACGGTAGTTCGGCTCATCGTGACGACCAAAGGATGAGATTGTGTAGAGAAGCGAGCGACTGGAAGAGCAGAGCAGAGGTAGAAGAAGTAAAGAGACAAAAAGGGAGAAAGTCGTAGGCCCGTGAAAGAGGGAGAACGGGCAACGGGACCGGAATGTCGAGGGAGTTGGGGCCTGACTGTCCCTAGACAACGAGATAGTAGTAATCACAACCACGTCAAGGACTAGAGGAAAAGACGTCAATCACCACGACAATAAGAATGTTAAGATGGAGGCATAGCACGCCAAAGAGACGGGAAATGAAGCATCGTCCATTGCTGCCTCTGAGACGCCCGCAACGGGTCCGGAGCGGGGCGCGACGGCGGATGAACGGGGCGTCCCTCAAAGGCAAAGTAAAGCAGAGAGAATTAACCGGCCAGAAGTGTCCGACTGAAGAGACACAGACTGAATGCTGATGAGACTGACGATAAACCAACCGTCGCTACAGAGACCACAGGCATGGCCGCTCTCTCAGCATCTCCCCCATAGGGCGCAGTCACGTGTTCGGCCGCCGGAGCCCCGCACGGGGTGATGATTGTTCCGACGCAGACCGACCCTGCCATGGCTTGCTTCCAACTTCCATGTGACTGGCCCGCGAAGGGCTAGTGGAGAAGCCGAGGCTGCGGGGCGTCCAATCCAACATCCGCCTCACCACCTGGATAACGACCCATGTATGTATGTACTTCGTACTTCGTACAGCCGCTGAAGTTAATCCGCGCAGCTTCGGTTTGGGGCTCTATCGATGACCTAACCTCGGGGCCTCTCATATCGGCTCACCACCACGTCCGAAGCACCCACCACCAACACCACCTCCGTCTCGTGGCCTCTTCTTTTCCTTCCCTCTTTTTCCTCTTCGTCTTTCCTCCTCCTCTTCCTCCTCCTCTTCCTCCTCCTCCCCTTCTACTTCTTCCATCTCCTCAACCTCTCCAGCGTCTCTCTCGTTCGACTCTCCCTCTCCTCCCCATCCGTCAACCTCCGCCACATCCGCCTCCTTCTTGTCCACCTCGCGCCGTCTCCGCTCTCGTCATACCTTTCCTCTCCCGCCCGAGACACCCTACCGTCGTTCGACCCGCGTCATTCTCGCCCTGTGCTCCGTCACACCAGCGAAAGAAAAATGGCCGCCTTCGCTACCGACATTAAACAGCTTAACCAGCCGCCCGCCCCCGGCCAGCCTTACGGACTCCCCATCCCCGGCTCCGAGAGACCCGGCCGCACCGCCGTCTATCGTCATCTGCACTTCCGTGACCGGCCCCTCGTCACCTCGCTCGATCCCGCCATTAGATCCGTCCACGATGGCTTCGAGCTGTCAGTCCGTCAAGGGCCCAACAAGCCTTGCTTGGGCACCAGAAAGTGGCTTCCTGAGTCACGCACCTGGGCTGGCCGCTACGAATGGATGACATACGGCACTGTCGGCCAGCGCCGCACCGACTTTGGTGCCGGTATTGTCGAGGTCGTTCAGCGCACCGGATACCGTCAAGAAAAGTATGGCATCGGCATCTGGTCGTTGAACCGCCCCGAATGGCACATTACCGGTCCGTTTAGCCCCGTGCTTCTCTCGTTCGTCGTTTCAGCTGACAGCTTCAGACCTCGCCCTCGCCTCCCAGTCTCTTTTCTCCGTCTCCCTCTACGAGACGCTCGGCCCGGAAACGACCGAGTACATCATCAACCACGCAGAGCTCGTCTGCATAGTCTGCTCCATCTCCCACATTCCCACCCTGCTCAAGCTGGCCCCCCGCCTGCCGTCGCTCAAGATCATCATCTCCATGGATCCCCTGGAAAGTGGCGAGCCCACCGGCTCCACCAAGGCCGCCATCCTCAACCAGATGGCCGAGCCGCTCGGCATCACCGTCTATTCGATGGATCGAGTCGAGCAGATTGGCGCCGCCTCGGGCCGCCCCATCCGCCCTGCCGGCTGGGACGACGTAGGCACCATCAACTATACTTCGGGCACCACCGGCCCCCCTAAAGGCGTCGTCCTCACCCACGGCAACGCCGTAGCCTCCCTCTGGGCTTCGCGTCTCAGCACAAAGATCGATCCCAGCGAGGTTCACCTCTCATATCTTCCCCTTGCCCACATCTACGGCCGCCTCGTCGACCAGGCCGCTCTCGCTGCCGGCGCCTCTCTCGGTTTCTTCCACGGTGACATCCTCGGCCTCGTCGAAGACCTCAAAATCTTGCGTCCGACCGGTTTCATCTCCGTACCCCGTCTCTTCAACCGCTTCCACACCGAAATCCGCGCCGGCACTGTCGACGCCGACGGCTTCCGAGGCGCCCTCTCCAGGCGCGTCATTGCCTCGAAAAAGGCTTCGATGCGCGGCCCGCCCGGAACAGCCTCCAACAAGAACATATTGTACGACACCATCTGGACGCCCAAGGTCAGGGCCGCCGTTGGCCTCAACCGCGCCCATACCATGGTCAGCGGTAGCGCCCAGCTCGACCCGGAGGTGCAAGAGTTCCTCTGCGCCGCCCTCGCCATCAACTTCTGTCAGGGCTGGGGCATGACGGAGTCGTATGCCGTCGGTACCCTTCAGATGCAGACCGACATGTCACTCGGCAACGTCGGCGGGCCCATGGCCTCGATCGAGGCCTGCCTCGAGTCGGTGCCCGAGTTCGAATACTCGGTCGACGACAAGCCGAATCCTCGCGGCGAGCTTCTCGTTAGGGGCACCAGTGTCTTCCGCGAGTACTTCAAGAACCCAGAGGAGACGGCCAAAGTCTTTGACGCCGACGGCTGGTTCCACACGGGCGACATCGCCGAGGTCGACCCCTTGGGCCGCTTCAAGATTGTCGACCGCAAGAAGAATGTGTTGAAGCTGGCGCACGGCGAGTACATCTCGCCCGAGCGCCTCGAGAACGTCTACCTCGGCAATACTGCCATCGTCTCGTCCGCCTACGTCCACGGCGATGCCAAGGAGTCGAGCCTGGTTGGCATCTTTGGCGTCGAACCAGAGGCCTTTGCAGCCTTTGCCGCCAAGACGCTGGGAACTAAGCTGGCGGCCGACGACAGGGACGCCCTCCGCCGGGCCGCTGCCGACGACAAGATAAAAATGGCCTTTCTCAAGGTGCTCGACGATATCGGTCGTCGTCACAAGTTCAACGGCTACGAGAAGGTGCGCAACGTCTACCTGGACGTCGACCCCTTTACGGTCGAGAACGGCCTCTTGACGCCGACGTGAGTACTTGACCTTTACCGTGTGTCTGTCTGGTCTCGCGTTGCTGACACTTTGACGTCTAGGCTCAAGATGAAGAGGGCTCCGGCTGCAAAGGCCTTCCGTCAGCACATCGATCGCATGTACGAAGAGCTCAACAAGCAAGCCGTTGCCAAGAGAGCCAAGTTGTAAGTAGAGACGAGGAGTTGACGGATGAGCTAGGAAATGGGCGAGTCAATACGTGTGCTATCGCGTGTACATAGAATACGGCTGGGAATTGTACATGACGTGTTTTGGACCGTGCTGAATGCCGAGACTGGTCTGTTGAGTGAGTTGAATTGGTTTACCTAGGTATAGAGAGCTGGGCAAAGAGCGAGGATGTTCATAGCTTAACCTTTGGGACCTAGTGTTAGAGATGGGCAAGTTGTAGAAGAGTTGTGTTACAATTACTACTACTACTACTATGTATTGTAAGCTTTTAAGGCTAGTTACTACATTTACCTCTTTAACTTATGTTTTAGAGTATTACTAAAGTATATATGTATAGAATTAATTACTATAATAAGCTTATAGGTAAAAACTTTTAATTAGCATATTAGATTAGTATAATAAAGCTAGTTTTAAGACTTTTTAAATATTACTATAGTTTATACAACTTCTTATTTCTAGATATGCTTCTTAAACACTTATATATATAACTTGTAAAGCTATAGACAACTTAATTTAATACTTACTACCTACCTATAAGTATACTCTAGATAGATAATCTTCTACCTATGCTAAGCTAAAACAGCGTCTTGTAAGCGCGCTAGCGTTAACGGAATGCTAGAGTAGCCTAGTAATGTAGTATGTAGGTAGACCCAAAGCGGTGCAAATCTCAGGGAACTCCGCCATCTCGCTTTACACAGGCCGCACGATCAATTGAACACGAGCTTTCTACTCGTTTAGAGCCGTATGTACGTATGTATGTATGTTTGTACTTGGCCGTGCCTGGAGCTGATCTGCCGGTAGGATGGAGGGGCCTAGAAGCGCGGGCGCGGGAGCGGGCTGTGGGGATGGTGGAGGGATGCGCTGCGCTGCGGACGTTTAGCAGTGAAGCCAGTGATACTGATGCTAGAACGAGGGGTCGGTAGGTACCTAGGCAGTGAGCGATTTACCGATTGCTATAATGTGCATCTTTTCATACTACCTCTGAATGTTTTGTTAAGAATGAAACGTAGACGATTAAGACAAATCTAAAGGTTTTTAAAAATATAGAAAGAAAGAGCACTTAGGAGAAATGTAGTTTCTAAAATGTATGGACTTGTTAAAGTCTTCTCTAAAGCCTTTATAATATGTAGTTTCCTTAAATCAACACTTTATATATCTACAAGTTATAGACGGTTATTAAAGCTTACGTAATAGCCCTACTTTAAAAACGTTTTTCCGAGCCCGTAGCCTAAGTAAGAGGCTGTGCACAAGGCTAGCCTACCTAAGACGGCAGCCCCCCTTATTTCTAATAATTATGGCCCGAGACTGGCGATGCGGTGAGTCCCAGCCGCGACGGAACAACATGAGCAGGACGCTCACGTCTGCGGCGTGCAGGACGGTGATTGACCTGACCAACGACGACGAGCCCGCGCGGTCCGAAGCCGGGGGGGGCCTCGGGGGAGGCCTTGGGGGAGTCCGGGGGTGAAGAGGCGACGGGATAGTGAGGAGGGGGCGGTTCGGAGCTCCAAGGTTCGCGTTGTTGGCGAGGTGAGCGGAGCCTGGGTTCCTTCTCCTTATCTGCCGTGGCTTAACTGACGGGGTGGCTATAGGTCTCTGGACGCGCTGCTGTTAGGCTCGTGGGCGATGGTCGAGCCGTTAAGCCTGAGACTTTCAGAGTGCCGGCTCGTGGGCTTCCGCCTGGTCATAGGTGGTTCCATCTCGACGCGTTGCCTTATCTTCCGGCATCCGAGCGGGATCTCATCGCCCGGGGAGCGAAGAAGGCAGTTTCGTGGGCTGGCAGGACAGAATGGCCCCTCGTCTACCACGTTGACTTCACGGCCGAGGAGGTTGCTAGAATGTTGAAGCACCTGTCCAAGCTTCTCCTGGAGGAGCTGCCGCCGACGATGCGGTGTTTGACGGCGCTTTGCTTCCGACACCACGTTCCGTCTCTCGTGGGCGACGTCATACCGCGGCGAACAGAGCAGGACGTTTACAACTTCTGCGCCGATCTCATAGCTGGCAAGGTGCCGGATTTGCAGCGGGCGAGAACGCTTTCGCTAGACGTCGAGGTCGAGGCCGGACGACGGTCCGAGTTGCAAAGCAGTCGGCTTTCTTCACTGCTGCTGGCGAGGGAGCTGGAGGGGGGCGCAGGATTCGGACGGACGAGACGGTACGCGAATTTCCAGAATGAGTTCAAGCGGGCGCACGAGGATTCATTGGCTGTTGTTGCCGAGTTTACGGGCTGCGCTGGCGATGTTGCTGCCGTGTCGTGGGTGTCGGATGGCGAGGTTATCTGCGGGACGACGGCGCATTCTGACGCGCATAACCAACAGTATAACAAGCCCGGGAATCTACTCGTTGGCTCCGTCGAAGCCGGCACGCTACGAGCCTTGGATCATCATCGGATCCCGAGGCCGAGGGTGGAAAAGGGCGATAACGCGAGCGAGGCGATGCGTCAGAGTCAGGACCCGTGGCTGTACTGCTCCGTCGTGTCTTCAGACTACGATGCCATCAGCCGTCGGGCCTTCACGTCTAGCTTCGACTGGACCGTCAAGGTCTGGGAGATGGAGTCGGGTGGTATCAAGTGCGTTGGCACGTGGCATCACGGAGGAAACGTCAACTTCGTCGAGGCTGCTCGTGACGGTTCGGGTCGTGTGGCGACGGCAGCAGACGTGTCTTCGCAGGCAGTTCGCATCTACAGCCTACGACAGGACGACGTCAGCGCCAGTCCCTACCTCGCCCTATCTTCGACACGCAGCAGCGGCCAGTCATGGGCATACTTTCCCGCGACGATGCGTTGGGGAAGGGCTCCCACGTCGAGACATCTCCTTCTAGTCGGATACTCACCCCGAGGGCAAGGCGGCGACGTCGATATCCCCGAAGACCGGCGTAACACGGGCGAGCTGATGCTCTGGGACGCGTCTCGGGCGGTTCGCGTCCCGGTGCTTGCGGCCACGACGGCAAACGTCTTCGAAGTGGCCTGGCACCCAACAATGTGTCGCTTCATCGTCGCCACCTCCCCCAGCGGCCTGCCGACGGAGAAGCAGCAGCGCGTCCGCACGCAGATCCGAATCTTCCAGCAGGACCTCGACCGGGCAGACGGCGCATACAGCGAATTCCAGAAGCTGGACTGCGCCGCCGCAGATATCAACGAGCTGACCATGATGCCCAACTCGTTACGACACGCCTACGTCACGGCTGGATGCACGGATGGCATCGTTTACGTGTGGGATACGGCCCAGGGTGACGACGTCTTGCACCTCCTTCGTCACGGCGATCCTCTGGATGACTTTTCCCATGATCGTGAGAAGGAAGACACGGGCGTCAAGTTTACGGCTTGGGGTTCGTCACCTGATCGGTTTTATACGGGGTCCAGCGATGGGGTCGTCAAGGTTTGGAATGTGCGGAATCGGCGAGGGCCTTTGGTACGCGTTTTACTTGAGGCGCCTGGGCCCATCTCTGTCGGTGCTTTTTCTCCGGATGGGTCGCGGCTCGCGGTCGGTGATGCTACGGGGAGGCTGTTTCTTCTGTCTGTTGATCATCGTGATGTGCCGACGGATCCGCTTCTTCCCGACATTCAGGGGAAGAATGATCATGGTCGTCGTCATTGTCATGGTCGTCGTCGTCGCCCACGACCTTTTACACCACATCCCGAACCACCACCACCACCACCACCACCATCATCATCATCATCTTCATCATCTTCATCGTCGTCAGACGACAACGACGACCCAAACGCACAGCAACATCCTCCTCACCCGCCCATGTCGATAGCAGCCTACGCCCGAGAAACCTTCCTCGTCGGCAAACAACTAACCCTCCACCCCTCCCCCACAATCGGCGCCATCCAAGGCCCCGCCTACGCGACCACAGCCCTCTACCGAAGAGAGGCCCACCTGGACGCCGACCCGCAGGCGCCGCTGCTGACGGAGTACGAGCGCCTGCAGCGGGCGAGTCGGGACGCGAGTCGGGGGAGGGGCCGGCGGACGATGCGGCGGATGAGGAGCGTGAGGCCTAAAGGAGTCGAGGCTCTGAGGGGGGTTGCGGGCGGTTGTTGGGAGGGGCTCTTGGCTGAGGGGGCGGTTTTGGTGGATGAGGTTGGGGAGGATTGGGGGTTTGTGTATGAGGAGGGGTGGTGGCATCATGAGGATGATGGGGATGGGGATGGGGATGGGGATGGGGGTGGAATGGTTGGGATGTGATATTCATGTTGGTATACGAGGATATTAGGTATGGAGGAAGGGCTTGCAGTAATCGGATCGACTCATCCGCAACCCAACTCCCATCCACCGCCCTCTTTAAGAGACCACCGGATTCCTTTCCTCTGCTTGACACACAACGACGACAACAACAACGACAACAACCACTACCAGATACACTCAACCTCTCACATACATACCGAAACTACTACCTACCTACCTACCTACATAGGCAGTCAACGTCTCTCTCTCCCCAAACCCTACGAGTCTACCGTCTACACCCACCAGACTCCCAGCACCTCCCCCCCCCCCCCCTTTCTTTCCAACCCACCTCGAAACACACGAGAGATATCCGACTTTTCTAGAACAGCACATATGGAAAAAGGGCGGGGGGTTCGGAAAGCCAGCCGGCTAATCAGTGCTTGGCCGTCACGGCCTCGCCCGTCAGCTTCTCGACGTACGTCTTCGCCCTGTTTTCGAGTTAGCCTCTGCAAGGCGAAAGGATGATGAAGAGGGGGAGGAAAGAGAGAGAGAGAGAGACAAGAGGGGGAGGGAGAGAGAGAGAGAGACGGACATGTCGCCAAAGGCCACCATGCAAATCGTCTGCCAAACGCCAAGACCAATCCTGGGCGCGACACCACGATACAGCCCCCCCAACCCGTTATTGGCGTAGATGTAGCGGAAAGTGTTGCCGACCGTCATCTTCTTGGGCCGGTTGGCGTCTTCCTTCTTGCTCTGCATCTCGACGCGAATCACCTCGATGGGCTGATTCCAGGCACTCAGCCCGCCGCCGATGCCGCTGGCCAGAATCTTCTCCCAGCTGGAGAGCTTCTCCCCTTGCTTCTTGCCCGTGGCGGAACGGATCCACCCCTCGGCCAAACGGCTGAGGCCGAAGCGTGATCCCCAGTTTGTCATCTGGCGGATAGCCACGGCGTTGACGCCCTTGTTTATGCCGCGGATGCCCTCCTTGCGATAAATGTCCATAAACGTCTGCATCGTAGACGTGGGTTTCACGCCTGCGGCTGCCATCTTGTGCTTGGTGATTTCCACCGTCTTCATGCACGTGCAGAATCCCATGGTAGCGTACGCCTGCGCCACCCCTCCCGTGATACCTCCCAGGATCCCGCCTCCGAATTCAGAGGCGCCGGCCGCGCGGGCGTAGTATTCTGCTTCCGAGGCGACGAAGAGGAGGACGGCGCCTTTGGTGGAGGCTTCGATCCAGGCCCAGGGGATGAGACCCTGATAGACTGCCACATCGTCAGCAGCCGAATCATCTTGAAGAGGGGGGACAGAAATAATAAAAAAAAAAAAAACCCGGAAGAGAGAAGGAGGAGACGCACAGCCCAGAGCACCACCACGAGACCAAATCCTCCCCAGCGCAGACCCGAATCCATCCCCCCGATGCGCTGCCATGGTCGTCTTCACAACCTCAAGCGGCTGCCCCAACGTGGTAACCTCAAACATATTAAGGCCCGCCCCCAGCAGCAAATTGGAAAACTTGATGGGCTTCTTCTCCAACTTCGTCCCCGCGGGGCCCGTCGTCGTCGTCGTCGTCGTCGCCATGGCTCAATCGGAGGGATTTCAAGGGGGGGGGGGGCCCTGACCAAGGGGAACACGTTCGCTTCTTCGCTGGGTAGATGCACGGATTGGAATTTCAGTTCGTCCTTGATTGGAAAAGGTGAGCTGCTTGACCAACGAGGAGAGAGGGGGGGGGGGGGTGGTGTTGTGATGGCTGACTCAGCTCCCGGGTTGGACCCGCTCCAGCTCCAATCTGGGGAACGGCCGGGGATCCCGTTCGGAGCCGGAGGGCCGAGGGAGGACCGGTTTGAGACGGAGATGTTTTTGTTTTGCGTACAAGCAAACGAGTGCGTATGTATGAGCTTCTGTTGATGCTAATGCTGGTCCTTCTTACGCTGTTAGTATTCTAGACCTTTTCTGCTCACTTCAGCTTGAGAACCCTACGTACAGTAGGCATGTACATACACACACAGGTCAAGAGGCCCCTTTCAGGCCCACTCGAGGTATCCGCCCCCCCCCCCCCCCCCCTTGAGGTGTCATCGTCATCCCAACAAGCCGAGAGTTTAGATAGGAGAAAGTATGTATGCTTGATTGTTTACGGCGTGAAAACTCCCCTTCTGGCTTCATCATGTACATACATACATACACATACATACATACACATGTTCGTCCATGAGCATGTCTGCCAAAAGGATACACTTGTCCAGTCCCCCATTCCAGAGGCAGCCGTCCACCTCGACAGGCGAGGATTGAACCGTCATCCTTCATCACTCGTTCGTTCCCTCTCAGACACTCGTCTGCCTGGCAATCCCTGACCTCTTCTCGTCTGATTCTGTGCTACCTTCCACAGACCCGGCGTCCATAGTTTCCGCCTGCGGCGGAAAACCAACTTTTTTGACCTCATCCGACGTTCCAGCCCCCGTCGCGCTCCCTCGGTCCCAATTACCTCTTCCCTTGCCTCTCTCTACTCTACGGTAAAGAGACAGGTCGACTCCCCTCCCCGTCTAGTCCATTCTACCCACCCTTCTACCGCATCGTACAGTACATGAGCTCGGCAGCCTGTTACAAACAAAAGAAACAATCTTTACAGCTTCTTGCAAATCTCCATCCACTTATCCGTAGAGTACGATTTGGGCCGCTCGATGGGTGCTCCAAAGGCCCGGTCCAGGATCAGCTGCGGCAGCACGCCGATGGCCCGGGATACGCCAAACAGGACCGTGTAGTAGTTGGCTTCCGTCAGCCCGTAGTGCTGCAGCAGAACGCCCGAGTGCGCGTCGACGTTGGGGTACGGGTTCTTGGTCTTGCCGTGCTCCGTCAACACCCCCGGCGCAATCTTGTAAACCTGGCTGACCAGCTTGAACATGGCATCGTCGGGCATCTTCTCTGCAAGGGTTGTCAGCAAGACCAGATATCAGCTTGAGATTGGGGGGGCCGCCACCAACCGAGGGCAAACTCGCGCTGGGCCATGTAGCGAGGGTCCGTCTTGCGGAGGACGGCGTGGCCGTAGCCGGGGACCACGCGGCCGGACCGCAGCGTCGACCACAGGTAGTCGGTGATGGCCTTGTCGCTGAGGTCGTCACCCACCGACTTTTTCATCTCCGTCAGCCAGTTGAGCACCTCCTGGTTGGCCAGCCCGTGCAGCGGCCCGGCCAGCCCGTTGAGCCCGGCCGCCAGCGACAGGTAGGGCGAGCTGAGAGCGCTGCCGACGAGGTGCGTCGTGTGGGCGCTGACGTTGCCGCCCTCGTGGTCCGTGTGAATCGTCAGGTAGAGACGGAGCAGCTCGACAAAGTCGGTGTTGCCGCCGAAGCCGAGCTGGTTGGCAAAGTTGAACGAGTAGTCCTTGTCGGCCTGCACGGGTGCCACCTTGCCGCCCTTGAAGACGTTTTGGTAGATGCGCGCCGCGATGTTGGGCAGCTTGGCAATCAGATCCATCGAGTCTTCAAATGTGTAGCCCCAGTAGTCCTTCTTGTTGATGCCCTTGGCGTATGCCTTGGCAAACGTCGACGTGTGTTCCAGCGCCGTCACGGCCAGCGAGAACTGCGCCATGGGATGGAGGTCGAGCGGGCAGTGGTCGATGAGCTCCTCGACGAACTTGGGCACGGCCGATCGAGCAGCCCATTCGGCCGAGAGGTCGCGAACTTGCTTTTCCGTCGGCACCTCGCCGGTGAGAAGCAGCCAGAAAAGACCTGCATATCGAGTCAGACGAGGTCAGCTGGGGTAGAGCCTCACTCACCTTCGGGCAGAGGCTCCTTTCCGCCGGGAGCCTTGGGTAGAAGTTTCTGGCATTCCGGAATCGTCTTGCCGCGGAAGCGGATGCCCTCTTCGGCGTCAAGGACGGAGCCCTCCCAGACGAGGCACTTGATGCCACGAGCTCCCCCGTAGACCTGATCGAGCGTGACTTTATCCACCACCTTGGAGCCGCTCTCTCTGGATATCGAGCACATCAGCGGACGCATGCAGGACCAGCCATGGGCGGCGCCACCGACTGTCGGAGCTTCTTGATCTGCTCAATCTTTTCTGGGAGCAGCTCGGCGAGGCGTTCCTTGAGTGTCTGCGAAGGGAGAAGGTCAGCGAGCGGCTCTCGGCCCAGGGAGTAGGGGATGACTGACCTGAGTCTTGGCCGAGTAGCATCGCACGGCGTTCAAAGTGGCCGTGCGACCGCTAATGGCCCGTAGGGCAGGATTGCTGAGGCGCACGATGGAAGCCATTGATGTGACGGTGAGGGAAGCTCGATGGAGGGGAGAGGAGGAAGATGGTCAAGAGCTGAAAGCGACAGACGACGAATATGGCAAGGATGACTGAGGATGGATAGGGTCGAATCTCTGCGCTGCGAGAGTGACCGAGACACGAGGTCAGGAGAAAGAGAGAGAGAGAGAGGGAGAGAGAGAGGAGAGAGCGGGAGGGAGGCCGGGTTTGTGTGGATACGATGGAAGCTAGATGTACGAATAGGTACTTGGTAGGTCGGTAGGTAGGTAAGTGGTAGTAGCACAAAGCGTCCATCACGTAAGGCACCGTGCTAATCCAACAAATTCGGCCTTCTCAACGATGTGCCCGAAGGTAAGGTGCTACAGCCTAGATGTAGGCATTTGTCGGGCGGGCCGTACTTCGTGTGACCGCGGGCAGTGCGGGCGGAATGGCTTGACAATCGGCCTCATCTCTCCTGCTCGTCTGAGTCTATGTATGTGTTCGTGCATATGTATATTCTACACACATACATATGCTTCTATGTATGAATACCTTGGTAGCGTGTACGGAGCACCTCCTAGAGGCGGCCAGGCTCGGAAGAATTCGTCTGCACCATCTGGCCAATCACGGCGTCTGCAAACCAGTTGCAGTCTGGCTCCGAGGTCCAGGTCTGCTGTTGAGGGATGCATCATGCAGCCATGGCGGCCCTCGGCCTTTTTCAGGCTGACTCAGCGATCCTTTTAGAACTTCCAGCCCGCGGCGACACCTGACCCGAGAAGACGCGGATGTCGGGCATTTGCATAGCGAGCAGAGCACATCTTTATTGTCGGGATTGGCATAGAGTTGACACATGCACTTACAGCCTACAGGCTACAGTCAGTATGTATTAATGCATAGTACGGAAGGAAAGAAAAGTCGTGCATCTTTGGCAGCGAGAAATCGATTCTTTGGCCTCACTGGCAGTGGCAGCAGAGTCCAACAGCCTACAGGTCGATTCTCAGGCGCCTTGCCCTGTGCGGACATGCCGCCTTCTCTGAGCAAAGACATGACGACCTGCCACCTGGAGGTCTTTGTCATGTTAGCGGGTACCTCAGCTCACCCCGTCACTGCAGCCTCTCGTGGGGCCCAGCGAATCACGCGCAGAGGTACATACCTGACATCTCGTCACGGGTGCCCCCGGCTCCTCCCATCCGGGTACCGCTAGCCCCCCTTCAGCGCCATGTGCCGTTGGAGCCTGAGGCATCCACAGCCATCGCCCCCCCCTCAGCCTAGTTTTTTCCTGACACGGGCGACGGCCTCCTTTTCCCACCTTCATTTCTCTTCTCTCCTCCTCTCCTCTTCCGCCTGCGCCTCTCCAGCCGCCTTTCGCATCTACATCCGCTTCCGCTTTCCCCTCGCCTCGCTCCATCGTGGTTAGTCGATGCAAACTGTCTTCCTACGCAGCGGTCCCCTCACAACATCGCCTTTTTTTTTGGGAATTTTCCTCGTACAGTCAAAAACCCGACCGGCAGCCAGACCTCGTTCGTACGACGAGTCAGTAGCAGCGTGAGTTAGGCTGTCGCGTCCTGACGCCATCAGTAAAGATTTCGACGACGGCCGAGTTCTTCACCGCGTACCTAATCATTCTACTGAGCCTCTCTGGCCTGTTCGTACATATCCTCGCCGCGACGCGCACCGCTCCTCTGTGAAAGAGCTTTCGGTACCGTAAACAGCCGGCTTCTGCAAACAAGGCGCTTGTCTAGACGCCCTAGGCCCTCGGGCGACTTGAAGAAGGTTTTGATTTTGAAGACATACCTATCCCCGCGAAGACTATCCCCAGGGAGGGGAAAAAAAAAAAAAAAGACATCGCGAGGTCGCCCGCCACCGGCACCATGACATCCGCAGTAGCAGACCTGGAGGCTGGTCTCCAGGCCATGCTCAACCTAAAACCTCCTGGAGTCTCGGGCTCTCGTATCACTAGTCTGACCTCGCTCTGCGTCTCCAACATTCAGGTACGGGCCCCGTCGACGGCGTTTCCGCAGCCAAGCGCTGACCACATATTTGCAGTCCGAATCCGTCCTCATCCAAAAGATATACACGCACTTTAAGAAGGCTCCCGGGACGCACAAGCTGGGGGTTCTCTACGTAGTAGACTCTGTAACCCGGAAATGGCTCGAGCAAGCAAAGTCTCAGGGACAGCCAGTAAACAGCGCCGCGCAGGACGGCACCTATGCCGCCGGCGTACACCGAGTGACGGAGTTGATGCCCGTGCTGATGAATGACATCTTCCAGTCTGCTCCCGATGAGCAAAAGGTACGCCCTCTCCCCTTTTTACTCTACTATGTCTCTCTGCATCGTAGCGGTGCTCTGCCCGTGAACGGTCCCGTCTGTCTCGGCTTTTCCCAAATGGTAACTTACCCGTTCAACTCGACGTGTAGGAAAAGATCAAGAAGCTCCTCGACATATGGGGCAAGGGCCAGACCTTTCCGGTCCCGATGCTCGAGTCTTTCCGCGAGAAGCTGAGCGCGCCTCCTCCGAGTATGTCGTCTCGATATCCGACGTCACCCGTCCGCTCCGCTGACCGGCCAGATGCCTCGACGACGCCCCCCGGCAGTCCTCCGACGAACGCGCTGGTCTCGCAGCAGGACAAGACGAGGGTCACGACGGCAACGCCCAACGGCTCCTCTATCCTCGAGGCTCTGGCCAACATCGCCCGTCAAAACACCACGGCCTCGTCCAGCAAGCCGGCGCCGCCCCCCTCGTACGCCATGCCCGCCTCCGGCCTCGCAACGGCAGCGCCTCCTCCTCCTCCTCCTCCCCCCCTCCCATGCCGCCCATGACGGCGCCGTCCTCGTTCCCGCCCTCTTCGCAGACGGTGACGGCCTCTTCTCTGCAGTTCCCGCTGCCCCAGATGCCGAGCCAGCCGCCCATGCCCACCAGCACCAACCCGGGCGCCAACCCGTACGGTCCCGTCCTCGGACTCGACTCCAACACGCAGCAGCAAATCATGCTCATCAAGGCCCTCGCTGATCAGGGCATCCCACTCGACAAGATTCCCGCCTTCATTCAGAGCATGACCGGCACCAACGCCCAGTCTTCGTTCCAGCCACCCGTGCCCACCGCCCAGGGCTCCTTTTCCACCGTCCAGCAGACGTGGGGAGCCGATCCCGCCCGGGGAGGTTACCCGGATGGTAACCGGTCGCCGAACCGCTTTCACGGACGTTCCCGCTCCCGCTCGCCCGACCGCGGCTGGGGCGCTCGCGGCTCCCCGCGTGACAGGCCCGAGTTCGGACACGGCGAAGACCGGGATCGCAACGGCCGAAGGGGCAACGGCTATCGGCAGAGGAGCCCTCAGGGGCGAAGGGGCCGCAGCGCCTCGCCGACGTCGGAGCTGCCCAAGATCGACAGGTGGATAGACTACGACGCATCGCTACCGGCGGGCCATATCCGGGTCCTCAGCCGCACTCTTTTCGTCGGAGGCGTCACGTGAGTAGTCCAGGGTTGAAGAAACGAATGATCTTGGCTAAATGTCGTCCATTCAGATGTACCGAGGCCGACCTCCGCAACATCTTCAGTCGCTTCGGTACGGTTCAGACGTGCATCGTGAATAAGGAGAAGAGACACGCGTTTGTCAAGATGCTCACTCGCAAGGATGCCGTCACCGCCAAGGACAGCACGGAAGACAGCAGGAATCTAGAGCTTCCTCTACGAGTACGTCTCCTCAAAGCCGGACCGGAGATTGAATGCAAGAGCTGACGGTGACATGAGCAGACCAGATGGGGCGTTGGTTACGGTCCCAGAGACTGTAGCGACTACGCGACGGGCATCAGCGTTATACCGATTCACAAGCTGACGGAGGCGGACCGCAAATGGATGCTGACTGCTCCGTACGGTGGCAGCGGAGGAAGGCCGATCGAGACGGGCCTTTGCGTCGAGGAGCCTGACATTGAGATAGGAGCAGGTGTGTCGTCCAAGGCCATCAGTCGGCGGATGCAGACGGACAAGGGCGGGAGCAACGGGCCCAAATCGACGCGTAACCGCGAAGACGAGGGCCGAGGACGGCGCGGACGAGACGGCAATCCGCAGCAGCAGCAGCGGAGGGGAGGCGACGTCGACGGGCAGCAGACGGCCATGAGCGGGTTCCCCTTCGGCATGGGTAGCCTCCCTAATGGGATTCCCAACTTCCCGGCCGGCTTTGCCTTTCCCAATCCGGGTGCTGGAGCCGGAAACTGAAGCATCATGTGATACCCCCTCGTCGTGGACCGTTTTACACGAGAGCAGAACTGGGGGCGTCGGGGAGAAGGAGGATCGGCGGCGTCCAGGCGGGCAGGAGGTTTGATTGTGCCAAGCCGCGACTTGATTGCTTTTGGGGGCGAGGCAACATGGATAGGACGGAGGATAAATCGACGTCGTTACGGGCTAGCTAGTATTCTCCTTGCCTCGGCACTGGATCAAACTACACACATACATTAAATTGCGTCTCACGTCCATACACACATACGTCGACGGGCCGCCAAGGCCCATGGCCTGCGGGCCGTCCATCTGGCGGTAAGGAGATTGAAACTACCGATGACCGGGCTGGTGTCTCTGACGCCCTCGCCTTTGGCCGGGACCGCCTTTGGCCGGGACCGCCTTGTCAACCGAGGGAGGGAGGGGAGAGGGGAAAGGGGGGGTGTGTGTGTAGTCGGTGTTGAGGTGCGTGAGAGGGAGGGAAGGAGAAGGCAGATATATACATACCTATCTATATATATATATAGGGATGATGGATGGACAGGTGATGAGGATGATCAAGAAGGGGTTCTGACAGGGGAAAGTGACGACGAGATGGGGGATTGTATGTAGTCCAACTGGCAAGATGAAGTCTCGGTACGGATAGAAGGAACATGACGGAGTTGGTTCCTAGGCGGCTCGAGGCCTCGTCGCATGTATGTATGTAATTGGCGACGGATACGCTTGCAGACTGTCATCATTTCCCACGAGCGATGGTATAGTTGTTATATTATAGACAAAACATATGTACATCCATACATACTCGTACATACATTCATATACAACCGAGGTAGGCAGTCCGTGCGAGATTGGTATCTGCTAGATGTCCTTTGCAGGGCGAGGTGAGGCTAGAGAGAGCATGTAGGAGCATGTAGGGTAGGTCGGTCAGCCAAGGTCTCACGACAGAGGCCACGCTCGCCAGCAACCCCGAGTCAAAGTCGCAGAGTTTTGTCGTCGGGCTGTTCCGTATCATGTCTCTGTCGTTGTGCGGTGTGGGCATGTATGTATGTACATACGTACATACGTACATACGTACATACGTACATACGTACATGTGTACATATGTAGGTATGTATGTATGTAGAGTTGCAGCCTTGTTTCTCCTGCTGTTTGATTGCTCACTCCCTGACAGCTTTCTCCTCGGCCGATCGGAACGGGGAGCCGAATTTTGCTTGCTTGTTGGATCTCGCCGTTCTGCAGTGACGGTGGAGTTGATTCCTGCTTCTTGCTTTTACGGGTCTTGCTTGCTTCTTTGCCATGCGCTACTGGTGGGCTAAAGGGACGCGGTGTTGATGGTGAGTGCAGGGCGTGTGGGTGACATGCCGTGCTGTGAGATGCCGTGATACCCAAGGCTTACACACTTGGTAATCGTACATATGTAGGTATATATGTATGTATGTATGTATGTGTATATATGTGATGATGGTCTTGCCGTTGCGGCCGAACGAAGGGGGCGGGAAAGAATCGGTGAGAAAAGGGCTTTTAAAAAAAAAAAAAAAACCCGGCATCGAGACAAAAAGCAAAGGACCGGGAAGCATGGGCAAAAAAAAAATCACGAACGGGCCGGACTTGCCGTTGCCAAGCAAGAGGGTGTCCGAGGCGATGATAAACAGGTGAATGGGGATGGGTGCATGACCAGGTGATACGGATGGTACCCCGGTCCTGCTTTTCGGGGCAGCAAAGTCGCCGAAGGGGGCACATGACGATTTGAGATATGGAGGTAAATTGCGGCGGTCCCGGTGGGGGAACGGATGGGGCTCGGGGGGTGTTGCGATTTGCGGCGGATGCGCATATGTGTGTATGGTAGCCTGTAGGTGTGTATGGTAGGTAGTACCTGAGCAGAAGAAGCCTGAAAGGAAGGAATAGAAAACCATCTATCCCGTCGCATGTATGTATGTATGTATGTAAGTATGTATGTATCGTAGACGGGATCAGACGGCGAGGCCGGGCGTCACGCCAGCTTCAGCCATGGGCTACACTATGTATGTATGTATGTAGGTACGGTGTGGCGAGCATCTCTGGAAAGTGCACGACTCGAACTCGGGGGTGGAGTCTCGGCCTCGGGTCCTTGACAAGGGTCTCTCTGCCTCTTTGTTTGTAAATACATACATACATACAACATACATAGGCTAGGACCTGTTTTGGTCGGGATGCGGAACTGCCACGGGCGTCGTCTGGCATGAAGGGGCTGGCTGGCCTGGGCTGGCCTGCGACGAACGAAGAACAAGCAGGAGAAAAGAAAGTGACCAACAGAAGACTTGCATTTCTCAAAGAGGCCCGACTAATACCTCAAGCTCTTCCGCCCCTCCTGGCCTGCGCCGGCCGGCATCACGTGCGGGGGGGGGGGAGCCCGGAAGGCGGACACCGCGAAAAGACGGGCCGCCGGAGGCCGGGGCTTAGCTCCGATGCCAGTGCCGAGAGGCTGATTACTAGATGCACAACCCAGCCTCACAGTGCGGCCATTCCAGAATGCGGAGAGAGAGAGAGAGAGAGAGAGAGAGCGAAGTGAGTGAGCTGGCATTGCCCCGGCTTGGAAGTGGTCGCTATCTCGAACTGCCAAGAGTTCTTGTTCCAGGATATTCAGGAGGGGATTCCGAGAGAGTGAGGTGAGAGAGAGAGAGAGAGAGAAGAGAAGAGTCCGGGCGAGTTTGTGCGTGGGAAAAGAGTCTTGGCTAGTGTCTGTCATTGGACCTTGGGACGGAGAATGCTGGCCCGAGGAGAAGAGAGGACGACGGACTTGTTCGCCTCAGACATGGGATGCTTTCTAGGAGGTACTAGACAGATATGTACATTTGTATGTACATAGGTAGATAGTTTTATTTATTATTTATATGTGTACATTACATACATACTTACACTTGTATGTTTGTATGTATAGTATGTATGTAGCGTATATTTCTTCTGCGGACTAGAACAACCTTGAGGCCAACCTTAAAACGAATGTGAAAAAGGGGGCGTCTAGACGGCTTGGCAGGAGTGAAGTGTGTTTTGCGTTGGACGCCCTCGCGAAGACGAGACATCGATTACAGGGGAAGCTTACGAATCCGTAGGTGAGCGAGGAGACGGACGAGTGGGATAGTCATGGCTTACATGTAGAGGAAGATGGACGGGTCGTACAAATGTATGTACGTATGTATGTACGTACGATTATGTACATACACACACAAAGATAAACGAAAGAAGGTAAACGGTGCGATGGAGTCGGTCGTCTCCGCCGATTGCATCATCTAACATCCGCCTCGATCCTTTCCATGGGTCTCCTTGGATGGCCCCATGGGCTCGCTCGCCTGGGTTCGCCCTCGCCAAGCCTTTTAGTTGGCACGCAGCTGTCTTTTGTCGACGCCTCCTTGGGCCCAAGGTGGAATGAGGGACGACAAGGGGCGAGGCTACCACGACGCCCGCCGAAGCCGAGAGGGTTGCCTTGATGAATGATGATGATGGCCCCCGTCCGTCCATCCATCCATCCATCCATCCATCCATCCATCGCCCCTCCGCGGCCCCGGGCGGAAGAGCTGGAGAAGAAGGCCGGGCCGGGGTTCGGTGAAACTGGGAGGAGGGAAAAATGCCTCAGACTTGTTGGGATTGTACATACAACCTACATACGTACATACTTGCATACATACATACATACATACATAATCCATACATATGAGATCAAGACGGCGAGGGTTGCACCCCGCCGCCGGCGAGTCCGTTGGGCCAGGCTGGATTGGTAAGGTGACGGGATTCGAGGTGCAGCCTGGCTTTTCGTCAGGTCGTCATAAGCGCCACCTAATCGACAATCTGCATCTGCAACCGCATCTCTCTTGCGTCCGCCTTGGTTGCTTTTGCTTGTTTTTTTGCTTCCCGCCCTTGGTGTTTTTATCTTACATACATATGGGTCATTTTGTACCTGTAGGTATGTACATATGCACGTACATATATATGTGTGTACGAATATGTGCTTGGCAGTCAGACTTGTTATTATGTAGAGACAGAACGGATTGGTGTAGGTAAGGCAGGTAGGTAGCGGGTATGTGCCCTGACTCCTGAGGCCCCTGACTGTGTCTGGTACACTGTACATAGTCTGTATGTACATATGTGCATATGTATGTGCGCATAACTCGAGACAAACAAAAACATGCAAGACGGGGGACGGAGCATATGTACTCTGGGGGGAAAGCGTCGATGACGTTATGTGAAGATGGCCGGGGGAGCGGGAGTCGAGTCTGTTGTGTCTGTTAGTGTCGCGGACGGCAGCTTGGTCGGTACTCGTAGGTAGGTACCTACATAGCTAACAAAGTACAAATAGGTGCCCCGGTAACTGGTAGGCGAGCCGCGAAGAAAACATCAGTAGGTAATCAGTAGGTAATCACCATGCCATCTCATCGACGCCTTCGGTCGAGGGCGAGGCGGGCGTCCTCGCTCTCGCAGGCAGGGAGGAGGCTGTATGTACGTAGGGGTGGCTGAGAGGTATCCATTACAGAGTCAAGACGGCGAGACGGGCGTCGGGGCCCAGGTCGCTTCTACCTGAGACTGCATCTCAATGGCCAATGTTGTGGACTCTTGGCATAGCGCCCTTTGCGAGAAGATGAAGGAAGGCACAGTGTCTTGAGGTAGCGTCCATCAGGCACGCCGGAAGATGGGTAGGTAGGTAGGTAGTGCCTACATAGGTAGGTAGTAGGTAATTAGGTATTCGTAGCTGGCAGTGCCTAATCAAAGAGAATAGCAGAGGAATCATCAACATCATAACCGGCCATCCAACGCTGCCACCTCGAGGCTTCTGCGCGAACCCGCTACAGATAGGCGTGTGTGCCTCTACGGACACCGTCCCGCCGGCCAGCATTCCGCACGGACGGCGGCCGGTGCCTGGAAAGGTGGAAAGGTCCCTTGGCGGTGGGTGGCAGGGAGGTGTACCTGGGAAGGTACTAGCGTCCGAGACGGTGTGTAAACGGAGTCAGGTATCGTCTCTGCGCATTCCTGCGGCTGCGATACTCGCGGAGAACTAGCGCATCGCCGCCCGGGTGTGTACCTCGAGCCCCGGGCGTCCCCGCCGACCACCCCCCTATAAGAACTCTGCCCAGGTGCTATCACGCGCTAGCAGCGGCGGCGGGAAAGACCAGCCAAACCACGTCAGCCAGACAAGAATGGATGGCAGGGCGTGTAAGTGCAAATGAGCCCCAGCTGGGGAGACGGCTCGAGTCGTATTCGTACATACCTACCTACCTACCTACCTACCTACCTACCTACATGTATCTATGTATGTACACACTTGAATGTTTTCCGTCCCGAGTAGGCAGTGGAGAAGAATCAATCAAGAAGGCGAGGAAACAAAACACAACACATCGAATACACTTACAAGCTGTACCGTGCGAGTCTCTTCCCCGAACCTCACTCAGCCTGTAACAGAGTCCCCGAGAGATCCATGTCCAAAAGTCTGTTTCTCCTCGACCGCCGCTGTCGACTGGGCAGACGCCTCTAGAATTTTTTTTTTAATTTTTTTTTTTTTTTTTAGCCATCCTCATATTTTTGCTTTCCTTTCCCCACGTTGACGAGGCCCGGAGCGCGCGTACCGGCGGGGGGCCACCACGCTCCTTAAACTCACACCCCCTCCCATGCTCGCTCACATGCACCCCCTTCCCCCTCCCCCCGACAGAATGGATGATGCATGGATGCAAGTGTTGGGGTAGGTACCGGCAGGGCAGAGGCGGTACCTAGCTGGGTAGATAGGTACTTGCTGGCACGGGCGCGGACTCGGCCACTAGGCATGTACCTGCCACAGCAAGAGTGCACTTTTTTTTCCTTCTTCTCTTTTTCACGCTCGCCAACAGGACCCTGCTATCGGCACACTCCTTAACCTGCTCTTGTCTCTTATTTACCGCCTGTATTTATCCCCTGCCCAAAAAGGGCTTAAGCCGGGGCCACTCCCGGGTGCCGTCATTGAAATATTCGCTCCTACCCTGCTCGCTGCCAGCGTCTCTTCCCCTTCTTCTTCTTCCCTTCCTCTCCCTAAACTCAACGAGCTGCAGCGCACTTAAGAGTGGCCCGTAGGCACTCCCTCTCCTTCAGTCGGTGTCGTGACTGAGCCGTCTTCTTTCCCTCCTTTCCCCTTCTTCTTTTCTCTTCTCTCCTTCTCTCACCCCTCCTCCTCCTCCTCCTCCTCCTCCTCTCATATCCTCCTCTCCGCTCCGCTCTCTCGACCCTTGGCTCACGACCCTCTCCGACTCTACGCTTCCTCGACTGGCATCTCTTATCTCCTCCTCTCTTCCGCGACCTAGCACCTCAGCCTATATACGCCCGACAGATCCTCAACGAGTCCGCTTGCACACTCCGGCCTTCCTACTGCTGCTCCCCGAGCCATGGCCGACGAGGGCCCTACCGGCGCGCCCGCGCTCGACACCAGCATCGAGTCGGGTCGCTTCGACGAGAAGAGAGCTCAAGCCCAGCCGGCTCCCGAATTACCGCATACCAAGCCCCCGGCTCCCGCCGCCGAAGACGAGGAAGAGGATGAGGACATTGACGCCCTGATTGAGGATCTCGAATCCCAAGATGGCCATGGCGGCTTCGAAGAGGAGGAAGAGGAACAGGGTGGTCCAGGCGTCGGCCGTGTCGTTCCCGAGGACATGCTTCAGACGGACAGCCACCTTGGTCTCACCGAGTCCGAGGTCAGCTCGCGCCGTCGCAAGTACGGTCTCAACCAGATGAAGGAAGAGAAGGAGAACATGATTCTCAAGTTCTTTTCCTACTTTGTCGGGCCCATCCAGTTCGTCATGGAGGTGAGTTTTTTTTTTTCTTTCTTTCTTTTTGTCCTTTTTCCATGCCGTCTTCTCCTCTCTTCTACGTGTTGTTTTTTTTTGCTTTTGGCCTTGTCCTCCTCCGATGTCGACCTTTGGAATGCGACTGCGAATTCCCGACCAGCCACCTTCAGCTGGTCTTGTTTTCCCTGGATCGGAGCCTCTTCGGCCGCTCTCACTGTTTTTTTTTTTAAACCCCGTCCCTCTTTTTATTCTCTTTTAGATTTTGTGTTGCCTGGCTTCCGCAGATTGGCTGCTCCACACGAGCTTTTGGGTGGGCCGTCATCAATTGGGCCCTAGCAGTCAATGCTCAGTGGAGAGGGGAAACGATGCTCACCCGCTACGACGCCACCCCACTGTTCTGTTTGTTGCGAAACAAAGTTCCTCGTGCTGATCAAGCCCTTTGTTTTTTTTTTTTTCCCTTTTTTTTTCCCCTTCTGCTTGTCATTGGCACGCGACGCTAACCCCTGCTTTTCCAATCAGGCTGCCGCCGTCTTGGCTGCCGGTCTGCAAGATTGGGTCGACTTTGGTGTCATCTGTGCCCTGCTATTGCTCAACGCCTGTGTCGGTTTCGTCCAGGAATTCCAGGCTGGCTCCATCGTCGAGGAGCTCAAGAAGACGCTGGCCCTAAAGGCCGTCGTTCTGCGCGACGGTACTCTCAAGGAAATCGAGGCCCCAGAGGTCGTACCCGGCGATATCCTGCAGGTCGAAGAGGTGAGTGATTTTTTTTTCCAAAAAAAAACATTCTCCACCTTACCCATCATCGTGGGCCTCCATGACGTATGTCGTACACGTGCTGACTAGCGCATTACAGGGCACCATCATCCCCGCCGACGGACGCATCGTGACCGAAGATGCCTTCCTCCAGGTCGATCAGTCGGCCATCACGGGCGAGTCGCTCGCCGTCGACAAGCACAAGAATGACAGCTGTTTCGCTTCCTCGGCCGTCAAGCGTGGCGAGGCCTTCTTGGTGGTCACCGCCACCGGCGACAACACCTTCGTCGGCCGCGCTGCCGCCCTCGTCTCCCAGTCCGCCGGCGGCACCGGTCACTTCACAGAGGTGCTCAACGGCATCGGCACCGTCCTGCTGATCCTCGTCGTCGTCACCCTGCTCGTCGTCTGGACCTCGTCCTTCTATCGCTCCAATCCCATCGTCAAGATCCTGCGCTTCACCCTGGCCATCACCATCGTCGGCGTCCCCGTCGGTCTACCCGCTGTCGTCACCACCACCATGGCCGTCGGCGCCGCCTACCTCGCCAAGAAGCAGGCCATTGTCCAGAAGCTGTCGGCCATCGAGTCCCTGGCTGGTGTCGAGATCCTCTGCTCCGACAAGACGGGCACCCTGACAAAGAACAAGCTGTCGCTTTCGGAGCCCTTTACCGTTCCCGGCGTCGACCCCGACGACCTGATGCTGACGGCCTGCTTGGCTGCCTCGCGCAAGAAGAAGGGTATCGACGCCATCGACAAGGCCTTCCTCAAGGCGCTCAAGTACTACCCCCGCGCCAAGAGTGTCCTGTCCAAGTACAAGGTGCTCGATTTCCATCCCTTCGATCCCGTCTCGAAAAAGGTGCAGGCCGTCGTCGAGTCGCCTCAGGGCGAGCGCATCATCTGCGTCAAGGGAGCGCCGCTCTTCGTCCTCAAGACCGTCGAGGAGGACCACCCGATCCCCGAGTCCATCGACAAGGCCTACAAGAACTGCGTCGCCGAGTTCGCCACCCGCGGCTTCCGTTCGCTCGGTGTCGCCCGCAAGCGCGGCGAGGGTGCCTGGGAGATTCTCGGCATCATGCCCTGCTCCGATCCTCCTCGTCACGACACGGCCAGGACCATCAACGAGGCCAAGCTGCTGGGTCTGTCCATCAAGATGTTGACGGGTGACGCCGTCGGCATCGCCCGTGAGACGTCTCGTCAGCTCGGCCTCGGCACCAACGTCTACAACGCCGAGCGGCTCGGTCTCGGCGGCGGCGGCGACATGCCCGGCTCCGAGGTGTACGATTTCGTCGAGGCCGCCGACGGTTTCGCCGAGGTGTTCCCCCAGCACAAGTACTCGGTCGTCGAGATCCTGCAGCAGCGTGGCTACCTCGTCGCCATGACCGGAGACGGTGTCAACGACGCGCCCTCGCTGAAGAAGGCAGACACGGGCATCGCCGTCGAGGGGGCCTCCGACGCCGCCCGATCCGCCGCCGACATCGTCTTTCTCGCGCCCGGCCTCGGGGCCATTATCGATGCCCTCAAGACGTCGCGCCAGATCTTCCACCGCATGTACGCCTACGTCGTCTACCGTATTGCCCTGTCCCTTCACATGGAGATCTTCCTCGGCCTCTGGATCGCCATCCTGAACCGCAGTCTCAACATTGAGCTCATCGTCTTCATCGCCATCTTCGCCGACATCGCCACGCTGGCCATTGCCTACGACAACGCCCCCTTCTCGCAGACGCCCGTCAAGTGGAACCTCCCCAAGCTCTGGGGCATGTCGGTCCTGCTGGGCGTCGTCCTGGCCATTGGCACCTGGATCACGCTGACGACCATGTACGCCGGCGGCGAGGGACGCGGTATCATCCAGAACTTTGGCAACATGGACGAGGTGCTTTTCCTCGAAATCTCGCTGACGGAGAACTGGCTCATCTTCATCACGCGTGCCAACGGGCCATTTTGGTCGTCGATTCCGTCGTGGCAGCTCAGCGGCGCCATCTTCCTCGTCGACATCATCGCCACCCTGTTCTGCATCTTCGGCTGGTTCGAACATGGGCACCAGACGAGCATCGTGGCCGTGGTCCGGATCTGGATCTTCTCCTTCGGCATCTTCGCCGTCATGGGCGGCCTGTACTACTTCATGCAGGGCTCCGCGGGCTTCGACAGCCTGATGCACGGCAAGTCCCCGAAGCGGAACCAGAAGCAGCGATCACTGGAAGACTTTGGTGAGTCTCGTTTCCCCCCCCCCCTTCTCGCGCCTCGAAACGAAGCTGACGAGGCGGCAGTCGTCTCCCTGCAGCGTGTCTCGACTCAGCACGAGAAGTCTCAGTAAATATGGCCCTATGCAACATACCCGCATGCCTCAGCGCTTGCTCTTTTTGTTTTTCACGTCTCTTTTTTTTTTTTTCTCTTTCCTATCTTCTTTTCTTGGTCTTCTCTCGTTTGACCCATCCCTCATCTTACCTTCGACCTGTTTAAAATTGCATTGTATGTGTCTCGGTACCATGATGGCCGCGTCGGAGGCGGTTGGTGCGCGAGGCTACTTAAACAAATACCTCGAGATGGGTTCTTAGACACCTTAATGAACAAAAAAGTTGAAATGCCAGGTCTCTTGTGGTGGTGGTGACGTGGCTGCTGAGGCTGTACTTCGTACATGCATTCGGTCTGTCTGGGTAAATTAGCCTTTGGGGGCCACGCAGACGACCGCGAGACAAGGGGAAGCTGAAATGGTATCTCCGGTGCTTCTGATTAGTTGCGGCCCCTGGGGGTCCTCGATGGCTCGATCCGGTGGCGGGTGGTGATGGTGTACATACATGCATATGTGTGTATGTCTGTAAGTATGTACAACCCTGACGTATGCATGTACAAGGTAGAAGAAGCGCTGGCGGCAATGGCAAAAGTAGGTAGGTAGTCCGGCATGTGATGGCGATGCTGCAGTTGGGCGGTTTGATCGATTGCTAGCCGGCTTCTTCGGTCGATCTATGATGCGGTGGCCGATCGATCGTCGGTACGGACTTGAAGGTCCGGAGATTGCGAGCGGGGGTTTGGTTTACGGTGAGAGAGGGATTAAATAGAGCGGATAGTCCTTGCTCTGAGTCCGAATGAACAAAACCGAACAAGCCAAAACCATCGACAAGCGAAGCAAGAGACAATGGGCTACCCCGACACCTTCACCGGCTTCTGCGTCTCCAGCCCGGAGACGTGGAACCAATTCCACAAGGCGGAGCTCAAGCCCAAGCCCTTTGGCGAGCACGACATCGACGTCGAGATCGAGGCCTGCGGCGTGTGCGGCTCCGACGTGCACAGCGTCACGGGCGGATGGGGCAAGTTCGAGGGCCCTCTTTGCGTGGGCCACGAGATTGTCGGTCGGGCCGTTCGCGTGGGATCGCACGTGCGGGAGATTAAGAAGGGGGATAGGGTGGGTGTTGGTGCGCAGGTCTGGTCGTGTCTCGAGTGTGGGCTTTGTCGGGACGGTAACGAGAATTACTGTCCGAAGCTGGTCGATACGTATAACGCTCAGTATCCGGATGGGTCGTGGGCTCATGGGGGGTTCGCCTCTCATGTCAGGGCTCACGAGTACTTCACCTTTGCCATTCCGGAGGGGATGGAGAGTCATGTTGTCGCTCCGTTGCTGTGCGCGGGAATCACTACTTATTCGCCCTTGGTGAGGGCCAAGGTCGGGCCCGGGAAGAGGGTTGGGGTCTTGGGGATAGGGGGGTTGGGGCATATCGGCTTGCAGTTTGCCGTCGCCTTGGGGGCGGAGACGTTTGCCCTGACGCATTCTGCCGACAAGGCTGATGATTGCCGTGAGTTGGGGGCCAAGGAGGTGATTCTCACGGAGAAGAAGGGATGGGAGGAGCCGTGGAAGTTTTCCTTCGACTTCATCCTCAACTGCGCCGACGTGACGGACCGCTTCGACCTACCGACTTACCTCTCGCTGCTGAAACCGGGCGGGGAATTCCACAACGTCGGCTTACCGGACGAGCCGCTGCCGGAGTTGAAGGCGCAGGTGTACGCGGTGAACGCGCCCAAGATGACGGGGAGCCATCTGGGAAACCATCAGGAGATGGTGGATTTGTTGCGGTTGGCGGTCGAGAAGGGGGTCAAGCCTTGGGTCGAGAGCATCGAGGTTGGGGAGAAGGGGTGTAGGGAGGCGGTTGAGAGGTTGAGGGAGGATCGGGTGAGGTATCGGTTTTCGTTGACGGGGTTTGATGCCGCTTTTGGGAGGTGACCTTTTTTTTTTTTTTACATGTGCGCGTGGTCTGGTTGAGCTGGAAGCCGAGCGTGTGGTGAGTTGTGAACTGATGAGCGGTTGATGTTGGTTGGTATGGTGAGTTGGTAGGGAGGGGGGGGGGATGGATGGATGGGATAGATAGGGAGAGATGATTGAGATAGATGCAATAAGAAGAGAATAGAGTCAGATTCAATCGGCGAATGGGTTATAATTCCCGGTCAATGTTAGACACGAGCGAGCCTCAAACGCCAATGTGAGTGAGTGTACGAATACAAAGTATGTACGAGTAACTCGACAACAGTACATAGAGTCGCCGAATCCACCCGAAGCTCAAGGGTCTCAGTACCAAATAGCCCTCTGCCGGCGGAATGGAGTTCCTGTAGCGGAGTGGTTACCGCGTGACTCTTATAGAATCAGAGCCATTTTGATTTTATGGTAGGCCATGTCAAGGTCCGGGGTTCGACCCCCCGCGGGAACATTTTTGCCTGGGATTTTTGACGAGTTCTATCTATCATTCACTCTGAGGGGACATGATGACTTCAACATGACACGCACGATATATTTTTTCAAAGTTGTTTCTCGCTCCGATAACCCTGCTTGTATATATGTGTTCGCCTCCGTAGCTTGGATGCCAGAACTACAAACATCGCATCAACCAACATATCAACTTAGACGCCTACAACCATCAGCACAGCTCGTCATCTCGTCATTTGGAAAAAAAAAAAAAAAAAAAAACTCACCCAAAGCCTTGGCCAGCGCCTCACCCACCCCCTTAGCCGAAGCCGGATTCTGTCCCGTGATGAGAGTTCCGTCAACGACCACGCACTCGCCCCACGCCTCACCCGCCTGCTTCCACTCGCAGCCGCACTTCTTGGCCTCGTCTTCCAGCAGCATAGGCATCGCTTCCAGCAATCCCACCGCCTTTTCCTCTTCGTTTGTAAAGCCAGTCACGCGCCGGCCCTGTAGAAGCGGTTTGCCGTCGACGGTACAGCGTACCAGGACGATGGGGCCGTGGCAGACGGAGGCAACCGGTTTACCGGCGCGGTAAAACTCCTCAATCAGACGGATGGAATGGGCGTCGTCGACGAGGTCGTACATTGGTCCGTGACCTCCGGGGTAGAAGACGGCGTCAAAGTCGGCGGCGGAGACGTCGGAGAGCTTGCGCGTCTTCTTGTATACGTCTGCGTGCTTGTCGAGGAAGTCGGTGCACGAGCTGTCGGAGGAAAAGGCCGAGACGGATCCCGGGTCGAGGGGGGATTCGCCTCCTTTTGGGGAGGCGGTTGTGATTTCGCATCTGGGGTTGAGGACGTACGAGATACCAGCCTGTTGGTTTGTCTAGCTTGACGATCTTGTCGGCGCTGGTGAGGACGATGAGGATGCGCTTGGGTGCCATTTTGGGTTGAATGCTGAGGAGGTTAGGCAATAGGTACGAAGTAGACTAGGTAGGACAAGATCTCGTCGACTTGTTTCTCGACAAAATGCATTGATGATGTAGAAGGGTGACGTCACTGTCTGCATCCTCTCTCCTACCTGAGCTACCCTAGACCCCGTGAGCCACAACGCACCGCCCAAACTTGCACAGCCGCACAGCTTCTTCCATTTCGCATCCGCCCGACAACAACCCTCGGAGCACGAAAACCATGGCGCACGACGCCTCCAAGCCAAAACTCCTCTGGAACCCGGAGAATGTCAAGGACGTGGCCGAATCAGTCGGCATCAGCAACCTCAACGACGAAGCCCTCAAAGCCCTAACGCAAGACGTCGAATACCGCGTAGGCCAGGTCATCGTCGAAGCCCTTCGCCTCATGCGCGCTGCGCGGAGGACGACGCTCACGGTTAACGACGCGGCGCACGCTTTGCGCGTTCTAGATGTTGAGCCGCTCTTCGGTTATGATTCTACCCGGCCGTTGCGGTTTGGGGAGGCGTCGCTTGGGCCGGGGCAGCCGCTTTTTTACATTGAGGATGAGGAGGTTGATTTCGAAAAGTTGATTAATGCGCCTTTGCCAAAGGTTCCTCGCGATATGAACTTTACAGGTTGGGTTTTTTCTTTCCCCCCCTTGTTTGCTGGGTTGAGGGTGTGGTGTGCTCATATCGGATGATTCCTCAGCGCATTGGCTCGCCATCGAAGGCGTCCAACCGTCAATACCGCAAAATCCAACGACGGTAGAATCCAGATCGCAGGATCTCCTCCCCAAGGGTCCAGGCGCAAACCCGGCTCTTCACGCGCTGGCAGGCAACGACAACCTCTCGGCCAAGCCATCGGTCAAGCACATTGTGAGCAAAGAGCTCATCCTGTACTTTGACAAGATACAGGCGGCTATCCTCGACGATAATCCCGATGAGGAGGTTGTTCGCTTGCGGCAGGCGGCTCTTGGGTCTGTACGCGATGATCCGGGTTTGCATCAGTTGATTCCCTACTTTATCAACTTTATTATGGATCGCGTTACCCATCATCTCGACGATACTTTTACCCTTCGACAGATGATGCATCTGACCAATGCCCTCATCGAGAACAAGACGCTCTTTCTCGACCCTTATGCTAGTTCCCTCTCCGCTCCGGCCCTCACCTGTCTCATGGCCCGCAAGCTCGGCGTCGACGACAGCAGCAGCAACAACAATGGCAACAGCAACAACTCCACCGCCACAAACAACAACAACAACAACAACAACAACAGCAACAGCAACAACTCCACCACCACGAACAACAACAACAGCAACAACAACAACAGCAGCAACAACAACAACAACAACAACAGCAGCAGCAGCATCGAAGCCCTGCGAGAGCAGTACGAGCTCCGCCAGCTAGCCGCCTCCCTCGTCGGCCGCGTCGCCCGCAAATACGCCTCCACAAACGCCCTCCTTCGCCCCAAACTAACACGAACCTGCCTCAAATACCTCCTCGACCCGACAAAACCACCAGCAGTCCTCTACGGCGCCATCTACGGCCTCGTCGAAGCAGGCGGACCCGAAGCCGTCCGCGTCCTCCTCCTCCGCAACCTCAAACCCATCGACACGGCCATCCTGCAGCCGATGCGCGAGGGAATCGACCGCGAGATGCTCGTTCAGGGCTTCGTCCAGGCTGTTTCTTCGCTGGCGGACGGGTCGAGGGGGAGGGCTTCGGATGCGCAGCTTGCGCAGCTGGTGGAGTTTATCGGGCCGATTGTTGGGCAGAGGGTTGCCGAGGCGGGGGATAATCGGGGGTTGGTCGAGACGATTCTTGATGCGAGGCTCTTGGAGTGAGGGGTTCTGAAGATGACGATGTCATGTCATGAGGCGAATGGCGTTGAACGAATGAGCCTTTTCTGTTCTAACGAGATCGGAAGCAAAGGGAGACGCAGTCGGATAGAGAACGCCATGGACAGCGCGGGCAACTCGCCTATCATGTACATAACAGCCCTCGCAGAGACACCAGAGCTCAAGAGAGGCAAAACAAGAAAGAAAAGTACATACGGCCTCGCACCTAAAGCAAAGCCAACAACTCATACCCCAAACGCGAGAAACAACCCCCCAGCAAGACTAGCAACCCAAAGCGCCATCTCCCCCCTCCGAATAGTCCCCTTGGCGAAGCCAACCCCCAAATCATAAACCAGATGCTTCACCCCCACGAAGAAATGAAAGGTAAAGGGAAACGCCAGGGCGAATTTCACCACGCCCTTTGCGAAAAAGGGCCACGCCGCGAAACCAGCCGCGAGTTCGGCGCTGCCCAGGTGAAGACCCAGCAGCGGGGCGACGAGGTAGCCCGTCAGGTAGACGTAGGCCGCGCCGGAGAGGGAGCAGCCGGTTATGCGGGTCCAGGCCGAGGCTCCGAACCAGGTCTGCGAGGGCTCGTAGATGGATAGGTGGGGGGCGACGGGGCGGTTTAGGCGCTGGGCGGTGAGGATTTGGTGTGATTCTTGGGGGTGAGCTTTGTGGTTGGGGGGCTAGCTTGCTGGTTAGATGGAGGTAGATGGGATGTCCCCGGGGGGGGGGGGAGTACAGACTTGGTTTGCGTGGTTGAGAGGGAGTGGCGGAGGAGGGTTGGCGTTGCTGGGGGGGGGTTGGGGTGGTTAGCTTGGGGTGGTGTGAGGTTGAGGGTGGTGACGGACCTCTTTGAAGGGCTGTGAGGGATGCTCTTGGGGAGATTCGTTGGGAGATCATGGTGGTTTGACGTCGAAGAGGTTGATGATCTGTCTGACTGACTGACTGACTGACGTTGACAGTCCCGACCTCATCCAAGGGACAGACGGACCGTTCAGAGCCGAGGCCCCCGCAGCCAATCACCCGCTCCGCACGTGACATCACGTGTCGTCCCCCACCCCCCCCCCCCTTTATAAATAACTTTCCCCCCCCCCCCCCAAAAATCCTTCTGCAGATAGTTATTCCAACAAGCTATTCCGGGTCTCGGCTGAAATCCATTCAGCGAAAGGGGGCCACGTGAAGGTGCGAGAGAGAGAGACACATCGCGGCTTGGAGAGCGAGGAGAATGATCCGTCGTTAATCTCGGCGCTCGTTTCCCGTGCGGGCGTCGTTTCATTTTGAGATCTACATTTGAGGGGGGTTTTTGTCTTTTGGGGGGGGGGTGTTTTATTGGGGGTTGGACTCGGTTTGCTTTCATATTTTGTTCTTGGGGTTTTGACGGGGCGTCGGGATGGATATCTACAAGAGTGGCTCTAATACCTACCTATGAATATGTGTGTATGTACATCTTGTCTGCATCTTTGACATCTCCTCGCGGCAAAAGTCTACTAGAATCAATAGCAACGAGTCTGCCTCCACCTTCGCTTCCGTTGTCCAGACTTGGCAGCTCATCAGCTGGTTTAACCAACGCCATCAAACTCCGTCGGAACCTGACCGAATGCCATCTCATGAGCGGCGCATATCTAGTCTCGTCCCGGACATGATACAACGCGACGAGCCCGTCGACCAGTGTGCATGACAGACGTGCGGCGGCTCAATTCACAACTCCCACAACCTCAGAAAGGCTGATCCCGACCATGGTTGACGCTGGGGCTCGTCTGTCCCATGTCCGTCAAGCCCAGCCCGCCAAACATGGCTGCTGATAGCTGGTGACTCCCTCCGCCGCCCATCATGTCGCCGAGGATATCCCAGTCCAGCCCCTCCATGTCCAGGTAGCCGCCGAGGAAGGGATCCACGTCGCCGTTCTGCGGCTGCGGCTGCGATAGTTGCGGCGGTGTGTGTTGCAGTTGCTGCAGTTGCTGCAGTGGCTGCTGCTGCTGCTGCTGCTGCTGTTGTTGCTGCTGCTGTTGTTGCTGCTGGAAGAGCGGGAGCGGAAACTGAGCCGGACGTCTCGGCGTCGATATCATCGGGGGTGTGGCCGACGATGGCACCGATGATGACCGTCCTGCTCCGTCCTGTGGCCATGGAGGCGCCAGCTCGCGCAACCGCTGGATAAAGACCGGCGTCTCGAGCGGCAGACCGGCCTGCGAAAAGGCAATCTCGCGCGCCCGCCAGGCCTTGAGCGTAAACTGCGCCTGCATCGCCGACGATCGGTGCGTCATGTCCGATAGCTCCTTGTGGCTGTTGTAGGCGCGCTCCGTCACCGCCCAGGCCCGGTCCGCCAGCCTGCCTCTCGCCCGCTGGCAGAGCTGGCCCACCATGACGGCGAACATGTCGTGCTGGAAGTTGAGCTTGACGAACCAGGCGAAGCCCGTCGGTCCCAGCCGGTCAAAGGCGTCCATCCGCTGCTCGTTGCCCAGGATCGTCATCTTGAACAGGCTGTCCTTGGGGCCGAACATCTCGGTGCCCCATTCTGGCTGCTCCCGTGCTGGCACCAGCATCTCCCCCAGCTTATTCGTCACCATCGGCCGGATGCTGAGCGCCGCCTGGTGCACCTTGCCGGCCTTGACGTCGACGTACCGCCTCTCGAGTTCCATCAGCCGAGCCTCGAGGTCCTTGGCCCGTCCCCGGAACTTGACAAAGGCCTCCATCTCCTGTGGCATGCCGTCTTTTCCGTCGCCGCCATTCCCGAGGCCTCCGCCTTGGCCGTCTTGCGCCGCGTGGCCCAGCATGGCGGCCTCGCACGCCGGCCCGTCGTTGGCTTCGTCGGCCTTCATCTTGAAACGGTAGATCTCGTTGAACATGAGGCAAAAGGCCATCTCCGTGGGGCCCTCGCGCGCAGCTATCGGCTCCGTCGAGCCCGGCACCATGTCTTCGTCGTTGAGGTTGCTCGGCAACTTGGTATCCCAGCGGCGTGGCAGCATCGTCTGCCGTAACCCGGACAGCATGGCAAACTTGGAGTCTTGGATGATGATCTGCCACCAGATCCGCCGCCGCATCTCCGTCTCAAAGGGGTCGAGACTCAGCAGCTCGCCGTCGCGGTGGTAGCCCATCTTTTGCGCGATGCGGACAACGGTGCCGCTCAGGATCCAGGCCGCATGTCGGTCGTAGCGGCCTTGCAGCGAACACTGCATTGTGAGACTTTGTGTGAGCCAGGGATTCAAGAACACGTCCAACATCAAACGTACCACGTAGAGCAAGAGAGCCTGAAGAGCAGCCATGTGATAATTCTTCAGGACGTTGAGGCGTGTCAGGGCGGCCTTGGTGCCGGCGCCGAACCTCTGGAGGGCCGCGTCGCGCGATACGCCCAGCGTCTGCTGACACTCGACATCGGATAGGGAGATGATGGCCATGTTGTAGATGGAAAAGATGAGAGCCTGGCGATGAAGCGCCGGGCTGGCGATGCCAGCAGCGACTTCGACAAACCAACGCTGGACGGTGGGCACGTGAATGATCTTGGTCAGGGGGTTGACGCGGTCGAGGAAGAGCTGCCACAGCTTGACACCCAGCACGGGATCGGGCTGCAAGTCGTCGAGGTTGGCGGTGATGACGTCGCCGGCGAACAAGAGATCGATGTTGTTGTCCGGCGTCATTTCGTCCGAGCCGAGGATGCTAGCGTCTTCGGGATCGTCCGTCTCGACAATGTCACGCATCGCCTGGAGCTGACCGAGGCTGTCAGCTGGCCGTCAGCAGCCTCGGCCTCGGCTGGACTCACCTCCTCAAAGATGCTGGCCCAGATGTAGCTGTCCATGAAGCGGGCGCCGCCTTCGTCTGGCACCATTTTGCAGGCGGGCTTCCAGCCGTTGGCCACCGTCGACTCGGCTTCGGCCAGCTTCGGCTCCGGCTCCGGCTCCGGCTCCGGCTCCGGCTCCGACTTGACGGCGCGGACGGGCTCGCGGCGCGGAGCCGGCGGCACGGCGCCGGCATACTGCTTTAGCAACTCCTCACAGCGAGACAAGCGCTCCTGGAGGTCTTGGTTCGGACGCCGGCGCTTCCGGGCCGGAGCCGGGGTGCTGGGGGTGCAGGAGATGTTGGCCTATATATGTATGGCGTCAGTGACGACCGACCCAAGACAAGTTTGAAGCGAGTAATAGATAGACCGGACCTTGGTGCAGTTGGCGCAGGGAAAGTTGCGGTCGCATTTGATCTTGCGATTCTGACAAAGGACGCAAGCCAGGACGCGAGCGTTTCTGGCGGGAGGGGACACGGGATTGGCCGACATGACGGTCGAGACGGACTCTCACATGCCAGCGTCGACGATGTACGAAGTAAAGACAGAGAGGACGGAGGGGGTCGAAGTCGAGATTTTCCGTCTGAGCGGCAGCGCTGAGCGGCAGCGGGGGGCGATGCAGGGGTCAGTCAGCCCGGTGCGGCTAACGATGAGAACAGGTTAGCCGGTGCCTGAAGCTCGGATCCAATATCCAGGTCGTTTGTGGTGGCGAATACGAGCCCGCGTCATCGCACTCCTTTGATCAAGGAAACGAAGCCTGAAAGCAGGGTCGTGATGAGAGAATCATGACCGGTACGTACGTTGACGGTTACTGGCTGGAGTTGTGGGAGTTTCGGCACACTGACGTAAACCCGGACTTTTAAGTTTCGCCGCCCCGCCATCGTCTCAGATGAGCCCCCATCGTCCGGCTTCCCACGTCCTGCTATCGTCTATCTACCATCTGTCATCTACGACGGAATGCATAGCTTTTCTCTCCGGCATCATCGCCATTTCCCTTCAGTCCTACTCTATCGCTCTACTACTACCTCCTACAATAATGACCATACCGCAACTCGCAGTCAGGCGACAATGTCCATCCTCACGTGGCCAGTCCCCAACCTTGCGCCATGTTACCAGGATCGGCGCAGACGCGCCGCCTGATGGTCTCCCGTGAGTGTCGCTCGTGCCCGTCTTCACTCGCCTCAGATAATCGACTATATCAACGATGACCCCGGACGAAATCATGTTCTCACATAGACCGCCTCGAAATGTCCGTGCCTATGTCCGTGTCCGATATGGAGGAAGACAAGAGTCAATACGGCTCAGACTCATCCACCCGCTTCGTCGTCGATCCAGCCGGTGAGAACACTTACGATGAAACGACCGTCGACGTCGTCACGGTGCCGTGTCCAGGCGCCGATGGCCTGCAGAGCTGGAGCAGGGACGGGCTGGTTGGGCGCTACTTTGGTGCGCCTTCGATGCGCGATGCCGAGGCTCTCACGGCGCGTCACGGAGCTGCCTCCGGTCCTTCCTGGGTGCGACAGGGCATCCGTCGAGAGGCTCCTCGGGCGCGTATCTTACTTTACGCGCATCCGCCACTGATGGCCGGCAGCACCCTGGCCGACCTGGCCGATGATCTGCTTCAAGAGCTGCGTGCCCTGAGGACTGGTGAGGCGGCAGAGCGGCCGCTTGTCTTCATCGCCCATAGCATAGGTGGCCTGGTTGTCAAGATGGCGCTGACCAAGGCCGCCCGCCATGATCGCTACGAGAGCGTGCTTCGCGAGTGTTATGGCGTGGCCTTTTTCGGTGAGACGTCTTGCTCTTGAATCGCAGCTTGCTGCCTTTGTGTATCTGACGCGTTCTCCAGGCACTCCTCACCAAGGCTCCGGCTACTTCGCCATGCCCGGCCTCGCTTCCAGCATCCAGAGCCTGCTCCGACTCTCGGCGCCGCTGCCGGCCTCCATGACGGAAAGCCTCCGCGTTGGAAACGACGAACTGCTGCGAGCCGACGATGATTTCAAGGCAATCTCCAACGACATGCGCATCTGGACCTTTTACGAGACCATCGAGTCACGCTTCGCCGCCCCCGAGCCACGTGCCGACGACGTCTACTTCACCGCGCCCTTGACATCGAGCAAATCGGCCATCCTCGGTATGCGCCAGGAGTCCATTTTGGCCCTGCAAAGCGATCACGCAAACATGGCCTCATTCGGTCGCCACAACGGCCGTGTCTTGCATCTCTTTCTGCGCCAGCTCGCCTCCCTCATTGGTCGCGCTGATATGGCCCTTCGCCACGCCGCCGACGATGCCGCCGCTCGCTGGTCCCTCGATCTAGAACACAAGGTCAGTGTCGAGGTTCACGGCTTCTTTGACGATACCGACTCGGAATCGACGATTCGTGCTTGGTCTACCCGCCTACCGCTTTGCGACTTTCTGGCCAAGGGCCCCCTGACGTGTCTGAGCGAGCGCCTGAACGAGGTCGACGACGCCGACGCCGACGCCGTCGCCCATGTGCCCGAGCCGGTCATGACGGTCGGAAATGCACTGGGTCTCGGCGTCCATCAGCCGGGGCCGCTGTTCTCGCCTCATCTGTACCCGACGGACGCCAAGCGTGGCCCCATGGCGCCGTCGCCTCGAGCCGCCTCACCGCCGGCGACGGTGCGGTCGAGTCCGCCGACGCGTCCGTCATCGCTGGTCCGGGCCGACCTGGAGCAGGATCTGGCTGTTGACCGGCTCTCGCCGCCTTTGCGTCCGCGCATTGGTCGTGCCATCAGTCGCTCTTTCAGCGACGGCTTCTCGCGTATCGAGTATCGTGAGTTTGTTGCCATGTCACCGCGCAGTCGCAGCGCCTTGGACGATCAGGACGACGATATCGAAGCGTCCCCTCGATTGCCAGACGCCCTTGTCGCGATCCGCAAGGCCGTCAATATGACAGGCATCAAGGGCAGGGTCATGAGCCCAACCAATGCGGTTAAGAAAGCACCGGCAGGGTTTGCGAAGCCGGATGTGAAGGCCCGGAGGTTCGTCTGGGTTCATGTCCCCTATAATAACCCGACATGGGTCAAGGTGAGACAAAGACCGCCATGACAGTGGTCAAGGAACTAACACGGATCATGGCCAGAGCGTGCTTCAGACATTGGAAGCCGCGTACGACAAGAATCTCTCGGTGCTTTACGGTCACGACTTCTGGGCTGCCAGACACACGCGAGGGAGACACGCTCAGCATTATGCCTACTTTGCGAAGCCCGGCTGCTACGTCCCATCTCCGCGAACATGCAAGTCTCGGTCCAATAACGGAACTCGAGAATCAAGAGTGCTAAAACAGCAGCAGTGTCTCCAGGTTCGCGGACCGCCGCCGCCAACGAAGCCGCCTACGTGTGCCTCTTCCTGCCCTACTTGCACTTCGACTCGTATAGGCGGCTGATCAGGCGGCGTAACCTGATCCGACAGCGGCTACGTCACGGACGGGCCCGACCGGTGCCCGAGTCGGTCGCCAAGGCGGATCTCCTGGAACTTCAGGTCGTCTGGGAGTATCTCGGTCACGATCCGCCCGTCAACTGCCGCCGGACGCTGGACCAGTTCGGCCACCCGTCGCTCAGGGATACGAGGTCTCGTGACGACGACCAGATGCTGTACAAACTGACCAAGGACCGGAGCCTCGACGGCTGTCCGGAGCCGGCCGCCGACATCCGCAGCCAGGGGTCCAGCGCGGGCACGGCGGGCGCAGCCTCAGACCGGGCTGGGAGCGGAGCCAGCACCACGTCCGGAGGCTGGCGCGAGCGGCTGTTGCGTCGCGGCGGCACCGAGACGGCTGAAGACGGCCGGGAGGAAGAGACGGTGCTGGACGGCAAAGTGCTGATGGTCGACCAGCTGTGGCTCTGGGCCATCGACTCGCGTACGTAGCCGTCGTATCGATTCTATATCGGTCTCTGACGCGTACAGATGCAGGCACGCTGGTCTCGTTCTTCCCCAAGCGCGAAAGCGATCCAACCGAAGGCCCTCTGTTTCAACAGGCAGACCTCCGGGACAGCATCTTCAACGACGTCAACGTCGACCTCACGCGTCAGTGCGAGAACGCGCTCGACCTGGCGGCGTTGGCGGCGCTTCACGCTGTCAGCGTGCTACTGGATCGATCGTCGCACCCCGATCTCGAGGTGTTTCGTCTGTTTGACGAGGCCATCAGCGCTTTGGTGTGTTGCGCTCTCTCTCTCTCCTTCTCTCTCTCTCTCTCTCTCTCTCTCTCTCTCTCTCTCTCTCTCTCTCTCTCTCTCTCTCTCTCTCTCTCTTCCACTCTCTCTCAGTTGTGCCAGCAACAAAGACACAGCAGCTAACATGTATGCAAATATGCATATACATATACAGACAGAGAAGCTCACGTGGTCTCTCAAGGCCTTCCGCGTCGGCGGCTTCAGCGACAAGGCCCCCCAAGACGACGACCATCCCGTCGAGAGCATCCGCGCCCGCCACCGCCAGGAAGCACGTCAAGCCGAACTCGACAACCGCGACAGCACCGCCGCCCTCCTCGAACTCCGCGACATCGAAGACGAGCTCCTGATGCTCAGCCATCTCTTCGACCAGCAGTCCAAGGTGCTCTCCGCCATGCACGGCGTCTACCTCCGTCCCGACATCCGCGATGTCTCCGCAAACGGCCGCGTCTTCCTCTCCGAGGCCCTCCGCCGGCTGCGTGATCACGGCCAGCGCGCGGGGGATATGGTGCAGAGGGTGCGCAGCACGCGGGACGACTACGATAAGTTGTTGCAGATGGTGCAGCGACAGGCGCAGGTGGATGAGGTGAGGCTTAGCAGGCTTCACGCCGATCTCGCCGGTGCGCAGAGCCGGAGCGTCACCATCTTCACTACCTTTACCGTCATCTTCCTACCCCTGACCTTTTTCACCGGCCTGTTCGGCATGAATACGCGCCAATGGGGTGGAGGGGGAAACCTCCCCCTCGAGACCATCGCCAGCGTCTCCCTCCCATCAAGCTTCGTCATCGTCGGCGTCGCGCTCGTCATCGCCTACAGCTCGTCTGTGAGGACGCTCCCGCGTCGCATCGCCCGTCGCGTCTTGGCCTTGATGGTCGGCTTGGCTGCTGCGGCTGCGGCGGCGCCTTCTGTCGACCGTTTCGGCGATGGGAGCGTCGCGGGGAGGAGGAGGCGTGGGCCTGAGAGGGAGGTTAGCGACTTTTGGAGCAGGCATCGGCTCGGGAGGGATAGGGGTATCGCATCCCCGAGGCGAATCGGAGGCTGGGGGCTGGGGCTGGGGGTGATGGGAGGGGGTGATGGCGGGGAGGACGTGTATGTTGGTGTACGAACTACTGGTATATGGATGCTGAGTTGGGAGCACCTTGTTTGGTTGGCATTGCTTATGGCTACTACTGTTCTTAGTACGTTGTCTTTACGGAAGTGTTGGCAGGGAAGATGATGGTGCTGTTTACTCTGACACCGGGATCAAAGGGGACGAGGAGAGCTAGATGGCATCTCCTGCAGCAAGTTGACTTGACCCAACGCATGGGTTTCTAGATTGTACGGTATCCGCAGCTCCGGCTGCACTCATATGTCCCAAGCTCCCGCACCCACATCTCGCACTCGGCCAACCTCAACCATGTCCCACCGGCAGAGCAAGTCACGGCCAAGACGGGATCCGGGCCTTTTGCTCGCGAGCAGGCGTCAGCCACGCGAGAAGCCGCGAAGCAAGCAAGCGGCGATGAACAGCGCGCCTATGGTGACGAGGGAGGGCCGGACGATAGGGGCTCGAGTTTGCTGTCTGGTATCTTGAGGATTATGCGGTCGCGGATGATGTCTGATGATACGGCGGCTCCGTGCTGTAGGTGGATTGCGCCGACGATGGCCATGATGGCGGCGCTGAAGACGACTTCGATGCCTGACTCTTTGAGTCTGTGCACCTGTTGACGAGCAAGGGTGAGTATAGATATCATGGTGGTAGCGGCGGCAGTAGCAGCAGCAGCAGCAGCAGCAGCAGCAGCAGACGGGAGCGACGAACCATGCGAGGCTTCCATCGGATGGCGCTGCCCATGTTGACGGCCAAGGCTAGCTCGAATAGCTTCTCCTTTCCGACGAGGTGGCGTGGGCCCTCGATGGCCAGGTTGTCGACTGAGGCGAGCCGTGGGTGGGTGAAGGGCTTGCGGTCGTAGGGGTCTGGGAAGTTGGTTTTTGGGTAGGGTTCTTGGTTGATTATATGCGAGGTTGCTTCCATGATGAGCGCCATTCGACCTGTTGGAAGTGATTTTCAGCTGCGTGGGTTTTCGAGGTAAGAGGAGAAGGGGGATGAACCCATCATAGCCAGACGATCGTTGAAGCCTCTGCGGCCCTGATCGAAGCTCTTGTGCGTGACAGCCAACCACTTCAACTCCTCGGGCAACATCCTATGCCCCCCCGGTCCAAGAAGCCTCTTGTACATCTCATCCAACCTCGCGGGATCGTTATTGACCGCCCAGATCTTATTCCGCGGATCCTTGGCAAAGTCGAGCTGGAGTGGCGCCTTCATGCGCTCGGGCGTCTGCGCCCACCGCGGCGTCTCGATGACGGGCGCCTCGTGTCTTCTTGAGGAGCGTATCGCGTCGGCGAGGGGATCTTGCTGCGAGGTCGTTAGCGGACGCCTCTGGGGGAGACGCGCTGTGAGGCGCCCTGCTGCCAGCGCGGCGCGGCAGGGCTGGTGGGCCATTGGGATGCTGGTTTTGGAGATGCTGTTGGGAGGTGAGCTGTGAGGGAGATGGAGTTTTTGGATGTCACGTGATCTGGGGGGAAATCCCAAAAGGGGAAATGATGGACTGAGATGGGGGCTTCTGTATGTGTAAGTTCTAGGGAAAGAGAGAGAGAGAGATTGGATCTATGTACTCGTACATACAGAAGAACTATGTACGAATACGATAGGGACGAGTTGGAATTTATCGTGGCTTATCACTTTTCTTGTCAGTAATGTCATTTTTAGCGACCGCTGTACCTATCCAACGGTATAGCTTATAACCCTCCTATGCCTAACATCCGCCGATCCACCCTCGTTCACGATGGCTTCGGAATGTCATTCTCCGTAGTATAGTGGTCAGTATGCAAGCTTGTCACGCTTGAGACCCGGGTTCAATTCCCGGCGGGGAAGCTCTGAGGGAGGAACATTTTTTGTTTGGCTTTTCGATATGTACTTGTTGTTACGTGTTGTTTAGTTGTTTGAGGACGTCTTTTTTGTCTTCGTCTTATCTATTAAGAGTAGTCTTAGATGTGGACATAGAGAAGCGTTGATGAAGAATATCTAGACAGTTGAACTCATGTTTTGTGTCCCGGAAATGAGACCGGTTCCGCTGGCTCTTCTTAATGCGCAAAGCCACCACACGTACCAGGTTGCAGCCATGCCACTCTGATCAGGTTGTCATCGGGTTCGAGGTCTGGACTCTGCGTAATTACTCTCGCTCATCGACGACTTACACCCTGATAAGAGGCAACCTCCAGGCGATACAACGACGGACATCAGCTCAAGTCAGTCCGTAGATGCGGCTCTGTCGACTCTCGAGTACGAATTTGTTCTGCTATGCGCCTGGACCCGGGACTACATGCTTATCTGGGACTGTGATTCCGAGTGCGACCATATGAGTTTGTCTTTGAAGAGATGCGAGGTTGTATCGTGGGCACTTCAAGTCGAGTATTCAACTTCCATACATGTAGTCACGTTGGCTGTGGGCCATCCACGGAGCATCACCTAGATGGGGAACTGCCAAATAGTCAAACACGTCTATTTGACTGTTAGAGGCGTGTCTGCAGAATCATCTGGGCCATCATGGAGATGACCTACAGATTACCCATTGCGTTTACGTCAATTCCAAAGACTGAACCGAACCGCTAAACTTGCAAAGTATAAGAAACCCACAACCCGCCTACATGTAAAATGCAGCGAAAACACCTCCCACCCATCTCCTCGTTTCCACAACGCCGCAAAAATGGTAGCCCGTGCCATGCGCGTCTTGGCTTTCTTCACCGTCGGCTTCTTCTACGTCGTCGTCTACGCTCATGAGAGCAGCTTTGGAAATGGCAGACGTGTGTCGGAGTGTCTGCCGTCGGACGTGATGAGCTTAGGTGATGGAGTCGCAGCAAGGGCAGCTTCGTAAGTTGACCCGAGATATCAGAGCGGGAGAGAATTGTTGGCCACGTAGCTGATGGAGGGGTGAGGACCAGTCATGGCGTTACTCTCTGTGATGATTTGAGTCATTCTGCTGCTGCACTTGACGAACCATGGCACAAGGTCAGTCATGAAGTTGACTTGTCACGTTGTTGTTGAAGATACAGTCTTTAGAGATGGTCAATGCTGAAAAACTGCTTCAGCGACACCGGCGGCAGTTCCAGCAGCAACAACAACAGAGTCAAGGCTTCGGTCAACAACAGCAGCAGCAGAGTCAAGGCTGGGGACAGCAGCAGCAGCAGCAGGGTTATGGACAATCTCAGCAACAACAACAGCAGCAGGGAAGGGGACAAGCTCAGCAGCAACAACAACAACAGATGGGACAAGGAGGAGCCCAGCAACAGCAGCAACAGCAGCAGCAGAACGGCAAGGGGCACGTCCAAAGTCAAGAGCAAAGTCAGCAGCAGAACGGCCAGGAACAGTCCCAGATGCAAGAGCAACAGCAGGAGAAGGATCGGAGCCAAGCCCAGGTACAAGAACAGAGCCAACGGCAGAGCCGAGGAGGAGGTCAACAAGCACAGCGGCAAGAGCAGCAGGGCGGTGAGAGAGCCCAGATCCAGGAGCAAAGACAGGAGCATAATGGGCAGGAACAAACCCAGATGCAAGAGCAGCAGGGTAAGGGACAAGAGCAATATCAAGAGCAGCAACAGAAGCAGTACGGTAAAGAGCAAGACCAACTTCAAGAGCAGAGGGGTCGGGGGCGGAACCAAATTCAGGAGCAACGACAGGGAGGGGGACGGGATGGCGGAGAGCAAGCTCAGATACAGGAGCAGCAGGGCCGAGGGCAGACTCAAACTCAAGAGCAACAACAGGGACGTCAAGGCCAGGGGCAAGCTCAGATCCAAGAGCAGCGAAAGGGTCAGGGGAAACCCCTGCTCCAAGCTCAAGAACAAGAACAACTGGCCAGATTACGAGCCCTGCTCCAAGCACAGGTAGCTCGAGGCAAGATGCAGCTGCAGCGTCAAGAACAGACGCAAGCCGTTCATGGTCATGGTCAGCTTCACAGTCCAGACACGCAACGACTTCCGCAAGCTACGCGTCAACGCACAACACCACAGGCCCGCGTCACACCACCTCCTTGCGTCACGACGACGGTGGCCTATAGAGGGTCTAAGCTGGTGACGACGACGTTGCCTCCGAGGGGCTCCATTCGCGGAACCGTCATGGTCTGGTCTCCCACGGCTACTCGACCGACAGCAGCCGTTGCGACGTCGCCTCACGGTTCGTGCCCCTTTTCATCGAGAAGCCGCCTCTCTCCGAAACTCAACGTCGCGCTTTACGCCAACTCGGTCGACCCTGACGAGGCATACGGAGTCAGCCCCCCCCACGGCGTCGGTCCGGACTACTATCTCTCGCAGAAACGGCTGGATCGAGGCTGGACCAACACGCTCAGCCTCCCGTACATAGACAGAGACAGCAGCGCAACAGGCCTCCACAGCGTCAAGCCCAAAGGGACGAAGCCCTCCCTGTACTACTACCCAGACCTGAAGCAGACGTACGGGGGGATGACGTACGACGCCAACAACTTCACCCTCGTCTTCACGGGCTACTTCATACCGCAGCAGACGGGCACGCACCGCTTCTGCGCCACGGCGGACAACCGCGTCGCTTTCTATCTCGGCAGCGGCTCGGCTTTCCCCTGCGGAGGCTCGTTGGACGGGACGACGGCCGGGGCCAAGCCGCTGCTGGGGTTCTGGTACGGGGCTTCGGAGGATGCGGCCTGCGGCAACGTGGTGCTCCGGGCCGGGCATTATTATCCGATCCGGTCGGTGTTCGGGAACTATGGGAATCCCGCGGTGTTACGGGTGGATGTGAGGCTTCCGGATGGGCGGAAGACGGAGGATATGAGGGGGATGCTGGCTTCTGATGTGTGTTAGTTTGTCAGGGGAGGTTTGTATGTATTATTTATTAGTTTAGGAGGAAGACGGTTTATTCAAAGTTGTGTACATACGCTGTGATATTCATGACTATATTATAGAGACGTACATATGTACAGCAAACAGTTGGGTGGCAGATGGTCGACTTTGGAGTGTTTGCGTATGCGGGCTGGTTAGACGGACCGGGGGCTGGCTAGACACGGGAAGGATCTTCACGTAACCTCATCTCCCGACCCCATCTCCTCTTCTTTCCATGTCCTCCCCTCTCTAAACCCTCTTCTCTCATCTAGATACCCTTTCATCTCTCTCCTCTCTCCTCTCTCCTCTCTCTCCTCTCTCTTCTCCGTATTCTCTCCTCTCTGTATCCTCTCCTCCCTTTACCCTCTCCTCTCTCTCTACCCTCCTCTCTCTCTACCCTCTCCTCTCTCCAAATCTCCCCCCTCCCTCCCATGGAGCGCCACAACAAAGCCGTCGCTGGCATCGCAGCCGCCATCCGCGGCTTCTTCCAGCGCAAAGAGCCCTTTCGAATCAACCACGGAAGCACAAACAGCACGCGTCCAAGACCCCGTCCCGGCGGGGCAACCGTCGACATCAGCAGCCTCTCGCGCGTCGTCTCCATCGACGCAGCCTCCCGAACGGCCCTCGTCGAGCCCAACGTCCCGATGGATCGGCTGGTGGAAGCCACGCTGCGAGAGGGTCTCGTCCCGCCCGTTGTCATGGAGTTTCCCGGCATCACGACGGGGGGCGGATACGCTGGCACGGCGGGCGAGAGCTCGTCGTTCCGCCACGGCTTCTTCGATGATACGCTGAATCGGGTTGAGATGGTGCTTGGGAACGGTGACGTCGTCTCTGCTTCGGCGACGGAACGCCCCGATTTGTTTCGTGCTGCTGCTGGGGCCGTGGGCTCTCTTGGCGTCACGACTTTGCTGGAGCTGCGTCTCGTCAGTGCCCGTCGATGGGTGCGGACTACGTATCGTCGTACGTCGAGCGTGGCGGAGGCTGTGGCCGCCATTCGAGCCGAGACGAACAAGGCGGAGAACGACTACGTCGATGGCATCCTCTTCTCTCCCAATCACGGAGCCATCATCACGGGCAGAATGACGGACGAGAAGCCGGATGACGAGAAGCCTCAGACTTTCAGCCACGCTCGCGATCCCTGGTTCTACATGCACGTCCGCGATCGGACCGCCAGCCAGGACGAGACGGTCCAATACATGCCGCTGGCAGAGTACTTGTTTCGCTACGACCGTGCTGGCTTTTGGGTGGGTGCAGAGGGATGGAAGTACTTTCGTTATGTGCCCTTCAACCGCTTCTTCCGCTGGTTTCTCGACGACTTTATGCACACGCGCATGCTCTATCGCGCCCTTCACGCCAGCGGCGAATCCTCCCGCTTCGTCGTCCAGGACCTCGCCGTTCCGTACAACAAGGCAGAGGAGCTCATCGATTATACGACGCGTAACCTGGCCATCTGGCCTCTCTGGCTGTGCCCGCTGAAGCAGGCCCGGACACCGACATTCCACCCTTGTTCCGGCGCGGTGCCGCTGTCCGAGGGCGTGCTCAACGTCGGGGTCTGGGGATGGGGGCCCAAAGACCACGAGGCTTTCGTGCGGGAGAACCGCGCTCTCGAAGACAAGCTGGTTGAGCTCGACGGGCGGAAGTGGCTGTACGCGCACACGTACTACTCCGAGGACGAATTCTGGAGAGTCTACGGGAATAGAGACTGGTATGAGGCGCTGCGGGCCAAGTATCATGCCACGACGCTGCCCAGTGTCTACGACAAGGTGCATATCGATCCGAGGGCTGCCCGGGATGAAGCCGCTGCTTCGTCTTGGAGGACACGGTGGCCGCTCGGGGGGCTTTATGGCTTGTGGAAGAGTATCCTCAGCGGTGACTATCACCTGCACCGGAACGCGGGCTGGAGATGTCGTCGTTAGGCGTTTACAGTACAGGGGAGGCTACCACCGGTGCTGCCCCGTTGCTGGAGTCATGATGCTTGCGTGTAGTTGTCGAGGTGCTGAGAGGCTGAGAGACTGGAGCCCCGGCTGGTTTCACCATGAGATGGTTGGTTTCGAGTGATGCTGACATTGAAGCTGCAGCAAGCTCTGTAACGGGTATAATCGTATCTACAACCCTCTACCACAACCCTCTACCGCAACTCTCTACCTCGACCCTCTACCACAACCCTCTACCTCAACCCTCTACCGCAACTCTCTACCTCGACCCTCTACCACAACCCTCTACCACAACCCTCTACCTCAACCCCCTACCTCAACCCTCTACCACAACCCTCTACCCGTCAAGCAGGCGGAGCCTTCTTCTTGGACGGCAACTCGCTCCCCATCTTACTCGCCCCCCGCGTATCGCGAAAGCCGCCCTCGTCAACAGGATTCACACCCTCCTTCTCCCCGGGACCAAGCGCCGTTCTCAACCCTTCCAGCAGGCCGGGACCGTTGGAAGAACCGGCGTCCGGACCCCTCGGCTTCTACAACAATTCGTCAGCTCGCGCTCTCAAAAGGAACAGCAGGGAGAAGCAACAAACCTCCCCACCGAAGCTGGCCCCCGTCGAAGCAATAGGAAACTGCGTCTTCCTCGCCGTGCTCCCTCCCGCGCCCTCCCCACCGCCCACCCCCCCCGAGGGCAGCTTCTCCCGCGGCGCAGGCGACGAGATGGCCGGGGGTCCGGACCGAGCGGCGTCGAGCTCCGTCGTGCCGACCATGGCGTTGCCCCCGACGGCCGCGCCCTCGAGGCCGTGGTTGCGCTTGGCCGAGGCGCTGTTTCGGGGAGGAGAGCTGCTCTGGTCTTCCGAGGCGGCGGAGCGGCGGTAGAAGAGGCCTACTCCTAGGGCTGTTGCGCCGGTGGCGGCTGTGAGGGCGATTTTGCGGCTCATTGCTTGGTTTGGGGGGTTGGGGGATGGAGGTTGAGGGTGTTTGGATGGGGTTGATTGAGTGGTTTATGATTGATGTAGTTGGTGTCATGATGACGACATTGACTGTTGGTAGAAGCTTGTCGTTTTCCCGATCCGTAACTATGTCTGAGAGTGAGGTGAGGACTAGTTACTAGCCTGTAGGTATGTACTAGTTGCGATATTCTTTAATTGATGGTATTGATATACTGACATCTCCGAGTCTCGATGAAATGGTACGTATGGGAATGAAGCACACGTCCAGATGTATTCCTACTTCGTGTCATACATTCAGCTTCAGCTGGATATGACCCTATTGGCCTTGGCCTCCACGTGCGAGCCTCGGCCGCTTCTGGCCTGGATGGATGCTTCTTCCTTTTGACTGATGGAGGCTGCTGGCTAGGCAGATGGCTACCTACATTGTGCGGAATACTTACCTACCTACCTACGTTGTATCTAGGAGGCGCCTTCGTATGTACAGGAAAGGTCCGAGTCTATCCATCGGCCTCGTCACCTACCCAAGACCTTTTATCCCGAATCCTTGCTCATTAAGCGCCGGAATTCACCTTGTAACCGTCTCAGTTACCACGATGTAGCATCCCGCCGATTGCTACTAGCGCTGAGTGGTCTCCTGTGTTCAGCTCCGACTGCCATATGCTCTGGACTTGCATGTAGTCTCGACTGGGTTTCCTTTTCTTCTGGCCTTTCCTCTTGGCTGGCTACTTTCGGGCCGTGAGTGTGAGTTTCGTGGCCGCTACGTGTAAAGTCACGTCCCAATTCGTGGGTGAAGTCGCTCGAGGATTGGTGGCATTCGTCGCTCAGTTTCTGGAAACCGGGCCATCTGCAGCTATAGTCTCGTCGGGCGTAGAGGCTTCACTGGCTTTGAGGGATAGGAAAACGTAATAGAAAGAGTACATCATTCTCGAAGAGACAATCCTTGTACCTGCTCCTATCTAGAGTAGGTCTATACTATAACCTCTGTTCGAAGCCTTGGCCTCGGGAGCCGTCCCTATGTGGCAATTGATTGAATGGTTTAGCTTTTCCTGTCGGACTTTAAGAAGAGGCTTCGCAGACTTTTGTCTCTGTAGCGACTCAAGCTGTTTGCCGCTTGCATACGTGTACATCTCTTATACGACGATACTACCTGCCAACGTCAGCATTTTGTTCATCAAGCAAGCATTATACGTTATCAAAAACCCCTGCATCGTTCTGCCCTCCCAACTATCAAGCTCTTGTCAGCTCTTCACCTGCACAGCTTCGACGTCATGCTACATGTATAGACTCTGGTAAGACGCTGGTATCGAAACGGGCGAGGTAGACGCGTGAGTCTGTGTGCTAATTCTCTTCCCAGCATGACTTGACATACAACCATCCAGATGCATGTATTGTTCACGATCCATAATTCGTTCGTCTGGATGACCAATTTCTTTTCATCATCACGCAGCCCAGTTCTGTTTCGTCGCTTTATTTAAAGTCAGCAGAGTACTTTGCTTCTATTCTTAACACTCATTGAAGATACATTGAGCATTCGGAAGCCATGCGTCACTTCATTTCCCTCCTGTTTGCTACTCTACTTTCACTCGGTTGGGTATGTACGACCATCACGCCCCTGTGCCAGTTTACACTCGATTGATGGTTTCCATGTTTCTTACTCCATGGGATTAGGTGACGAAACAAGATGCCCTCCCGCCCGCCTTGCTAAGGACGTACCCGAGAGAGGCCATCTCCGGCTCCTCGGGGCGTCGACGTCCCATGGTAAGATATCGTCAATTCATGTATACAGACGCCGGATTCTGAGCTGGAAGCAGCCCGAGAACACGCCCAACATGACCGTCCACTGCAGCCGCAGCAACCCGGAACTCCAGTTGCGCCATGTCGAGAGCGGCATCACATGTTCGTCCGTCTGCATCCACCGTTCGCTGAAGCCGAGACTCACCGCAGGGACTCAGACCTGGAGACGATGGAAAGCGACAAGGCTTGCTACGTCGACATCTGGGAGAATGGCTGCTCGCGCATCAGCTGCTCTTGGAACCATGCCATCTTCCTGTGCCTACGCGGCCTGCACAAGTATCTCCCTTGCCACGACGCCGCCCGGCTGGCACGGGTTATCTTGGGTCAGTGCGTTCAGGTATCGTCTTCACTCATCTTGAGCTTTCTGGAAACTTCAATGGCTGACTTCAGTTCCATCAGACGTCTTCTCACCGCGTAGCCAAACTGGTCAGTAGAGTATGCTCCTCAACTCATCGTGCCAACCCCTGACTTGTATCCTTGTTCGACGTCTTCAGCGGCGCACGTCCTTCAAGGGAGGCAGTGTAAGTGCCTGGACCTCGTCGCTTCTGGCGGACCATGAGACACGTCGACTGTGCCCACTAACACGCCTAGGTCAAATGGGATTCTATGTATGGAGCCACCGTCAGCATCAGGCGCCAGACGTGCTAGGGCTTGGAGTGAAAGGAACCTGGCTTTTGTTGACTGTCTTCTTCAGGGCGACGCAAGGGGTGACGAGGGGAACAAAGCCATACACTCAGACGCGCCTTGATAACAAGCATCGCGTGAGGTAGTCGCTTACAGTAGATACAGGTAGCTAGGCTGGCTTGCAGCTGTTTCTTATGTTGTTGAGGCAGAGAGATAGGTTTTAGACGGGGGAAACATACATAGACAACATGCATTCGTTCACTACGTGTATATCTGTTCTTGTTGTTATAACGCGAGAGTCAAGACTCAACATTCCCTTTCTCTTCATTTCCTCATCTTTCTCCTCAGTCATTCGACTAAAAGGGTTCGTAGCGATAGACCGTCTGGCATGTGTCGGTAGCTATAGGGTATAAAGAGCAATTACCCATTACGAGGCATTAGCTAGGATAGCCCTCCCTCGTGATATTTGCGGATTAGGGAAATTAGCTAGCGTAAGACAATAGCTAGGATAGCCCTCCTTAGTAGAAATAATTAGGAATATACCTATAGAAGAACTAGGCTATAAGAAAGGATTAGATTCCCCCCCTTTAGATAGAAAGAATAATTAAGATTATAACTCTCTTTATACCTCTCTATATCTCTTTACTCTATATTATATAATTACTATTTTACTTTACTATAATACCTACTAGATCTACTTATAGCTATTTAATAGTTATAAGCCTAGGAGGCTATTAGAATAAATATAACGACCTATAACTTCTCTATAATAAAATACTACTATTTATTAAATTAATAATAAACCTTTTCTCGTTAATATAAATATTTATAAGAATATCGATAAAATTAAGTACTATACGAGCTAAGCTTACTAACCTTAAGGACTAGAATATATAAGAGAGAGAGGTAATAAGTAGGATTAACCCCTAAGTCTACGATATAATTTTCTTAGACTATAAGAAAGAACTAGGAAAGCTAATTCCCCCTATCCTTCGTAACTATTCTAGGGGAAGTTAATATAATAATAATAATCTAGTTACCTTCGCTATATTAACTATATAAGGGAAGGTAGACTATTAGTTCGCTTATAAGCTATATAAGTTAGAAAGAAAGGAGTACTAGTATATCTCGTCGCTCCTTATAAAGGCCTAAGTAATTATACTTAGATCGATTAGTAAAAATAAGGCTACCTCCCTTAATTAATAAGATAAGATAAGGGACTAGTTTAAAATCCTTAAAGTATTATTAGTACTATTAGAGGGTTATATAGCCTATATTATAAGTATAGACTATATAGCCCTAATAGCTAACGTTTACTCCTTTAAGTATAAGCCTAGGGATTAGGTTAATTAGTAGGAGAGAACTATAATAAACGCTAAAAGATATAGACTCCCTTAGCTATACTCTAGAGTATAGCTACGAGATATCGTAGATATAGTTAAGTAGCTTAGTAATAGGCTAGCTATAGCTATCTAAGAAGAGGCCCTAGTCTAGGAAAGAAAGTTAGGAGAGCTATTTAAGGTAATAGTATTATCTTTAAATAACCCTTTAGCGATAATTATAGTAGTAGTATTAGTAATAAAAGAGGGTATCTAGACTATATTAGCGATCGTAAGGAGAATTTATAAACTACTCCTATAGGATAAGAGGGGGAGATAAGGGGTAAAAAGGGGAATAGCCCTAGTCGTAGATTCGAACCGCTTAGAATTACTAGTAAAGAGGACGAGAAAAGGGGAAGAGAAAAAGAAGGATAGTAACGACTCTCGTAGAAAGACTAGAACCTAGTTATCCCGCTCTCGATCCTAGGGGGGTAGGAAAAAGGGTAACGAAGACTATAGCTAGGACTACGGAAACCGTAATTAACCCCTATAGTATAAGGCCTATAGAAAGTTCTAGTATAAACTTAAGAAGTACTAGGGAGTTAACAATATTATAGCTCTTAAGTAGTAGTTATCGTAAGAGGTAGATAAGGTAAAAGCAAGGGTTAAGTATATTATAAAGACCTATTCTAAGATTAAGAGGAAGGTTCTAGAAGTTAGAGAGAAGGTAAAGAAAGTAGATTAATAGTTAGGGAGGCTATAGGCTAGGGAACGGAGAATAGCTAGAGAAGTAAACGTTTATAGTAGTAGAAATAAATCTATAGACTATCCTCTAGTTAACTCTTCGATCCTTAACTATAGTACCTCTATTTATATATATAATAACCTCTGCGCTTTATATTATTTAAACTAAGTTTAATAGATTTAGTATAGACTAGAGATAGTAAGGTTAATATTAAAAGATATAGGACTATTAAACTCTTAGTAAAAACTCTATAAAGAGGGTAGAGGGTTCTCTACTTAAAAACGTTACCTTTTACCTAACCTTTATAATAATAATAGTATCGTACTACCTACTTAAGCTTTAAGAACTTTACTAAGATATAACCCTAGTACTATTAAATCTATTAGTAATCGTTTAGAGAAAGGATAACGAACCGATCTATATAGTTATATACTAGTATTCCTAGTTCGTCCTATAATATGTCCCTAGACCTAACGAAGATATACTAGAAGTAGCTATAATAGTATAAGTTAAGAAATCAATAGTAAGAAAGATCCTAGAAGCTAAAGCTAGGCTATAGTACGAGAGACTTAGATACCTAGGAAGCTAGGTACTAGAGAAACTAGGATAGCGACTCTACGTTAAAATTAAGGGACTAAAGATAGTTAAATACGAATCCTATATCTAGGGCGTAGCTAAAAGGTAAGTATTAAGAAGACTACTAATTTAGACGAGAATTCCTAGAGAAGAGCTCTAGATTAACTAGACTAATCTTACCCTAGACTATAATAAGTTTATTAGGGTTATATTTATAATAGATATAGTATTAGGTATAGTTATACTATATTTTATATAAACTTACTTTAAGAAATATAACTAAGCTACCTTTTATAACTATATTTAATAAGTTAAATACCGCTAGGATAAGAAGGTAAAGGTTATTTAGTCTAATAGAGAGCTCTTTACTAAGAATATTAGAGACTAGCTAAGGGGTAAGGGTATTAATAGAGAACTATCTATACCTTATATACCTACCTAGAATAGAGGAGCTAAACGCTTAGGGGGTATAGTAATAGAGTAGGTAAGAAAGATATAAATTATAACTAATCTTCTATATAATTTATAGTTAGAAATCGTCGAAGTAGTAGCTTTCTTAGATAATAAGACCCTAAAGCCTCCTAGGAACTCTAGCTAGAAGGATAATAATTATTAAACCCTATTAGAAAGGTAGTAAGGTAAAGAAGAACCCTATATATATAACTATTTAAAGGTATATAGGTCTAGAGCGTATGCTATAACGAGGGATATAATAAAAAGAACGACTTAGTTAGAGAAGCTAAAACCTAGAGTATAGATAGGGTACTTTATTAGATATACCTCTATAAATATCTTTTAGATCTAGGTCCCTTAGCTTAGAAAAGTAATCTCTACTAGAGACATTACCTTTAATAAGTCTTTAAGGTATAATCTAGATAACTTACTAAAGGAGCTATTAAAGATAGTAGCTAAGGTTATTAGAGTAATTATAATACTAGACGACTAGGTAAGCGCTTATAAGGCCCTAGTAGAGGAAATAGAGGAATTAGACCTTAAGAACCCTATAGGAGATAGTATAGAGGATAAGATCGTAGTTATAATAAACATAGACGCGCCTATAAATAATAAGCTAGATATAGAAGACTTAGAGCTAAGGGAGGACCTTAAAGCTTCTAATTAGGGATATAATAAGAGCTTAGTAGGTATACTATCTCCCCTAATAATAAATAATAATCTAAATATAGTCTTATTAGTTTAACTACTAGTCTACCTAAAGAAGTAAATAGCTAAGGGGCCCTCTAATACTAATACTATAGAGAGTAGTATAAATAGGACTAGGTAATAAGTAAGGTAAGAGACTAGGCATTCCTTTAGACAAGGATCTATAGAAGGTAGAGGAGGAAGTTACTAGATAACTATAATAAGTAGGAAGCTATTAGTAGAAGTTAGACAATTTAATAACTTTATATTATAAAGGATTATGTCGAAGGCTAGTAATCCTTCGAAAGGACATAAGAAAACAATTAATTAATTATTAGACTTATTCCTTTCTACCGATCTATAGAGAGGGGGAAAGAGGGTAAAATATAAGCGTTAGACACCCGCTATAGTAGTAGTAATAGCATTACACACATGCTCTAGAAGAGCTAGAGTAGGGCCTACATTAGCCCTACATAGCCCTAGAGTAGGCCCTATATTAGCCCTATATAGCCCTAGAGTAGGGCCTTAACCCCGCATAGGTGTGTACTAGTAAGCGCCTATAACTTAGACCTACCTCTATCCGCCTACACTCGTACCTATACGTACTAACTACACCTTACTCCTACTAACAGATTAAGTTACTAATCTATAAAGTTTTTCTTATAGGTAGATAATTTAAGGTAAAGCCTAAGCTAGAGAAGATAATATAGGATTTACTATTAGTACTATAGAATAAGAAAGAATTAGCCTAGTACTTATTAAAGAACGACTTCTATAAGGTATAGAAGACTTATCTTAAATCTTACGTAGACTTAAAGTTATAGGAAGAAATCCCTATATAAAGAGCTATTAGAGTGTAAATCCTATACTATAAGTAGATATACACTTATAAGGCTAATAAGGAAGGTACTCTAGCTAAGTATAAAGCCTAGCTTATAGTCTATAGAAACTAGTAATCTAAGTATAATCTTCTAATAAGAGCTATAACTCTAGCTAGGATATCTATAAGGGTATTATTAGTAATAGTAGCTAAATATAATCTTAAGCTCGAGTAGATAGACGTTGTTAATGTATTCGTTAATACCCTATTAAAAGATAAGGTTATATATATATAAATGCTTCTAAGTTATAAAAAGTAAGGAATAGTCCTATAGCTCTATAAAGTATTATATAAACTCTACTACTTACCTTTATTATAGTAGAAATTCCTTATAGAGAAGCTTAAGGCTTAAGGTATATATAGGATACTATAGGAACTATACGTAATAATAATTAAGTAGCTTATTGCTTTCTTCTTCGTAGATAACTTTATCTAGGCCTTTATAGAGAAGAATAGAGGACTTAAGGAGTAGATTATAAAGGAACTAAAGAAGCTATTTAAGCTAACGATAGTTAGCGACCTAAAGTAGTTCCTAGGTATCTATATTATCTAGGATTAAGTAAAGCATTATATATACTTTACCTAAGAAGCGTATATTAATAAGATAGCCTACCGTTTTTTCCCTAGACTTAACGTATCTAGTAAAAGGATACTATAGATTCCTATAGAGTAGGTTTAGCTAGAAAGGTTAATAGAGATAGCCTATCTAGAGGATATTACGTAGTATTAGTAAAAGGTAGAATTACTTATCTTTATAGCTACCTTAACTAGACTAGATATTATCTTTACCGTTTCTAAGCTTTCGTAGTTTAATTTAAACCCTAACTAATCTTATAAGGTAGTAGTAGACTAGGTTCTTAAATACCTAAAGGGGACTCGCTCGTAGGAGATTTAACTAGGAAGTAGTAAAATAAAAGATATACTAAGGTTCCTTAGTTTAAGCGATACTTCGTTTACGGATAATATAGAAGACTAGAAGAGCTTAAGCGGATTTATAATAACGCTATATAAAGGCTTAATTACTTAGAAAGCGATAAAGTAAGATATAGTAACTACCTTAAGCATAGAAGCTAAGCTACTAGCTATTTTATTTATAGTAAAAGAAGCGATCTTTATTAGTAAGTTACTTAGATACCTAGATATTTAGCTAGAAAGGGGACTTTACCTAGAATATAATAATAGATAAACTATTAGATTATTAATAGAGCCTAGCGCGAAGCTTATTATAAGACTATAGTATATTAATATCTATTAATACTAGCTTTAGTAAGAGGTCTAGGCTAGCTAGATTAAGGTAGACTAGGTACCTATAAACGTAATAAGGGTAGATAGGATAATAAAGGCTCTCCTACTTTAGAAGCTAAAGGAATTTAGGTCCCTTAACGCGATCTATAATATAGAAGGCCTAATTTAGGAAGAAGAAGTAAAGGAAAGGATAAAGGTATAAAAGGAAGAGATAAGTAAGGCTATAAATAGAAGAAGTAGTTAATAGCTAGTTAGCGCGGATAAAAGTTATTTCTAGGTTTTAGCCTTAGTACTACCTTAGCTATTAGGTAGCCTCTAACGTTTTCCTCTAGACCCTACGCTACTAGATACTGCCTACTTCCCCCTCTCTAGGCCCTTCGTAGTAGACTTTAACTACTAAACCCCCTCTTCTACTACCCTAATCCTCCTCTCTAAACCTTCTACTACTATTAGCTAGCGATTAAACCTAGCGATAGCCTAGGACACTATAGATAGTGCGGTAGCTAGACTACCCTCCTCTCCCTTATTATTATCTTCTTCTTCGTCTTCTTCTTTAGCTAACGTCTTATTAGCTAGGGGGGTAGCGGACTTAGTCGAGACTAATCTAGCGGTTAGGTAAGTACTAGATAGAATAATATCGGTAGTTCCCCTATAAATAATAAGTATCTTCTAAAGAAATAGAAGGAATTAACTTACTTTAGGATTTTCCCTACCTTCTCTAGTACACTAAGGTAGTGCGCTACCTACTTAGTAGAAAAAACTAAGTCCCTTGCCTTTATCGTTACCTTAGCCTCCCTACCCTTACGGTAAAGGACCGCCTACTAGGTAACCGTAACGTCCGTAAGGATAGGGGTAGTGTCGAAGGCTAGTAATCCTTCGAAAGGACATAAGAGAACAATTAATTAATTATTAGACTTATTCCTTTCTACTGATCTATAGAGAGGGGGAAAGAGGGCAAGATATAGGCGTTAGGCACCCGCTACGGCGGTAGTGATAGCATCACACATATGCTCCGGAGGGGCCGGAGTAGGGCCTACATTGGCCCTGCATAGCCCCGGAGTTAGCCCTACATTAGCCCTACATAGCCCCGGAGTAGGGCCTAACCCCGCATAGGTGTGTGCTAGTGAGCGCCCGTGACTTAGACCTACCTCCGTCCGTACGCGCTCGTGACTACGCGTGCTAACTACGCGTGCTAACTACACCTTACTCCTACTAACACTAGACTCTCTTTCTAATCGCGAAGGTACGCGTATTAGAGAAAGAGAGCCCGTTAGATTAGTTCTTAATCCGCATTAACACGTATCCCTTTTCCTATCGACCTAAGCCTCTATTCGCACTCGTAACTTACCTTTATCTACTAGCCTTGTTAGAGCCTCGTTCCCTACCTACTTCGTTAAGCTATTAGTAGGGTTGTCGCGACTATCGATCTATCGAACCTCCTTAATCTCGTACCTCTTATATAACTAACGTAGGGTAGTAAGGTTAATTATTAACCGCTTCTCCGTAGTCGTGCCTATCTTAACTAAGCACTCGTATAGAGAGTACGAGTTAGTATATATAATAATAGGCGGCGCTAGGAGACTAAGTCGCGTAAAAACAATACGTAGGGCGTTAGAGAGGATAAAGGCTAAGTCGTATCCCGTGACAAGGGCGTAGATCTCCGAAGTAAGCACGCTCCGGGTAACCCTCTTACTCTTCGTTAAGGCCTAGTGGAGGATGTTGCTAGTCATTATAAAGGCGTGTCCGTTCTTATCCTCGCTCGCGTCGTCTTTAGCTAAAACGACAACAAACCCTATCTACGAGGAGAGGTCCCTATTATTCGCGAAGGAGGCGTTAGTAAAGATAAATAGCTTTACCTAATGTAGGTCTATTAGCGCGAACGTAAGGCTACGATCTAGGTTCTATTATTACTATAGGAGCCGACGGTTTAGGCGGGCGATGTCGGTATCTAACGGATCCTATGTCTAGGTAGTAACGGCGAGATCGTATAATGCTTTAGGCTAATAGATACTTACGATATATACGCCCTAAGCTCGTTATTAGACGTATGCTATGAGATCTTCGTTTAGTATGCTTACGATCTTACTAGCTTAACCCTTCTAACCTACGTAGATGTGCCTATTATCGTGTATCGTAATTCTACATCTATTAAAGTCCTCGTTCTAGCTAGCGTAGAGCTCCTTCCAGTCCTTAGCCTTAATGCCTACCTTTAGAAGCTTATAAGCCTTAACGTCGAGGAATTCTCTACTTATAAGGAACATCGTATTATCTGTCTATAGAGCGTATAAACTAATCTTAGACTTATCGTTAGATATTAATAAGCACGGGTCGAACGTTAGTGTTATCGAGAGGTTACTACGAAGGTAGCCCTAGTATATCTTAAACTAGTAAACACTACTTTCTGCGATCCTATATAAGGGCTTAACGATCCTTAAGACTATCCCCTTAGGGAACTTTGTTTCGAGCTCGCGGGGTAGCTTAGCGATAACCTCTCGTTGTAGCTTAGACTTAGACTACGGGTAGGCCTATGTAATGTCCCGGAAGGCTAGCATAAAGCCTCGTTAACGAAGAGAGGGTATAAGGGTAAGGACGAGACGTTAACTACTACGCTATATCGTTAGTAACTACGTTAATAGCGTAGCCTTCTCGTAATCGTTATACCCCTATACGATAAGACGTAATTTCTCGTATAGGGTATTAGTCGTCTTACCTTTAACCTCTCGAACGAGCCGTAACTTAAAGACGCGTTAGCGTCTTCGTGCATTATATATAGTAGGGACAATCGTACTAGAAGTTAGTAGGGCGTTAATCTCGACCTCGTTAGATACTTTAAAAGGGGCTCCTAGCGTAGTGATCTTCCCTTCCTAGCAGAGACGTAGGGATAGCTCCTTGTTTAATGTTTCGTAGGTAATAAGGAAGGTCTCGAACTCGTCGTCGTCGTTACGGATCCCCGTAGGGATGCCTACAATAACACGGTGTTAGTTACTCTAGCGGCCTATTTGCCGCGGAGTTAACTCGTGCTCGCTAGTAATAACGTTACGTACGTACGGCTTAACGTACGTAAACCGGAAAGTCGAGGGACCGCGGGCGAGTCTAATAGTAACCTCGTAATCATCTATAGCGAGGACCTAGTGCGGTCCTTACTATCCCTTCTTTTCCTAGTAGACGAGAACTTCACTACTAAGGGCGAGGGAGGATAGAAGCGACATAGTCCCTATTCCTTACGTTAACCCTTAGAGCTAGAGGCCCTCGTTAACACGACGCGAAGCTATAATCCGTCGTAGCTTAGCTATAGCTTTTACTAATGCCTTAGCACGTTATATCGTCGTAGTAGAAGGGGGGCTTTCCGTCGTAAGTCGTAGGTAGGCACCGAATACTAATAACGTTAGGACGAGGCCGTTAGGGCTAGCCGTATTGTTAATAGCTTTAATAGCTATCTAAAGGATCGAATCTACGGAGGCGTCCTTTACTTCTGCCCTAAAGATCTCGTACGTACGGTAGAGTAGGGCGTAATATCTCTTAACCTTCCTAATGCTCTAATGTGCCTCTACGGGGATCTATTAGCACGAGATGCCGTGTAGCTATGCCTTAGAACGGAATTCGGCCGTAGTAAAGTTCGTGCTAGCATTATAAGTAAGGACATCCGGTAGACTAAGATAGGTATCTACCTAGTAGGCTTTAACTATCTCCTAGGCGTGCTAGGTAGTTATCTTACGGAGGAATCGGGCTACCTAGAACGACGTAGCGGAGTTAATAACGTATAGGACTAGGCGGCTATCGAGGTACATTACGTCTACGATTACTTCGTAGTTAAAGTTATAATCGTCTCGTAACGTAAACTTAAACCTTCTTAGCGAGGGGCCCTTAACCTAGTAGTAGTAGTAGAGTTTACTAATCTCGGCGAGGTCGTCTTACTTAACCTTATAGCTAGCCTTTATAAGTAGATCGTAAAGGCGTTAGACAGAAGGGTAACTGAATCGACTATATAGACGACGTAGTTTAATATCTAAGAGAAAGGAGGCTACCGCTACTTACTAGTATCGGTTAAGGAACATCTAGGGGTAGCCCTAGCGGACGATAACGGGGATCTTATAACCGTCTAAGCGTACTATATAACTACGGGGGACGTTAAGATAGTAGGAGAGCCGCTATATATCTTAGAGGTAAAGAAGGAAGGGCATAGGGGTATCTAGGATGTAGAATTTAACCTAGCCGACTAGTGTTAGTACTAAGGCAGAGCCGATAGACGAGATAGGCTTTATACTACCGAACGTAATCTTAACCGTACCCTTAGTAGATTCGTCGAGCACGATGCTAGGGTCCTCGCGCTATAAAGCGAGGAGTTAAGCCTTACCGGCCGTCGAGTCCTAGGCGGTACCTATGTCTAGGATAATACCCTAAAAGGCCTACGAGGAATACTAGTTAAGAAGAAAAGAAGCTATAGCCGTTAACCTAGCCGATAAGGGAGAGAAAGAGTTAGGGGAAGAGGCTATCGAGGCTACTATTAGGAGCCTAAGCTAGTAACGGGCGTATTCGTTACTAAGGAACGCAGTAGCTATTGTAAAGAAGTTAAGGTTAACGCCTTCGTTAGCGTCTTCGTCCTTAGAGGCCTCCTCTATAATATATGCCTTAGCCTTATACTCGTTATCGTCGTTATAGGAATCACCCTCGTATGCTATAAGCTAGGAAGCGTATGTAGCGTTACTTACTGCCTTACCGTTAACCTACTACTATAGGAGGTATTTATAGCGAGCTTTACGGCGTTCCCTATCGGAATACTTCGTCGAGAAGTAGCTAGACTTACTATAGACGTAACACTTCTTAGCCTATAACAACAGTATTAAGGGTACCGCTCCTTTCTAGCGACGGGGACTACTTTAACTCGACGAGGCGCTAGCGTAGTTATACTTCCTATCCGTAAGGAAGGAAGCAGTCGTGCGCGCTAGCGCTAGCGTTAACGTGTCCGTAATCTTTATCGTCGCGATCGTAGGAGGCTCTAAGTTACCTTTTATAATAGCCGCTCGTAGGGCTACGATTAGCGCCTACGATGAATCCTTACGTCCTTTAAGGGTAAGCTCGAACCTAGGGACGCCGTAATAGGCCTAGGTTAACGTTGACTATAACGAGTAGTTATTCGGATATAGTAATAAGGTACGTTAATAGTCGAGAAGTCTCTTCTATAGTAGATCGAAAACCTCGAGCTTCGTCTTATCGGGGTTATCGCGTTATATCTAGGCAAATGAGACGATCTAGTACTTATTATAATAGATAACGCGATCTTTGTCTAAGGAGAACTAGGCCTTTATAAGTTAGTATAGCTCTCTAATTGTATAGCCCTTCCGATCTATATACGCGTTAAAATGCTTCTAGGCGTATCCGTATAGGGCGAGGGGAAAAACGGCGTACGCCTCTTTAGGCCTAATCTTATACCGCTAGTACGTCTACATAAACGTATTTATCGTGTTATCGAATAGCTTAAATCGTTTACTACTAAAGCGGTTACCCTTATCCTATCCCTTCGCGAAGGTAGCTATACGACGGGAGTTAGGGTGCTTATTCGGGACGTTAGGTAGCGGTAAATCGTATAGCGATCGGTCGGGAAGCGGTAGAGAGAACGGGCGTACTAGAGGTTACGATGCCTTAGCCTTGTCGTCCTTCTTAGAGCGCGTCGGCTAACGTAGAGCCGTACGGCTAGGGTTATAACCTAAGGGAGTAGGGTATAACGTAGGTATCTGGCGGATAGGCTTAGGCGTGGGATTAGGTGTAGATGCGGCGATAGGAGGGACAGGACCTAGGAGAATCTAAGGAGCCGTTAGCCTACCTACCGATAGTTACTTACCCTTATTAAACGGATCTTCGTCTCCTTAGACGAGTCGTTGTTAGAGTCGGTAGGCGGTAGATCTATAGGCTACGCGCGATATTATTAGGTCGTTTATGTTCTATTCTAGTATGTCTTCTAACTCTACGAGGGCGGTAAGGGATTCTACGATCCTAGCGTTTCGATAGCTAGCGTAGATGCCTTTCGACCGAAGTAAGCGTCGAAGCTATTGTGCTAGCGGCCGTGACACCCGATAGAATAAGGCGTTATTCTATCCCTTAAAGTCGTATTGGAACGTCTTATATAGTACCGAATTATTATCGTAAAAAGTGTAATCTTATAGCTTACCGACGACATAAGAGTTAAGCTCTACGTCTATCGTCTCCTCTATTAGCTACGTAAGATCTACTATTATAGTAATGTTATTAAGATTGCTCGGGCGGCTAGTAATGTTTATGCTATTAAGGATTACATAACACCTTCGGCCGAGAGCTTCGTTATCGGAGGCACCTTATCGTAAGGATAATACTATGTTGTCTACGTAATGTAACGCTCCTTATAGTAGACTCTTTAGGAACCTATTTTCTCTAGAAATCCTCTATAGATACGATATCGAATCCCTTCGAGCTTATCGAAAAAGGCGAAGGGAGTAGAGATCGTCGTAGCACTCGGTAAGGTCCGACTACTAAAGAGGTTAGACGGAATATAAACTAAGTCTCTTCTTCTTACTATCTGTCTTAACGAGCTAGTGAGACTAATTAGTATCGAAGGCTAGTAATCCTTCGAAAGGACGTGAGAGAATAATCAATTAATTATTAGACTTATTCCTTTCTACCGATCTATAGAGAGGGGGAAAGAGGGCAAGATATAGGCGTTAGGCACCCGCTACGGCGGTAGTGATAGCATCACACATATGCTCCGGAGGGGCCGGAGTAGGGCCTACATTAGCCCTACATAGCCCCGGAGTTAGCCCTACATTAGCCCTATATAGCCCCAGAGTAGGGCCTAACCCCGCATAGGTGTGTGCCGGTAAGCGCCCGTGACTTAGACCTACCTCCGTCCGTACGCGCTCGTGACTACGCGTGCTAACTACGCGTGCTAACTACACCTTACTCCCACTAACAGGTAGGCTACGTATAACGCTAGCGGTTAGAAGCGTACGAGGTATATAACTTAACGTAGGGCTTCCTAAGCTAGTTATAACATTCCTTATCGTTAATAAGGTATAGGGAGTATAGCTCTACGTAATAATCCCTAGGGACGATAGGGTTCTTAATAGTCTATAGATAGGTAAGCTAACTATATCTAATAGTTTATAGGGCTAATAAACCTTAGCTAGAGCTATAAAAGGTATAATAGGCTAAGCTATCTTACTATTATCTATATTGTCGTCGTTAACGTCGTCGCTAGTAATAGAGGTAGCGTAGGTAGTAATCCTAAGGGAAATGTCTAGCTAGTCTAATTCCTCCTACGAAAAAGGTAAGGAGTAGCTTATCTATAGTATAATAGGGTTAGCGTTAATCCGACGAATAGGTATAGGAGCCTAAGAAGCGAAAAAGAGTTACTTACGATAGATAGGAGCTTAAGGAAGGAAAGAAGAGGAAAAATCTTAAGCCCTTTACTATTTTTATCTTAAGAGGAAGTAATATCTTAAATAATAATAAGTAGCTAGCTACGCTATTTAAGGCTAGAGAACAATAGACCTATTTAGGTCTATTTACTCTATAGTATTCGAAGTAGGAAGAAGTAACTAGAATAATTAAGCGATCTCGATAGAAGCGAAGTAAAGCTATTACGAAGGGTAGCTAAGTAGAGTGCCTTAGCTAGGGGGGTATGTTAGTAGCTATAGGGTATAAAGAGTAATTACCTATTACGAGACATTAGCTAGGATAGCCCTCCCTCGTAATATTTACGGATTAGGGAAATTAGCTAGCGTAAGATAATAGCTAAGATAGCCCTCCCTAGTAGAAATAATTAGGAATATACCTATAGAAGAACTAGGCTATAAGAAAGGATTAGATTCCCCCCCTTAGACAGAAAGAACAATTAAGATTATAACTCTCTTCGTGCCTCTCTATATCTCTCTACTCTATGCTACACAATCACTATTTCACTCCGCTACAATACCTACCGGATCTGCTTATAGCTGTTTGACAGCATGCAACATATAGATAATCTCGCGCGCCGCAACTGGACCTAGACACCAATCTCTCCTGACAGAATCTCCCGGTTCTTCTCCCTTGTTGAATCGGGCCGTTTCGTCTTCTCGCCTGGCATGTCTCGTCAGGCTAAACATTGCGCGTGCTATAGTACGCCTGCTATAGGTATCTCTTCGTGTTTAATAAGACTTGAGGATGAATTCAATATATTCTGGTTTCTGCGGCAACGAGACTGAGGTAGAGCCAGGTGCCGTTTCGAGGCCACAAGTCCTTGTTCTAGCAGTGTTAAACCTTGCTATTCTTTTGTAATGTGTAGTGAGTGCTAGTCCGTCACTGCTTCACGATCGGACCAAAAAGACCAGCTCTTGTATCAGCATGCAGATACACATCTTCGTACACCTCGGGAACACAGCCAGAGACGGCACACCTATTCTGCATTCCACGTCTCCTGCGTCGATAAAACCGAAAGAGCACTTATAGTCCGGGTTCACATCGGATCGGCCCGTCCCGTGATAAATGTCATATGCAGATGAGACATGCCAACAATGCTATGTACTTAAAGATGAAGATTACGGGAAGAGCTAGAACAGGCTCAAAAGAGGGTGATCCCGCAGCTTCAATGCCGCACAAGTACAACATACATACATGGTCGAGACATGGACACAAAGGCCACATGTTGTACAAAACTCGTCGCTCCCCAATCGAGAGCTGCCTCAGTTATCCGTGATCCAGCATCATGTCGGCGGAAACCGTGACCGAGAAGGGCCCGTCTCTGGACGTCCAAGACGAAGACGTCTATCCCCTGCACGCCTTTGACAATGCCAAGATCAACCACAAGCTCCTGTCGTGGGTGATGCGGTTCAACGATGTCCTGGACGTCAAGAAGCTACACGATTCCCTCTCGAGGCTTCTGGAGATTGGCGACTGGAGGAAGCTCGGCGGGAGGCTCAGGCTTACGGTATGTACTGGGTCGAAGGTGTTTGATTGTGGCAACAGCTGTTCTCTGACAGCGCTCATGAAGGAGTCTGGAAGGCTGGAGCTTCATGTTCCGAAGCAGTTTTCAGCAGAACATCCAGCTGTTTCCTTCAGTCACGTCACCGACTTCTCCGGAATGCCCATCGAAGAGCATCCCCTAGCCAGTAGATTTCCCAAGCCGACCGTCGAGCCATCCACTCAGCCAGTCTTTGGCTTCCGTCCCTTCCTCGCCCCCTCAGATTATCCCAAGACACTGGAGGAGATGATCGGCCGAGATTTGCCTCAGATATCGTTACACATCACCTCGTTCAGCAACGCTACCCTCGTGGCCGTGGCCTGGCCTCACACCCTCATGGACGCTGTAGGTCAGCAGGACTTGTTGCGCAGCTGGTCTTTTGTTCTGGCAGGGCGTGAGGAAGATGTTCCTCCCCTCCTCGGAGCCCGGGATGACATCCTCAAGGAACTCGAGGACGAAGAGAGCGAGGAAAACAGGGAGCCGCTTGCCATTGAACGGCATCGTTTGGGGAAAATAGGCTTCTTGGCCATGATTGCTCGTCTTCTATGGGAACGGCTCTGGGGTCCCCCATTGGAAATGCGTGCTATATACCTCCCTCGAAAGATCTTTTCCCGACTTCAAAGAGAGGCAGAGAATCAGATGGACGAGCTCCCCAAAGACGCCGACCAGACCAACTTCATAAGCGAGGGCGACATCCTCTTCGCTTGGCTCGCTCAGACGGTAGGGCTATCCAAGCCCGGACCGCGGCCTCTCACCATCGTCAGCTTCTTCAACGCCCGCTACCGGCTCCCGCGGCTTCGGAACGAGCTCTCGGGCGTCTACGTTCAGAACATGACGCAGCTGAGCTTCACCCTCGTCCCGTCCAAGCTCGTCAAGGCTCCCGTCGGTCATCTTGCCGTGCAGCATCGCCGGCAGCTGGCCGAGCAATCGTCCAAGCAACAGACGCTGAGCCTGCTGCGGACTTTTCGGCAGAAGATCGAGACGGAACAGCTCAAGAGCACCGTTTATGGCCAGAGTAATGCCCTGCCCATGTTTTGCAATAATCTGACCAAGCTCCATCTTCTCAGGGCCGCTGACTTTGGCCCGGCTGTCTTGTCCCGCGGCGAGTGCAGCTGCAAGGAGACGAGGAGGCTCAACCCGCCGGGAACCATGGTCATGTACTATAACCAGCCCGTTGAAGACGACCTGGGACCGCTGGATTCGTTTTACATGCTTGGTAAGGACTACGGGGATAACTACTGGCTCCTGGGCAATTTTCAAGCACAGACGTGGACGAAGCTGGAGCAGGATTTGCAGAGACTGAAAGAGCCCGAGTCGGTGCCGCTTCATGCCCAGCTTGAGACGGCGCCTGTTGGATATATGGGAGGAGGATCAGGAGAAAGGGCAGTACATGTAGTGGGAGAGGAGTAGAAGGAGGAGGAGGAGGAGGAGGAGGAGGAGGAGGCAGAGGAGGATGAGCTGGAGGGGAAAGAGAGGTAGAGGAGCTGGAGGAGGACAAGGGGAAAGACGAGGGGAAAAAGAAAACAATGAGAGGGAAGCTGTTCGATAACAAACCTTCCGGCTCGGCTGACGCGAATCGGCTTGGCAGCAAGAAACCAATACATGATTGATCCAAGCCACCGGCTTCCATGCGGTATTTACCAGCTAACAGCGTGCCGATCCGACGCGGACTCCCCTATCTCCCATCTCTGACCCGTTGGTCTGACGGTGACAGCCGCAAAGACCTCTGCTGTCGGAGCTCGCGACCGTGGTTCGAGGGTAGACTAAGCAGTTACAATGACATGGCATCGGCGCCTCCACCTGGCATCATCAGGGCCGGAACGAGAGACGGATAGGGCGAGGAAGCCGGCTTCATCCGTTAGTGTCGCCCCCCTTTTTCCCTCGCTGTGCTAGGACACACGCCAGAGGAATTACCAATACACTTCTTACACCGCTCACCGGCCCTCTAGCATGCGTCTGTGTACGTTTGCTTGTAGAGGTAGAGTCCCAGCAAGTCCCCCCTTTACACGTGTCTCCCATGGCGGCTCTTGGCGTGACGCGCAACGAAGAAGTTGATGATGTATGTTTAAATGTGACTGTAGCACACAGCCACAAACCCCAAGCACTACACGTTTCGTCCCATGAGCTGCGTGTCGGATGGAGATGGCGGCTTGATCGGCCAGCCGTGTCTCACTAGCCTTATCCTTTGATGCTGGCCCGGTTTCGCGAAAAAAAACAGGCTTCTTATTGGCGACGCGTGCCGTAGCCTGAGATTTACAATGTGGTTGACATTCTAGATCAGCGAGCTTAACTTAAGCTTAAGCGCCATTCCCGACCTCGCTCCATGCTGTCATGGTTCACGCTGGCCACTATCGTTCAATACCAAGCGTCTGGCTATCGCGGCTGAGTTTCGACCCCCCCCCCCGGCCTTCTTGGCATCAGGCTGTGACAGGGCCCCAAGTCTCTTCTCTTTCAGATCACGGGCATGTGAGGCTGGAGGGGCGGGTCCCCGGGTTTCGACGGACGGGTTGGCTTGTTTCAAGACGGCTGTTGGCTGACTTGTTGCTTGTTGGGCTGATTGTGAGTTATTCTCGGGATCCGAAGCCTCTGAACAAACCTCGGACAATTCAGGTCCGATGTCAACAGCGTTATCAGCCTTGGCGTCCCGACTTTGTCTCGTTTCTACCCCTAATCGACTACATACGTGTACACACATACATATCTATGTGGTTACACAGAGTAAGCACATACATTAGTGAATGGTATCCATACATACGTTCAATGAAAATGATGGATAGGGGGGGATTTCTTGGCGTTGTTTTCCCGTCATGATAACCTAGTTTAATCCATCAAAACCCCTGATTTCCTCGCCTCTAATATTTCCTTTTTTTTTTTTCAACTGCCCTGACGTCCGCGTTTCCGTCATCATCTTAATAACCGTCCGAAACCAAATCACAATAGAATTACACCAAGATGAACGTGCACTCGCCTCCTTGACTCGCAGGATCGTTCGTCATGTGATGCGAAGCTCAAAAATGGGGCGACGACGACTGCGTGACAACCATCAACTGATCTGCTGCGCCAGAGGCTTTCAACCAGTGCTTGTAACTTGACAGCAACGATCACGATTCTGCAGCCCATCACGCCCACTGCCCTGAGGCCTCGCCACGCCTCCACGACCCGATGACTCGCATCTCTATCTCCTATGCCAATAGACGGGATGCTCCCTGCATCATCCAGCGGCTGAGTCGCCAAGGCGGACTATCACTACTGCTTACCCCGTGACGTACTCTCGGTCCGTTGCGGAACCGCTGCTCAGCCCCCTCGGCAAACGATGAACGGCCTGTATGCCTTGGGTTAAGCTCGTCGTTGACCGACACAAGCCGTCGCACCAGAGACGGGAAGCTAGTCAGGGCACATAAAGCATTGTGCAACCGTCCGGAGAGACATGCCGTTTCGAACATATCTCAAACAAGGGCCGTGTATAAATACGTCCGGTCATCAGCCGGCTTCAGGAGAAGCAACAAGATACTCCCTTTCGAGCTTCACCGAGGCTAGTCGTATATCAAGCAACTTATATCATACCCGACCAACACCAACTTCTGATCGACCGCACTACTTATTCCAATATTAAAGCAACGATTGCACATCGATTCCTTCGACATCAATCAAGCTGGAGCCCTCATCCATTCCAGGTGTTCCACCCAGAAGTGACTGGCAATGGCTGGCCACTTCGCCCCAGACCAGCAACTATGCCGGCGGTACGCAGGATTCGCCGCCGACCTACAACGGGGGCATTTCCTAGTTCTCTACTGGATCATGTTCATCGGAAACCTGTCCATCCTCTTCTTCGCTTCGTGGATATACATTAAGTAGGTCATCTGGAAACGGGTTTGTCGTTCAAATTTTCAGCCACTGACATGGGAACAGGGCACAGGAGGCTCTGGAACTACATCCAGGCCGGTCGCGGATGCGGTTGAAAGCCTTGCGAAAAGCCCTCTTCGCCGATCTCTTGTGTGTCGCCGTGTCGACCGTCGTCGTCATAATGGAGGCCTTTGCGCTGTTGGCGCTGCAGTTCTGCGACGGCGAAGACCTCATGTCTCTCTACTGGTCCACCTGGACGATGATACAGGTCGGGGCGTTGATTGCCATGTCTGGAATTGTACTCGCCCTCGTACATTCGCTTCGGGACAGCAAGCATCCGTGAGTCGCGTGGACACTGGGTGTGCCTTGACAACAACTCACATTCCTCACAGGCCGTGGGCGCTCGCCATGGGAACTCCAGTCCTCGTCATTGCGGGAGTTTTGCACCTATTTCATCAAGTCACCAAGAAGAATATCAACAAGATACGGCGCAAAGCCTCGTCTTCGGCCTCGGCCTCGCCCTCAACCTCCAAGGAGTCGGAAATGAGCAACGACATGGAGTTAGTGAATGATAGAAAAACAACTTTCCAAGAGTAACATGTAGTGCTAACTTACTTTTGCAGGGAATCCGTGGAAAGAGTCGACGATGCTGAGCCTGAGTGGGATTCTGAAAAGGGGCTTCAGGCCGAAGTCATTGGCTCGACCACTGACGGAGGCATGATTGTGCGCTTCCTCACGACGCAGCCCGGCTGGGCTTCCAAGGGCGGCCAGCTGCTGGGGAAAACGGAGGATGAGCGGCCAATCGTGGCGTTTGCCAAGGGCGTCGTCACGTTTGAAGCCGAACCGTGAAGTTGACCGTCATCTTTCGTTTTGATTTGGCAAGCGACAGGAAGAAGAGACGATGCTCATGATTATTCGAGTCGTTTGATGAATCAGACGTCTCCGAGAAGAGGAGAAGATTCATGAGTTATGACGCGCTCCTCTACATGAAGCAGCGGAGTCCGTGTATTCGCACATGTATTCGTACATGTAACTGGGAATGGAACGGTCTGGAGGCAGTTTGATGCCCTTGCTACACGACAGTAGACAAGTGAAATTGACCATGATGCGCAATTCTGCAAAAGAGTGAATCACTAGATTCTATGTTGGTAATCGGTGGTCAGGGTGATAAATCCGTAGAGCAGAAAGGGGTTCGGCTGAGGCTGCACGTGCCAAGTTATCCCAAACTACCCTACATCACCGCACCATGACATGAGGTATGGTGGTCTGAATGGATCAAGGCCAAGATGAGCCGAGTTGAGTCTCCGCGTAACTAATAGCCTTAGCGAAGGCTACGTCTAACAACTCCTCTCCCCATCTCAGCTGACCTCTTCCTCACCGAGGTGAAACCGCGACATGTCATGGTCGCTTATCGCCGCCCCACATTATTAACCGCTCGAATGGGATGCTTTCTAATCACAACTGTCTCATCTCGACAATCGACGACGGCAGTTGCGACGCTACGAAGACTTAGAGATCATCCATCGCAACTAGCGACTCGGGCTTCCTGACTCAGGCCTCGGGAGCTGTGGTCCGACTGGCGAGAATCCCGCGAGACAGGCGGTCGACGCTCGGAGAGAAGACCGAGGGACAACAGACGACCGGACGGAGAAAACGAGATCGATAGAAGCCACAGCCATGGCCGCGGGCCTGGAAAAGGTCAAGCACATTGTGCTGGTTAGGATTCTCATGGTGCACATGTTGGACCTCTGCTTACACGGCATCGCAGGTTCTCTCCGGCAAGGGCGGCGTCGGCAAGTCTTCCGTCACCATCCAGCTGGCCCTCTCCCTCGCCCTGTCCGGCCACTCTGTCGGCATCCTCGACGTCGATCTAACGGGCCCTTCGATCCCTCGTATGCTGGCCGTGGAGGCATCCAAGGTGACGCAGATCCCCGGCGGCTGGACGCCCGTGCTCGTCAGCGGCGCCGACGTGGACGGTGGCGTCGGTAGCCTGCACGCCATGAGTCTCGGCTTCCTGCTGCCGCAGAGAGGCGACGCTGTGGTATGGCGAGGGCCCAAGAAGACGGCCATGATACGGCAGTTTCTCCGCGACGTCGTCTGGGGCGAGACGGATTACCTGCTGGTCGACACACCGCCGGGCACCAGCGACGAGCACATCTCGCTGGTCGAGACGCTGCAGAGCGAGGCGAGGCCCGACCAGGTAGCCGGGGCCGTCGTGGTGACGACGCCCCAGGCCGTCGCTACCTCGGACGTGCGCAAGGAGCTCAACTTTTGTACCAAGACGGGCACCCGCGTCCTGGGCGTCGTCGAGAATATGAGCGGCTTTGTGTGCCCGCACTGCTCGGAGTGTACCGACATCTTCGGCTCGGGCGGTGGTCGGTCCATGGCCGACGAGTTTGGCGTGCCATTTCTGGGCTCCGTGCCCATGGACGCACAGCTCGTTTCTCTGTTGGAGGAAGGCAGACGACCGTGCTACTCAGAGGGCTCAGCCGTCGGGGACCGCGGCCAAGGAGATGGCCTCGTCGACAAGTACGCTGACTGCTCACTCTCGAACGTCTTCCGGCCCATGGCGACCACAATCCGCGACGCGGTGACCTCGCCAGTTGGAAACGCGCAAGCACATGGGGACAACTATCGGGATAGACAATCATGATTCGACCAAGATGCACTTTTGCTGGCCTCGAGCGCAGAAGCCGAGCTGTCCGTGAAACAGCACGTCATGAGAAGTCCCCCCTGAATGGTCAATGGGCCTGACGGACGAGGTCGCGCCATGGAGCTGTCGGGCTCCACCACGGCCCGTCGGGGACCGCCGGAACGAGGGGCCCGGGCTGCCTGGAGCGCTGGAGAGACAGCCAGAGACAGCCCCCAGAGACCGCCTGGGCGTCCAGATGGGCCCCCTTTTTTACAGTGGCGTACATGCCGTCTCGAACCCGCGCTTGGATCCATTTTCATTGGACCTGCCTGCCCGCGCCCAACGTCGCCCGCGCCCAATTCCAGCCCGCACACCTCCATCGACTTCATCCCCGCACAAACAGAGGGCAGAAAATCATCGTCGCCGTTCAGCCGCCGCTCGCCGTCGTCGTAACAAGACGCCATTGGCTCGGCTTTCCGAGATATCAATTACCCCTCTTAGTCTGTTCCAGTCGATCCGACTCCATTCTCGGATAGGGAAAAAAAATTTATCCCAACAAATTCTCGTCCCACGACCGCTCGAATAAAAACTCTGCCTTGGACACGACGTCGCTTCACAGACACAATTTCTGCCTCTCTCTCCTCTCCATGCACCGCTGACTCCAGACCTCGACACTTCTGTCCCCTTCAACTCGTCCGCTGTTCCCGCCTTTCATGCAATCGACCGACCCTTTGCGCTTCCTGTTCTCCCGTCCTTCCAAGTTTGTCTGCCGGCTTCCGCGTCCGTTTGGATCACTCTGACCATTCTTTTGTGCATCAGGCCTCGATAGCACTTCCTCGCGTCCACCTCAGACGATCAATCCTGTTTGCGAGTCCCTCCTCGACCGAAGCCCGCCGCAGACCGACATCATTCCGTCTCAGAAGCCGCTCCCCCACGCCCTCCGCCTCCGCCCCCCCTAGCATCGCTCCTACCGACCGTCTTCCCAAACTCGAACGGCCTATTGTCGCTGGCTCCGCCAGCGTCCCTCGCTCATCTCCATCTCGCTCCTCAAGCAGACGCCGCAAGGTCTGTTTGGGTAGCGACTGTTGCTCCGCACGAGGGTGACACGATCGGTTCAGGCCGGAACATCGTCACCAGAGGTTCTCGGGCAGCATGGTCAGCCACTCGATCCCCACCAACTATACCCTGTCGCCTGCTGCCGTGGCTCCTCATCTCACCATCAACCACGAGGTTGCCGATGGCTTGGATTCGAGCAACGCCTTTGAAGGTATGTGGTCTGCCGGTTCGCGAGCCGCCTTCCCGACTGACAAGGCTCCGCAGGTCCCGAGAAGCTGTTGGAGGTTTGGTTCGCTCCCAGTGCGGCAACTCTGCCGTCGACCGCCGCCCCGAGTGGCTTAAAGGTCGTCTCGGCCGCCACCTGGGAGGGCATGCTCGACATGGTCAACTGCAAGATCCTCTCCGTTCTCGACTCCGAGGCCGTCGACTCTTACCTCCTCTCCGAGTCGAGCATGTTTGTCTTTCCTCACAAGATTATCCTCAAGACGTGCGGCACCACGACTCTGCTTCTCGGCCTCCAGCGCCTGCTTCACATCGCCGCCGCTCATGCCGGCTTTCCCTTTCGCAAGGCCTCGTCTGCCAAGGACATCCAGGCCGTCGCCATCCCGTACCGCATCTTCTACAGTCGCAAGAATTTTCTCTTTCCCGACCAGCAGCGAGGGCCGCACAGGAGCTGGAAGCAGGAGGTCAAGTACCTCGACGACATGATCGAGGGCGGCGGCAGCGCCTACATGGTCGGCAAGATGAACGGCGATCATTGGTATCTCTACCTGACGTCGCCCAACAAGACGCTGACGCCGCCTCTCACCCCGGATCTGGAGGCTGACGGCCACCCCACACCGGACTCCATGTCCATCGGCAGCGGTGGAATCGACTGCGGCGGCATCGGCAACGACGAGACGCTCGAGATACTCATGACGGATCTTGACCCCGACACGGCGAAACAGTTTCACATGTCGTACGCCAGCGCCATTGCCGGCGATGGGGATGCGGCGCGGGCGAGGAAGGCTGCGGGCGGCCTGTCGCCGCCGGAGGAGGTGGACGTCTTTGACAACTGCGTGGACGCAACGTCCGGGACTGCGACGACCGAGGGCCACGCGCTGGGCACCGTCATCTCGGAGAGCTGCGGCCTCTCCCAGGTGTATCCGACGTCGGTCTACCCGGACGCGCGCGTCGACGCGTACCTCTTTAGTCCCTGTGGCTTCTCCGCCAATGGCGTCGTGCCGGTGCCCGGGGCGGCTCCCGGCTCGACGCACTATTTCAACGTGCACGTCACGCCCGAGCCGGGCTTTTCCTTTGCTTCATTCGAGACGGATGTGCCGGGCGGACAGAACGGCAGGACGACGGCGGAAATCATTGAGCACGTTGTGAGCATCTTTCGGCCCGGCCGCTTCAGCGTCACGCTCTTCGAGGCCAAGGGACGGGGCGCGAACCCCTACGGGCAGGGCGACGGGGGCTTCAGAGGGCTGAGCATGCAGAAGCTCGTCGATCCGGTCAGGGGCTACAAGCGGGTGGATCGCATCGTGCACGACTTTGAGGACTACTACCTCGTCTTTCGCTTCTACGAGCGCGAGGGCTGGGTCGGTGACGACTGTGCGCGGGTTGGCGAGATTATGTGAGGGATCTGTCGAAAAGTGTTTGTGCATTGCTGTATAGTCTTTGTCGAAATTGTTGATCGAGGTTCGTTCTGCGTGGCCGGCCGTGTCTCTCTCTGCAGAAGCGGCAACGGTTTTCTCGGATCATTTGCAACGGAGATGGTTTGGAGGGGGGATTCGGGCGGTTCCGGCTGTGACGCGGCTTGTGTCGGAGATTGGCCTGACAGGTGTCAGAGTTTTTTGTGTGACGAAGGGTTTGTTTTGATGTATGATGTTTGGGTTCAGGATTGAAGCATAGCCTAGCAGCTGAGCTGTTCGTTTTTATTCTGTATTTTGTGTCTGTTGCGCGGCACAATTGTCGATGCGGCTGGAGACTGGCATCGTCAGCATCGTCGATTCGAAGCCATCACGTGACTATGCTGCATCACGTCACGTGCTACTCGACCCTGATCACGTGCGAGGCTCCCACATACTCACGTGCCAAGGTCAGTATCGATAGTCGACTTTTCCTCCGCCCATGTGAAGCACATCTTGGTTCTCGCTCTACTGTCATCGACGAGAACGCCGGGCTGGACTTGAGAGATCTAGGCGGCTGAAATTCGAGGTGCGTTGATCTTGGATCGTACGAGACGAGCGAGCGCGCTCTTTACCATCGAGGGACGAGAGAAGCGCCACAAACCCGCCTACTCATCAACCCTCTCAGATTCCCCCCCAAGATCCAAAGAAACAAGACCAAAAACCAAAACCAGGACCCAAAAGAAAACTAAGAAGATACAAAAAAAAAAAAAAACAACCCCAAAAAAATGCATCTAATGTACAGCCTCGACTCCAAGGGAAGCCGCCTCTACACGCTCAAGAAGGTGGCGCACGGAAAGGTCACCAAGTCGGCGCACCCGGCTCGCTTCTCGCCGGACGATAGGTGGTCGAGGCAGAGGGTTACGCTCAAGAGGAGGTTTGGCTTGCTTTTGACGCAGGGGGGGGGGTGAGGTGGGGGTTTGTGGTGGTGATGGTGGGGGGCTGCGTTGTGGTTGTTGTTGTTGTGGTGGTGATGTTGTGGTTGTGATGATTGTGGTAGTGATGATGTTGTGGTTGTGATGGAGGTGGAGGAGGAGGAGGTGGTGGTTTACTGCTTTGGCCGGGCGAATTGACCTCTGATACAGATTCCCTTTCCTCTTCCTCTTCAGTCTACTTATGCCTCTTCTTAGAATTCACATTGCGACCAGCACCAACCCGAATCCTCCCCCGACCTCCCCCAGCCCTCCCCCCCCCAACAACCCCGGCAACCGATCCTCATCCATGACATGGGCTAGATCCTTCCTCCTCGCCCTTTGCTGCTCCTCAACAGCACGAACATACTCCTTCTGATCCTCGGCGAGCATCAGCCGACGGCCCCACCCGTTCTTCCCGCCGCCCGTCCCCGACGGACCCGCGCCCCCGCGGTGCCGTGGACGGGCTTGGGGACGCTGTAGACGTTGCCGCGCTTGTTCCATTGGAAGTTCTTCTTGAGGTGGATGGTGAAGACGCCGTGTTGGTCGGTGGAGCAGCTGGCGCGCAGGAGGGTGGGCTGTCCGCACGAGGGGCAGAATTGGCGGTCCATCTGCTTGGTGGTTGCGAAGCAGCCGTGGCAGCGGAGGATCCAGCTTTTCAGCTGGGTGATGCGGGCGAGGGAGGGGTGGACGAGGTTGAGGTTCATGCGGAGGGCTACGTTTTGCATCGCGTAGTCCGACGTCAGTACTGCGGCTTGCAGGGTTTGGGAGGGGGTTTGGGAGGGGTTGTGGTGTTGTCGGCGGCCTGGTGGGTTTTGATGTTGGAGGCGGTTATCCAGCCGGAGTCTGAGTCGGAGTCTTCTGCTGTCGGGTCTTGGGGTGGGTCGTCTTGCTGGTTGTGTCTCTCTTCTGAAGCTGTTTCTCTGGCCGTCTTCTTTTGCAGGTCGTCGGGTGTCTCCGAAGCTTCCACCATCTTTTCGGAGGCTGCTGGTTTGTCCATTTCGTCTTGGGCTTGTCTGTCGAGGACACCTGCTTCGCTTCCCATCGTCGTGTCGTTGCCTGCGTCCAGACTTAGACGCTGCATCCTTGTTTCCAGCGACTTTCGTGAGCGAGGGTCATCCGATCCCTCTCGGACGCAGGCCTCATTCGCCACGTCGCCAACGACCCCCTCAGAAGCACCCTCCCCATCATCGCCGGCTGAATCTCCACCGCATTTCACCGACAACCCGGGACGACCATTCAAGCCTCGCTGGCCTGGCACACTCCTCAACCTCCAGTCCCCCCCATTGCGCTCGCATTCAAGCTCAAAAGCCAGAGCCAAGACGTCCAAATCCGGCCGACTCAGCACGGACAAATCCCCCGTCTTCCTCGCAAACCCCTGCACGAACCGGACGCTCTCGGCCCTAGGCGTCCGGACGGTGAGGAAGGGCCTGAGCGTCGTCTCGACGCGGGAGCGCGTCGCCTGGTCGCGGATCTCGGCGAGGACGGAGGGGATGGTGAAGAGGGCTTCTGCCTTGGCGAGGAGGACGCTGACGGGAGGGTCGTTTTTTATCAAGGGGCCTGTGTCGAGGACGAGGCTGTGGATGGGCTTGGGGGGATCGGAGTTGGCATCTGGGTTTGGGGCTGCCATGGTGAGAGGAGGGGACGAGTCGGAAAGGGGTTGGATTTCCGTCGTCGTGTCGGACTCGTTGGGCGTCGATGCAGATGATCGAGAATGCAGTCGTGAAATTTGAACATGATCGCATCGCGATTAGATAAAGGGCGGTTGTGGTGCAAGTCACGTGCTTGTGTCAAACAGGCGAGGGTGAGAGTCGACAATTATCCGCTCAAGACACCCGCCCGCCCCAGCGCCAGAGTCGTGAAGCCATTGTATTCAATCAGGCAGGACCCGTGTGAACCTTTCTCTCCGATTCTATGGCAACAGCGTCTCTCCGGCTCATCCGGCGCTCCCTCACAAGGTTGCCTCCGCGACGGCACTTTTGGCAGGCAACCCGGCCTGCCGAGAGGTTGCAGCGTCAATGGCAGGCCGGCAATGGACGGCATAGCGCCAACGTCCGCGGGATGGAGGGACGGGCCCGAAGCGGCTGTCGGTGCGTCCGCGTTGTGAATGTATGTATGTTTGCATGTATGTATGTAGGCAGAGGACGGGACCGCAGTCGGGAATCACTGGGCAAGAGGAAGGGGAGGTCGGTCACTGAGCCTCTTGTGATGCTCGGCGAGCTGTGCCGCTCAGACTTACGATCCATCAGACGCGTGACATCAGGCTGTCGGAAGAGTGAAACCAAGGGAGACAGACGCGTGACGTGACGGCGGGGAGGGAGCCAAAAGCGTAAACAGGACAAAAGCGTATGTATGTATGTATGTAGTCTGTAGAGCATCCCCATGGGGGAGTGTCACTTCAGATGCGATCAGGCGACGCCATGACCAGGATCGCGAACCAGCAGCATCCCTTTCTTCTGAAACGGAGACATCAAGGGGTTCTTGTCACGCGCGGGTTACCCTTCCAGATGGATGAGCTTCGGCCGGGGAAGATAGCCTATAGGTGATCCGGGCTTGACTGCATAAAGTGGCCGAATCTCAATGGTTCTTTCTCCGTCGTCTGCACCAATTGTGGCTGTCAGGCGCCCGCGGGAGGAAATGGGCGCATTGATCTCTGCTCGCCGGGTGGGACCGTGAGGCAGATTCGGCATCCTCGTATTTTCTGATGGTGCCGATGAAGAACGTACGTACATAGGTATGTATGTATGTCTGTCCCCACTGAACGATAGGAGCCGGAAGAACCCTTGGCAGACAGGTCACGCGCTGACCAAAGGTAGCCGAGAAGCCGAGGATTGGATTGAAGCGTAGAGTCAGAGTCCGTACGAAGTCACATATGGTACGTATTGGGGCACGTCTGTGTCTTTCAAGTACGGAGCGAGTTGAGGCGTCTTGTTCAGCGATGACGTTGCTTCTTTTCCGTCTTCCAGAAAGGTTCCACGTCGTGCACGTGCACCCCCACGGACGAATCGGACGCGCGAGATAAGAGACGGAGAAGACGTGGCCTATAGCGCCATGGCAGGCATCGGCCTTGGCAGGGGCAAGGCAAAATTGAGGGCATCAATCGTACATAATTCGTAACGTATCAACTATGTTGTATGTACGAATAGATATGATTGGGTAGGTGTTGAATGGTGAAATATGTACGAATACATACATATCCGAGGGATTAATTCGATGCAATATAGCTACCCATCAGTGTATTCGTACATACATACATCGGTATGTACATAATACATACGAACATACATGGCACGACCACGGTAGCCGGCTCCTTTCAATCCCGCCGACGACATCCGGCCGAGGTGCAGATACGCAGCCGGCCGAACCGCAGGACCGGAACGTCTACCGGCGGCTATTGGCTGCTAGTGTCCGAGAGCCTTAACCTTGGATAGACGGAGGGAGGATTTTCACTGACGATTGATCGTCGCCACCGGCGTCACTGGCTGTGCGGTTGTTGAGATTGAACATGAACAGGCAGAGGCCGTCCCATTGAAACAAAGGTATTCGCATGTATGTAAAGATGAAGATATCGTAGGGATGCCTAACCAATTACGGCGAGGCTAAATTACCGAACCGGCGGATAGCGTTGGCCGCCTCTGTCTGCCGCAGCAAGAGTTCCCCGAGCAACTCGACCAGACAATCCTCATCACGAGACGCCCAACGAAACAAGCCAGATGGCAGATCCCCTCGCCATGTCGTCAAACCCCCTTTCCCCAAACCTCTCCCATCTCCCCGTATCAACAACCCCCCCCTCGTCTCGCCTCCCGCAAGACGACGGTGACGAGATGGAGAGGCTCCCCCCCGCCCGTTTCGGTGGGAACGCGTCCCTTTGCAGCCCCGTTGCATTGAGACGCATTTCGCAGCCGGTGGGGTGGCCTTCTGCCAACTCTGGCGAAACTCTGCCCATCTGTGTCCGCCTGCTTCGCCTCCCCTCTGCGTCTTATAAGCTACCGGGGCTTCTGCACCCCTCCATGACCGGCGACTCGGTCCAGGGGTGTGTGCTCCCTGCTCTCCCCAAGGGCCCGGGAAAGCGGACGTGAGTCGTGCGTCTACATACACTCTACACACACACACACACACACACATGTCCCTTATCTATCGACTCCAGTCTGCTGCTCATTAAACCTAGCCCCCCCCTTTTAATGTCCGTCCAGCGTCCAGGCCCACAGGCAACTCGCACTTGTCTTTTCCCTTTCGTGCATGCTTCTCGGCAGCGTGTATGTACATGTGTATGTATGAATGTGCGTGTCTGTCTGTCAACGTATGTGCCAAATCAGGGGCTCGTATCCTTTTCTGGGCTGCCACCTCTCAACTCTGTCCGTCTTTCGTGTCGGTAAAACAAGGTTGTGGCCCGCATTCGAGTTCAACAACTCACGCCCTCGTCAGCCTCCACTGCCGAGCCAAAACCCTTATCTCTGCTCTATGTACACACACACATACATAATACATACGCGTAGCCCCAGTCTAGGTGCCAGGTCAGGGTCGGTCCACGTGCTGCTGGTTGCTCTCGAATCCTTACTTTTCAATCCGCTCCCTGCTCCTCTTTTTCCCCTTCATCCACCCGCACCTTTGGCTTTGTTTCCTCACCTTTTTCTGCTCTTGATCGGGAACTCGTATTCTTCTTCTCTTCTATCTGTTCTTCTGTTAGTTTTCGCTGTACGAACTTTTGTCTTTTTACCCGCTTCACTTTCCCTTGTTGTGGCTCTCCTCGATCTCCTTGTCGCCATCTTCTCTAAGTCACATCGTGAGACATCAACAACAACTACATACATCAACAAACAACCACAACACCAACGACCCCCCCCCCCCCGATCTTACACCCCTCTGCTCGTCCGTCACCATCATCAGCGGGCGCAACAGCCCCGAAACAGTCACCATGGGCATAATGGAGTACTCGTCGGAGCCCGACGCGAAGCTGGCCAAGTCGAGCTCCGAGCCTCGAGAGGAGACGTCGTCCTCCTCGTCGGACAATGTACTGGGAGGCAGCGCCATCGCCGGCGAGGTCAGCGAGTTCGAGGAGCGGCGCATCGACGTGGAGAAGCAAAAGACGGAGGCGGGCGACGCTCACTTCCATCGGCTGGGCTGGAAGCGACTGACCGTCATCCTCATCGTCGAGGCCGTTGCTCTCGGAAGCTTGAGTCTCCCCGCGGCCTTTGCCACGCTTGGAATGGTGGCTGGCGTCGTTTGCTGCGTCGGACTGGGTCTCATCGCCATCTATACCAGCGACATCGTCGGTCAGGTCAAGCTCAAGTATCCCGAAGTCGCTCACTATGCCGACGCCGGACGGTTGCTCATGGGTCGTTTCGGCTACGAGCTCGTGGGCGCCATGTTCGTCTTGCAGTTGACCTTTCTCGTCGGCTCTCACACGCTGACGGGAACCATCGCCTTCCTCGACATCACCAACAACGGCGCCTGCTCCGTCGTCTTCGGCTTCGTCTCGGCCGTCATCTTGTTGTTGCTGGCGATCCCCCCTTCGTTCGCAGAGGTCGCCATCCTGGGATACATCGACTTCGTTTCCATCCTCGCCGCCATCGGCATCACGCTCATCGCCACCGGAATCATCGCCACCGACTCCCCCGGCGGTTTAGCCGCTGTGAACTGGTCCGCGTGGCCGAAGCCCGACATCAACTTCGCCGAGGCCTTCATCGCCATCGCCAACATCGTCTTCGCTTACAGCTTCTGCATGTGCCAATTCTCCTTCATGGACGAGATGCACACCCCCGGCGACTACCTCAAGTCCATCTGGACGCTGGGAATCATCGAGATCATCATCTACACCGTCACCGGCGCCGTCATATATGCCTTTGTCGGTATCGACGTCAAGTCGCCCGCCCTGCTGTCGGCCGGCCCGCTCATCTCCAAGATCGCCTTTGGAGTCGCGCTGCCCGTCATCTTCATCTCGGGATCCATCAATACCACCGTCGTCGGCCGCTATATCCACGGCCGCATCTTTCGAGACTCCGTCACGCGCTTCATCAACACGCCCAGGGGCTGGATCACCTGGCTGGCCGTCATCACCGTCATCACCATCGCCGCCTTTGTCATCGCCGAGGTCATCCCCTTCTTTTCTGACCTGCTGTCCATCTCGTCCTCTCTCTTCGTCTCCGGCTTCACCTTTTATATCCCTGCCATGATGTGGTACAAGTTGCTCCGGGTAGGGCCGTGGTATTCGCGCGAAAACCTGATTCACGCCTTGATGAACGGCTTCTGCTTCATCATCGGCATCGTCGTCCTGGTCTGCGGCACATATGGCAGTATCGACGATATCGTAAGTTTTGTTCAGATCTCGTCCCTCCGGGACAACCCGCTGGACGAGTCCTCCACTGCAGATTCACCAATTCAGTGAAGGAAAGGTCCGCGGCGTCTTTGCTTGCGCACCCATCGCGTAACTGTGTTTGCGTTGTGGCGTTTCAGCTGTTCAAGTTTTCAAGTATTTCTTATCATTTTCCCCTTTTATATCCACGATACGATGCTCACTTTCCCCCCCTCTTTCATGGCTCGTCACGGATATCCTCAGGGAAGCGCCGGAGCACAGCGAGTTTTCCTTCATGTTTTGCATCAATTGCTCCTCCTACATGTACCTCGGCTAGAGATGGCATTGGGCACGACGGGAACGAACATGCGGTCCATGACAAGTGTATATTTCTTGGATACCCCCTGCAATGTATGACCCCATGATCTTCCACGTCACTCGCGTCTCAGAAGAAGCGGTAAAGATATGAGTGGACTGAACGCTGGCCATCGACGCATTTGTCAGGGTTTGCCAAGTAGCTGAATCGTCAGCAGCAGCAACTCTAGGCCCGGTTTGAGACCATCTTAGTCCGTTGGCGGCTGCTCCCTTTCCACCGCCAATACATGTAATCGTATGCACTCCCACAATGCCGCTTCATCCGACCGACTGAGCAACACCATCATCTTTACAAATCCATCAAGACCCCTGGCCCAAATGAGATGACGCAGAGCGGAGAAAGTTGCATGTAACTAACTATTGATGTGCCCGTGCATATGGGTCCACGTTACCTGTTGACACTATAAGTGCTAACCTTGTTGCCCTTCTTTCAAGGGTTCTCTCAAGCTCCTCATCTCGCTCGCCCGTTCTTTGCCATTAGAGATCATCCTCTCAAGCCGTCCATCTTTCTTTCGACCACGTTCTCGTCGTGCCTCACCCCGTCCGTCTCGAGACCAGACACATCCAATCATGACCATCTCAGCGAGAGACAAGGCAGTCCTCATCATCACCGGCTACTGGCATGTCCCGGAACAGTATTCCCGAGTCGGCTCGGCTCTCGAAAGAAAGGGCATCAGAGTCATATCCGAGTGTCTACCGACCTGTCAGAACCTCCCGCCTCCTCACAAGACCATTCACGACGACATACAATTCATCAAGGACATCGTGGCCAAGGAAGTCGAGGAAAAGACGTTGCTGACTGTGCTGTGCCACTCTTACGGGGGAATGGTCGCTTCTGCCGCCCTCGGCGAATTCGCCGTCAACGCAGAGTCATCGAACAAGGGGGGCGTGACGGGCATCATCTACATGTCTGCCTTTGTGCCTTCGGAGAACCAGTCTCTCAGCGGCAAGTTTGGCGGTCGACTTCCCGAATTCATCAAGGTACGGCCGGACAACACATGCTTCCCTGAACCCCCAGCCCCCGTCTTCTTCAGCGACTTGTCTCCCGAGGACGCCGATTGGGCTATAGGCCTCGTCACCAGGTGTCCGGTCGGACCCTTGTCGACTCCCATCCCTGGGGACCGCGTGGCTTGGCGATCGATCCCTTCGGCCTACATCTTCTGCGAGGCTGACGTCGCCTTACCACCCAAGACGCAGCGGTCAATGGTGGCGGCCGCCAAGGCTCAGGGGGCCAAATTCCGAGTGTACAGCCTGGATACCAACCACAGTCCGTTCGTTAACAAGCCGGAAGCAGTTGCGGATATCGTCGTCGATGTCATTCAGTCTCGTGAGGTCTGATGGCGTTGAGGGTTGTTGGTGGCTGGTAATTGCACACAGAAGACCACTTGTCATTCGTAAATATTCACTACGTTGATGCTCCGTGAACTTGAACTTGAATTCACTCGGTGTTGATCGTAGCTGTCAACGGTTAGGTAGTTGTACAAGTTCGTACATGTATTATCTGAAACATGCATGTACACTTCATCTTCCTACAATGAGCTGTATTCTTTACTTCATACCCAGAGATCTTCCCAATCTAAGACAATAGACACTCCAAGTGCCCTCATCCTGTCTCATTCGTGAGACGGTCACGTGTCCCCGTCTGCAAGTCTCACCTCTCATCACGTCCCATATACGAATATGTAATCGTACATGACATGATGCATGCTCACATGACGCACGCTCTGTAGACGAGGTAGGACGAGGCCAACGACATGCCATCACCCTTATCGGCCTCAACCTCGGCCTCAACCTCGGCCTCAACCTCGGTCCCTGGTCCCTTACCGCCATCCGAGCCGTTCAGGGACGACTCTCCTGATCCAGATACCGTTCCAGCCTCTTCTCTTCCCTCTTCTCAAGATCATCACCAAGACGACGACGAAAGCTCACCCTCATCTTCCCCTCCTCGCTCCTCACTCAGCCACCATGATCGCCAAACAAGCCGGCCATGGCTGCATCGTTTCCCACCCCCAAGTCCTACAAATACACCTCGACCCTCAACGCCGCGCCGAGATTGAGAAGCGTCTCAGACGCAAGCTCGACATCCGCTGCAGCATCTTCGTCCTCATCTACATAATGAACTACCTCGATCGTCAGACCATCAGCGCCGCCCGCCTCAGGGGCCTCCAGGACGACCTCAAGCTCGACAACACCCAGTACGCGACCTGCCTCAGCATCCTCTACGTCGGCTACATCCTCATGCAGGTGCCGTCCAACATGGTCATCAATCGTATCGAGAGGCCGTCGCTGTACATCTCGGCTGCCATGGTTCTATGGGGCCTCATCAGCACACTCAGCGGCCTGGCTCACGACTTTGGCTCCATGGTCTGCACCCGTTTCTTCCTCGGCTTCGTCGAGGCTGCTTTCCTGCCCGGCGCCCTGCTGCTTCTATCCAAGCTGTATACGCGTCGCGAGCTGTCAACCCGCAATGCCATCCTCTACTGCGGGAACCTCATCTCCAACGCCTTCTCCGCCCTCGTCGGTGCTGCCGTTCTCTCCAACATGCAGGGCGTGTTGGGACATGCAGCCTGGCGCTGGCTCTTCTTCATAGAGGGCGGAACTACCATGGTCATCGCCGTTGCCGCTGCCTTTATCCTCCCGGATTTGCCGCATAACACGCGAGGTCTCACACCAGAGGAGAGGCTCGTTGCTCAGCTGCGGATGACGGAGGATGTTGGCGAGGCCGACGTCGATGATGAGGACCAGGGTGTCTTTGGAGGCTTGATCATGGCGCTGAGCGACGTCAAGGTCTACGTCGTCATGTTTACCGTCACGGCCTATATCCTCGGGCTGTCTTTCAATGCCTTCTTTGTACGTCCTAGTCTTCCGATCCTTGAGTAAACTGCAGTCTTCTGATATGTAGCGAGGCAGCCGACGCTCACTGGAACTCTAGGATTCGGCTACGTCCCGACTCTGCTTATGAGCTCTCCGCCATGGGTATTCGCCTGTATCGTCTCCGTCCTCGTCTCCCGGCACTCTGATGCCACTCAAGAAAAGGTCTGTTGCAGCACCCGAACCCCCTACTTACAGGCTAAGAGAAACTTCAGTTCTGGCACGTCGTCGGTCCCCTCACGCTCGGCATCGTGGGCTTCGCCATCAGCATGTCGACTCTCAACGTCGCTGCCCGTTACGTCGCCCTCTTCCTTCAGGCGGCATCGTACGCCGGCTACATCATCTTCTATTCCTGGATCAGCTCGTCCTTCCCACGCCCGCCGGCAAAGCGCGCCGTCGCCATCGCCCTGATCAACGGCTTCAGCCAGCTCGGCAACGTGGCCGGGTCCTACGTCTGGGATCTCAAGGAGGATGGCTACCGCAAGAGTTACGGCATCGTTCTCGCCATGTTCTGCGTATCTATTGCGGGGAGCTGCGTCTTCAGGCGGATGCTGAAGCGGCTCAACAGGGAGCTTGAAGCCGGCGAGAGGCGGCCTGTCGATGTCGCTGGGGATCCTCCCGCTCGTGGTGACGAGACGGTAAGGATGAGCAAGGGGTTTCGATATCTTGTATGATGAGCTACATGTAGAGCATTGCAAGAGCCACGCGTAAACGAAACTCATGAATGCACTCGACAGCAGAGTCCAGATACTCGTCAAGTTGTCACATAAAAAAAAAAAAAAAAAACATAACAACGTGTCCGGTAGAATCACCTCTCCAGGTCCGGATCCGGCGTGTTAAACCACAAGCGAGACCGAAGCCCAACAGCAGCCATCGGCCTATATCTCTGCGGCTCAAGTTCCAAAACAACCAGCTCGTTGGGCCTCCCGGGAGCGTTAAGGAAACACCCGGGCAAGTATAGGCTCTGCTGAGGTCCGACAGTCCAGTAGCGCCCCAGGTTATGCCCGTTGACCCAGACCTGGCCTTTGGTCGATCTCCTGAGCGATAGGATCGAATCGCTTCCGATGCCGGGCGGCGTGTCCTCGGTCAAGGTGAATTCCATCTTGTAGAAAACGGGCGGGCTTCTGTACGGAACTGTGAGGTTATAGTCATTGGACAATTCTTGGGGAAGCCTGTGCAGGGGAATCGAATGTGACGTCCACGTCTTGAGAACATGTTCGCCGCCGACTTTTACCTCGCCCACGATGCCCTTCTGTTGATCGTCCATCTTCTTTCCTACGTCCACGCGGCCGAGGTTCTCGACGAAAAGCCCCAGCAGGTCTCCCGGCTTGAGGGCCAATTGCAGCTTGGCCGGTGAAGAGTAAGTGGCGTCGACGACACCAATCTTCTCACCGTTTTGATATACAATGACTCGATCGCGAGGTCCGTCTCCGATCATCAGCTCTCCGGATACGCTGTCAACGACGTTGTGCTCGTACAGGACGAAGCCGGTCGCTTGCCCCAGAGTTTCCATGGTCATCGGGCTGGCGGACTTGCGCGAGTGATATGACAGCGTGTCAAACAGGGTCATGGCTGGCTTGAGGGTCAACTCCCGGAAGCTGTTTAGCATTGGCACTTTCGGAACGTCTGGGATGCTTCCGCGGGGAACATGTTTGGCGATGACCCTCCGGATCTCTTCGTACAATGGACCTGGTCTCCCGGTTTCATCCAGAGGCGCGCCGTAGTCGTAGCTCGTCGTCACAGCCCAGGTCCGGCCGTCCTGCCAGATGGCTCCGTTGTCGAACCCCCAGTTGGTCCCCCCGTGGAACACGAAGAGGTTGAACGAGTGCCCCCCCTTCAAGATCCAGTCCAGATCGTCCGTGATACGGGCCACGTTATTCGCGTGCGTGAATTGATGGCTAACGTTGGAGGACCAATGGTCAAACCAGGTCGTGTAGAACTCTCCGGCAAGTTGAGGTCCGAGCATGGACTTATCCTTGACGAACTGATCCCGAGCCGCGAATCCTACCCTCGGATCGCCGTCCGTTTCCGCCAGAACGCCGGGCAGCGTACCGCCCTCGAGATAATCCCGTCCGCCGCCGTCATTGGTATAGAGAATGAGATCGAAGCTGGCTCTCAGATGGTTGGCCATTGCCTGAAGATAGGTCTTGTCTTTGCCGAAGCTTCCGTACTCGTTCTCCAGCTGCACCATCAGGATGGGACCGCCGCGCGTCGTCTGCAAGTTACGGAGCTCCCTCCCGAGTTCCGTAATGTATCTCCTGGAAGCCTCGAGGAAGGGAACGTTGTTGCGGCGCACCCTCAACCCGTGAACCTTGCTAAGCCATGCTGGGAGACCACCCCAGTCACGCTCAGCGCAGACGTACGGCCCGGGACGGAGAACGACCTTGAGGCCCTCTTCTTGAGCCAGACGGAAGAAGGCGGCGATGTCGTTGGTGCCGTCAAAGTCCCATATTCCCGGTTGCGTCTCCAGCTTGTTCCAGAAGACGTAGCTGAAGATTGTGTTGAGACCCATGGCTCGTGCCATCTGTAGTCTGTGGCGCCAGTAAGGACGGGGGATGCGTTGCGGATCAATCTGGCCGCCGATGATCTGGAAGGGCTGTCCGTTGAGGAGGAACCGCGTTTCATCGTAGGTGAAGTTTGCGCCGAGGCACAGGCAGGCTGTAGCCAGAACAAGCAAGCCGCCGAGAAGCATCGCGCCGGTAGTGAGGGTAAGTCGACCAGGGGAATAGAGAGGCTATCCCAGACAGCTCGGCGCCTCAAGGCCATCGAGACTAACATGTAATTATGTATAAGCCTGAACAAGGGATACGGACCGTCATGGCAGATGAATGGTGGACGGGAGTACATGTAGCATCACCTCGAGACCCGCGGAACATGACGAGATGCCTCGATCCGTTCAGTCGATTCAACGAGCCGCGGCGCTGAAGCTAGAGTCTTTGCCAGCGTCCCATCCGACGTCTCGTGCCCAGAGTTGGATGGAACGGCCTAATCTCGGTGGGAGCTGGGGGGTTACCCTCGGCTATAGGAGGTTTAGACGGGCGGGAGATCGGCGTTAGCATGATGTATGTTCCATGGCGTCGTAGTGAATGCTGTGAGCCCAAGTTTGACTCACTTGCATCAACGATCTCTACTCAAAGCTCGAGGTCTTTTGTCATTCTTCCCATCTTGTAGTATCCGATTCGGGAGTATGACCATCTCTCGGCCCTGTCGTCTTCTCATGCAGCGTAGACATTTCGAGCATACCGTTTACTCTTGTTGCGCACACCCATCTACACGTAGACGTCGACATTCCCCCGGTAGGCCAGGTTGCATCCGGACGACTGTAATCTCGGAGGGTGCTGTCCATGTTTGTGAGAGTGCGAACCCTCTCATGATATAGCTTCCGGTCAAGGCTAAGAGTTTATAAAGTATACAGCATCGTGCCCGGGGGCTGTGAGCGTACATACGTATATGTACGTGTATGTTCCAGGACCGAGCCTCACTCCTTACGTATTGATGTCATGTTGTTCCTGACTAGCGGTTGAACCACTGTCGAGTTCTCCAACCGATGCAGTCTAGGAGTTCACAATCACTCAACACCCAACACCTATCCATCTTCTTTCACTCCCAGCGCGAATCGCCGCCAAAATGCAACGGCCCATGTGGTTCCTGGCGCTGGCCGCAGCCCTCATCAGCCCCGGCTCCGCCATCCCGGCCGAGCGGCTTCTCCCTCTTCCTCCTATGGGCTTCAACAACTGGGCTCGCTACCAGACGAACATTAGCGAATCCATCTTCGTCGACGCCGCCGAGGCCATGATCAGGACTGGCCTCTTGGCTGCCAGATACAACCGCATAAACCTCGACGATGCCTGGTCGACCAATGCACGAGCAGCCAGCAGATCCCTGGTCTGGGACCCGGTCAAGTTCCCGAGGGGGTTCCCTTGGCTCACGCAGCACTTAAAGTCACAGGGCTTCCTGCCTGGCATCTATAGCGACGCTGGCGGCTTATCCTGTGCCGGCTACCCGGGCTCTCTCGACTACGAGGACGTTGATCTCAAGGACTTTACAGCCTGGGGCTTCAAGTTCCTCAAGATGGACGGCTGCAATCTCCCGGACGGCAGTGAGGCGACCTACCACTCGATATACGGCCGCTGGCACAGGCTGCTCTCCGAGTCCAACAGCAACATCATCTTCTCCGACTCCGCCCCGGCTTACTTCTCCAACGTCCCGGACCTGACAAACTGGTATGCCTCCATCGGCTGGGCCCGTGAATACGGCCATCTCGCCCGTCACAGCGGCGACATCCAGACTTACCCGAAGGGCCGGTCGTGGGACACGGTCATGTTCATCTACAGACAGCACTTGCGTCTGGCTCGCTTCCAGAAGCCGGGCTTCTTCAACGACCCGGACTTCCTCAACGTCGATCACCCGTCTTACAGCATGGATGAGAAGAAGAGCCACTTTGCGCTGTGGTGCGTCTTCTCGGCGCCGCTGCTGCTCAGTGCCGACCTGACAGCCCTGTCAAACGCCGAGATTCAGTATCTGACCAACCACCGGCTCATAAACGTCAACCAAGACAGTCTGGTTCAGCAGGCCACGCTCGTGAGCTCCGGCACTACGTGGGATGTTCTCACCAAGAGCGTCGACAACGGCGATCGGGTTGTCGCCGTGCTTAACAAGGGCGACTCGCCTGCCAGTGTCTTCGTCTCCTGGGAGAGGCTCGGCTTCTCGCTGGTCACCCTCCAGAGAGTCGAATTCGTTACCGTCCAAGATCTCTGGACCGGAAAGCGCCGGCAGGCTCGGGTGAGCCTCAAGGGAATCTCCGTCACAGCAGTCCCCTCCCACGGCACCGCCGTCTATCGTATCTCGCAAAGGGCCAGTGGCATCACGCCTACGGGCCTCATCTTCAACTCCAATAACCTCAAGTGCCTCACCGATCATTGGTCAGGTCTGGTCACTTGGTCCGTCTGCGACGGCTCCGATGCCCAGGTCTGGAAGGTCTACCCGGAAGGCCTGGTAAACAGCCTGCTTCAGCCCGCCGGCTGTCTGATGCAGATCGATCAGGTCTTCGTCTCGTCCCGCAGCCCGGGCCGCCCCTGCGATAAGTGGAAGTACTACGTCTCGGGCAACCTGATCAACACCAGGTCGGGTCTTTGCCTCACGGAGGGGAGGGATGGGGTCGCTTCTACCGTTCCTTGTGGCTACCTGAGAAATGACCAGGTCTTGAGCTTGCCTATCGGCGTTGTCGTGCTTGAGACGGGGCAACGTGACAGGTGGACTCTGGGGCGAGCATGATGGATGATCTAGGCGGTAGTGTATAAGCCTGCGTACGTGTATATCGACCGAGCCGGGATATAGCCAAGTTGTTGTTCACGCGTAAAATCTGATATAGGCCAGCTGAGAACCGTTATCAAGATTGATGTCTTCTTTTATAAAAACATACATGTGTTGGCCAGGTTTACAACTTACTATGTTACACGTACATGTCACGACACTCCATCTACGCTGGTGTTTCTTCGCAACCGTCAACCATGTCTCCATCTCTCATCCGGAGCAAGTCAACGGAGCAATATGCACTTGTGACGTCATTGAGGCCGTGTCCCTGCACACGCTGTCTGTTCTTCTCCGCACCTCGATTCGGCAGTTCGGTCGGAACACCGCTGTGATTCAGCATGGGGTAAGACACTGAGGAGAAGAGGGCAATACCGATCCCAATTGGCTTCCTCGTCACGATGACGTCCCTGGATCCAAGCACCGCATTGCACCGGACCATGGTTTGGCCTGTGTTGATCCTCCTCGTTCGCCATGTCTGCGTCACTGCAGCTGGTCATCTACTCACATCTTCAGCTGGTCAGCGAACAGCCATTCCTCGCTGGCATCTACAAACCTCATCCCTCCTCGACCAAGACGTAAAGCGGACTTCTCTTCCCGGCTACGATGTCTCGTGCTGGCATGACATCGAGACCTCACGCTGCACCGTAATGGGCTGTCTGCTGGCCTCGGGCGTCTACAACGATTCGCATCTCTGGTACTCTGACAATCTCAAGAGAATCGACAGCAGCCAGTTCTCCGTGCCCTGGATTTACAGGAGTGAATTCTCGCTGTCGACGAAAAGGGGGCAGCACTATCTCTTGCAAACACACGGCATCACCGCCCGGGCGGACATTTACCTCAATGGCAAGCAGATAGCAAACTCGAGCTTACAATCCGGCTCGTTCGGGGGTCACACGTACGACGTTACCGACGTGGTTACGCGCGATAACGCCGTGGCTATCGTCGCCTATCCCGGAGACTTTAGCTACGACCTCATACAGGGCTTCGTGGACTGGAACCCATCGCCTCCGGATAACTTGACAGGAGTCTGGCGCGATGTCTTTGTTAAGCAGACCGGCCCGGTGAGTATGGGGTCAGTAAGCGTCTCTATAGATCATCTGGCCCCGGCCTCGGCGGCGCTCATCACTGTACGTGCTGAGGCGAAGAACCTGCAACACCACGAGGTGCGGCTCCTAGTCAAGTCGAAGATTACGGATCCTGCTGGAAGCCACAAGTTCCTTCGAGCCACCATTCTAAGGCTGCCACCTAATCGATCCGCTCTCGTTGAACTTTCGCACAAGATCAGGAAGCCTAGGGTCTGGTGGCCGAAGCAATGGGGTCAGCAGCCCCTTTACACCTCCGAGCTAGTCTTCCTCGTCGACTCTGCAGTCTCAGACGTAACCCGGCAGCCATTCGGCATCCGCACCGTCACGTCCAGTCTCAACAAACACAACGACACCGTTTTTCGGATAAATGGCAGGCCATTCCAGGTCTTGGGAGGCGGATATGCGCCCGATCAATTCCTCCGCTGGGACAGAGAACGCTTCCTCACGATAGCGAGATACACGCTCGACATGGGACTGAACACGATTCGGCTCGAGGGCATGCTCGAGCACCCAGAGCTGTATCAGATAGCAGACGAGCTGGGCATCATGATATTACCCGGATGGGTCTGCTGCTCCAAATGGGAGGCGTGGAAGCACAATCACGACCTAGACATTAAGCCGATTCCTTACTGGCACGAGAGAGACTACAAGACAGCAGCCGCTAGCATGGCGAACGAAGTCGCCATGCTTCGAAACCACCCCAGCATTCTTGGCTTCCTCATCGGCAGCGACTCGTGGCCAGACGACCGTGCCACCGGCATCTACCTCGACGCCCTAAGAGCCGTCTTCTGGCAGATGCCCGTCATCGCGTCGGCGGCCAAGCGGGGACATGCCCAGACGATGCAGCCGAGCGGCATGAAGATGGACGGGCCGTACGATTGGGTGCCGCCAAACTACTGGTATGACACTGGGGATCGGCTCGGAGTTGCTTTCGGGTTCGGATCTGAGCTGGGGTCTGGCGTGGGGACCCCTGAGTATGCTAGCTTGGCTGGTTTCCTCTCTGCTGGAGAGTTGGAGGGTCTCTGGAGAGGGCCAGACGATGATCTGTTTCACATGTCGACCAGTAAATCATCCTTTACGAACCGGAGCATCTACAATCAGGCCCTGTCCCAGAGATACGGACGCCCAGACTCGCTGGAAGACTACCTTTGGAAGTGCCAGATGATGGACTACGAAGCAACCCGCGCCCAGAACGAAGCCTACGCGACTCGCTGGAACGGCAAGCGGCCAGCCACTGGATCCATCTACTGGATGCTCAATAGCGCCTGGCCATCCCTTCACTGGAGCCTGTTCGACCACCTCATGAACCCGGCCGGAGCCTACTTTGGAGCCAAGACGGCGGGCCGGCTGCATCACGTTGCTTACGACTACGTGGATCGGAGTGTATGGCTCGTCGACCGCTCGCTGGATAGACGTGGGTTGCGGACGGTCACCGTTGATGTCATGGACTTGGCCGGGACGACTGTCTATAAGAGAAGGGTGAAGGCGATTTCAAGAGGGAACACGGCTGTCCGGGTCGCGGATCTTTCTGGAGTGGCTTATACGGATGCCCTTGTTCTTTTGCGGCTGCTTCTCTGCGACGAACGAGGCAGATCGTTGAGCCGCAACGTCTACTGGATCTCGAGAGGAGTCGACGTATTGGACTGGAACCGCTCAACATGGTATCACACGCCCGTCAGCAGATTCGCAAACTTTAAGGACTTGAGCAGCATGAAAAGGGCAAAAGTGCTCGCCAAGGCATCACCGACCGGCGCAAAGACCATGACCGTAGAGCTAAAGAACGAATCCCCCGTGCCGGCATTCTTCGTCCGGCTCAGCGCGGTGGACGAGAGCGGCGACGAGGTGACGCCCGTGATCTGGTCAGATAATTACGTGACGCTGTGGCCGCTGGAGCGAGTGCGGGTTGACGTCGAATTGTTTGAGGTGTTGGCCGGGGTGAGGGTGCGGATTAGGGGATGGAATGTGGGATGGGCTGTGGTGGATGATGGTGGTGGATGATGGTGGTGGTTGATGATCTTGTGACGTCGATTTCATGCCTCATAGTCAGCAACGATGCTTACAAAGATGTTTACATCAGTGCTCGCCGGCTCGGAAAATCAACCCTTATTCGTACAAAAGTCAATCATTGTACGAATAGTACCATCTCCCTATCCAGGCTATCCTCAATCAACAGCCAGCAATCACGTGCCAAGGTCTCATCGTGTAACCTCAGACTCAGCCATGGCCCATAGGAGCCAGAGGTAACATGTACGAATATGTAGCCCCATCATCATCCACCACCTCTCGGCCTCCCATTCCTCCGACATTCTCTCCTCCACGCCGTCGTCTCTGCCGAAGCTGTGCTTTCCGTCCAGTGACTCCAGGCATTCACAGCCGGACTCGCCCGCGTCTTCAGCAGCCGGGCCTTCCGTCATCAGCTAGCTCAGCCCGTGATCGACCCTATCGAACCCTATCGTGTTTCATCCAAACCATGACAGTTCTAAACAATCGATATCGAATCCACTACTAGAGGCCCTATCATCGCCGGCCCTATCATCGCCGGCCCTATCATCGCCGGCCTTGCCAGAGCCGGCCTTCTCAATCAACTACCTCCCCGTCAGAGGCTGTCACCATGGTCTCCCTCTTCCGCATCTGCCTCCTCATCGCCCTCGCCTTCTCCATCTACCACGTCTTCCCACCACTCATCCTCTTCGGCGAATGGCTATCACAGAACCATCCCTTCTCCAACCAAAGAGCCGTCGAGCAAGACTTCACCCCGACACCCAAGGAACTCGCCTGCCTGCACGGCCTGCCTCTTCCCGGAACCCTCGCGACGACCACAGAACAGACGCCGATACCAAACGTCGTCAACTTCGTCTTCTTCCAGCAGCTCCCTTCCAGCAAGCCAGAGGGAGACTTTGGCTTCCTCGCCTACCTCGCCGTCCGGAGCGCCATAGTCTCCCTGAAGCCCGACCATGTCTACATCCACTACGGCTTTGCCTCCTCGCCTTCGCGCTTCGGTCGTGTCTCTCAGGCGCCGCTCGGCGAGAGCATCATCATGCGCAATCCCTGGATCCGACGACTGAGGCCGCATGTCGAGCTGAAGCCATACACGAAGCCCTTTGATCGCTCCCTCAAGCATAGAGAGCACCTCGCCGACCGCGTTCGACTCGAGATTTTACTCCAACACGGCGGCATCTACATGGATCTGGACGCCTTTGCCCTCCGGCCTTTTGCAGAAGCGCTCTCGCCCTCGCCGCCTCACGATGCTATCCTCGGTTATGAAGGCGGTAACCGCGCCGGTCTATGCAACGCCGTCATCGCCGCTCGACCAAACAGCTCCTTTATCCATCGCTGGCTTCACACGTATGACAAGGCCGACCTCAACGCCGAGTGGAACTACCACAGCGTTATCCTCCCGCGCCAGCTCGCCCACAATCACCCAGACGAAGTCTGCGAGCTGCCTCCCGATGCCTTCTTCTGGCCGACCTGGACATGGGGCGACGTTCGGTGGATGCATGAGCCCCTGAGCCCGCCGGATGCCGAGTTCTGGAAGGGCCGAATACAGGAGTTGGGCGGTAGCTTGTTCCCGAATCAGCTCGTCTATCATGCCTGGAGCCAGATGAGCAGGAACCGCTATCTGAAACGCCTGAGGCCGGATGTCATCCGTGCGGAAAACACGAGGTTCAATCTGCTTATGAGACGTTTTCTGGAGGATGACTGATTGCGAGTGAGGTGGAAATGTCTAGACGTGAAGCCTTGCTGCAGGGGAACGGAGCTCGACTCGGTCCAGACCATCTCTGGAGCGGTGAGCTCTGTCAAGTAAGAGCCTAGACCGTGGAGAAAAGGGACGGCATGTTGCTCCAGTGTGCCATGTTCAGGAACGAGCATCAGAGGACGACAGATGGTGGGGACGCGTTGAGATTCGAGTCCACCAACCGAGTAACAATTCTGACAGCATCCCTCCATCAACATTTCTAATAGCCCCGGTGTCATCACCGAGTCCATACATACATGTATCCTCACCATCTTAATGCTACAATCATGATCTCGATATCCGCCTCTCCTTATATAGACACGTTGAGTCACAACCCTCACAAGACCCTCACCCCCTTCTTCCAAACACCCACAACCCCATCCCTCTCCCACAAACAACTCAACCCCCGAGAAACATCCCCCTTTACCAAGACGCAATCCGCCCTCTTCCCCTCAGCAACGACACCGCGATCGTCAAAGCCAAGACGCCTGGCCGGCACCGAAGTCGCACTCCGAAGGGCCTCACAGATGCTCATGCCGCACTCCTCGACGTACATGTCCAGCTCCATCCACATGCTCGGCCCGACAGCCGTCCCCCGCAACCCGGCGACCGAGTCCGTCCCCGCGAGGATGTCGACGCCCTCTTCCCGGAAGCGCCTCAGCGTATCGAAGGCGTAGCCCACGCGCGCCTCCTTGGAAGCGCCCCCCAAAGCCTCCGTCATGATGCCGTACGTAAAGTCATCGATGATGCCCTTCTTGAGAGCCGTGTCAGCGAATCGTCGTCTTCGCCCCTGTTCTTCCGACGTCAGGCTGCTCAGCACCACGAGAGTCGGCATGACGAAGCTTCCCGTCTGCTTGTACAGCTCGAGGAGGGAGTCTGTCAGTGGCTGATCTATAAAGGTGTGCGTCAGGCCGTCGACGCCTGCTTTGAGGAGGAGTTCGGTGTTGTTGACGCTCAGGGCGTGGCCGACGACGACGAGCTTCCTTTCCCGCGCGGCTTTGATGACGGCTTTCTGCACTTGTATGCCTGCTGGGGGGATTGTTCCCTCGGGAATGGCCATGCAGGTGCCGTCTTCTTGCATGAGTTTGATATAGTCGGCTCCCGAAGCCAGTTGCTGGGCTACGAATTCAGATGCATTATCTGGCGTGACGTTGGGCCAAGAGTCGACGTAGGCCATTTGCTGGACAAGCCATCTCCTTTAGTAGGTCTTCTTCTTATCGAGGGACCACCGACCGACTCACCTCGGAAGAAGGGTTGGGACCGAGAACGACAGGCTTCGGCCACCCTCCTTTGATCGTCGCCGCCCACATGCAGCTCTTGAGATCAGCCATGGACGATTCCAGGGAGCCGTCCTTGGCCAACATCATGCCGTCCTCCACCTTCTTGCGAAGCCGATGGATGCAGTCGGGTGAAGAGTGCATGTCACAGCAGGTCGTGATGCCGCACCGCAGCGCTGATCGGAGGTTGAACGCCACGTCCTTGCCCTCGGGGAGATGGCCGTCGTGAGCGTGCATGTGTGACTCGATGAGGCCTGGGAGGAGCGTGTGGCCGGTGCCATCGATGACGGTTGTTGCGTTGGACGAGGGCGGTGCGACTTTGCCTTTGTGTACGGACACGATGGCATCTGAGTCGATGACGACGGTCGAGTTTGGGTGCCATGATTCTCCGTCAAAGAGGAGGACCGAATGGATCAAGGTGACGGCCATGTTGATTGCGGCTGTTGTCTCATCCGGGTCAGCTCGTTCCAGCTAAGCCCGGAGCGATGACATACTGACGGCTACAGTGATCTTGGAGTCTAGATGAGACCGAGCAGGAGGATTGCGAGATCAAGTGTTTGGTGAATAACTCGAAGATTGAGAACCTGTTGCGAGGCCGAAGGAAGCGGCTTTTTCTCCGCCGGATTAAGAAGCGAGGTCGAGGCTTTAGCTGGTTTGGCTCGTCCAGCCGGTATCGACGGATATATTCTCCCCATTGCACTAACGGCGTTTAGAAATGTGTCTTAGCCGACGAGATGCGGTTTCTGTTTTGGAGAGTACATACTTGCGTTTTGGCATTGATATTTCGTACCAATTTTGATATGTAGTATCGCTGATTGATCTCTCTGCCTGCACGCATCCGCATGGCAAGCTTACTTATATATATAATATCCTTAACAATCCTCTCGCTGTCTTACAAAGCTATCGCAATAGAGCCACTCGGACTGCCGAAATGACGTCTGCTCGAATAGATGCATGTATGTATGTAAGGATGTCTGTGACACGAGGACATGGACTCTAGGACTTCAACAGCCCAGAAAGCAGTGATACTCCGCCCTTTACTGCCTTGGGTTCAATGTCAGCTAAGGCCTCATTACTAGCTTCTCTATGTCAGTTCCTATCTTTCCCGACTCATCAAGACCATATATATTGTATCTACACTCGGGGCTTCACCACGCAACCCCTACCTGTAGTGAAGCGCTGTGGCCTTCAAATGTCACGGTGCTTGTCAGACGACAACATCTGCATCACAGTTCATCTCGTCTCCGGCCTCAGCTTCCCCAGCATCACCCAACTCTTGACTCAATGCCTAAAATCACACATGGACACTACGTACGTACATGTAACGTGACTTGCTAACGGATCGCTCGCGATTTGGAGAAATTCACGCAAGGCCCATCTCCCGACGTCACGACATTAAACACGTTGCAAATGTATGTATGTAGATCCTTCGGCACTGCAAAAGTCAAAGCGAGTCCCACGTAGTTTATTCACGCTATGTGTACTCGGGGGTTCGTGTAGATCATCCCGTCGGCGCCCGCTTTCATCCTCGCCCTCGAGCTGTCCTTTATGTCTAGACAACTCATTCAATGTTAGCAAACGGTAGCTGTCGGTAGCTATAGGGCATAAAGAGTAATTAGCTAGTACGAGGTAGTAGCTAGGATAGCCCTCCCCTATAATATTTACGGATTAGGGTAATTAGCTAGCGTAAGATAATAGCTAGGATATCCTTCCCTAGTAAAAATAATTAGGAATATATCTATAGAAGAACTAAGCTATAAGAAAGGATTAGAATTCCCCTTTAAATAGTATTAGATAATTAAGATTATAACTCTCTTTATATATCTTTATATCTCTCTATTTTATATTATATAATTACTATTATTTAGTTACTTTATTATAATTCCTATTAGATTTACTTATAGTAATTTAATAGTTATAGGCTTAAGAAGCTATTAGAATAATTATAATAACTTATAACTTCTTTATAATAAATTACTATTAATTAATAAATTAATAATAAACCTTTTATTATTAGAATAATACTAATATCTATAAGAATATTAATAGAATTAAGCATTTTATAAGCTAAGCTTACTAACTTTAAGGACTAAAATAAATAAAAGAAAGAAGTAATAAGTAGGATTTATACTCTAGTCTATAATATAATTTTCTTAGACTATAAGAAAGAATTAAGAAAGCTAATTACCCCTATTCTTTATAACTATTTTAGAGTTAGCTAATATAAGGATAATAATTAGTTACTTTTGTTATATTAATTATATAGAGAAAGGTAGACTATTAGTTTACTTATAAGCTATATAAGTTAAAAAGAAAGAAATACTAGTATATTTTATTACTTCTTATAAAGGCTTAAGCTATTATACTTAGATTAATTAGTAAAGCTAAGGCTACCTCCCTTAATTAGTAAGATAAAACAAGAGATTAGTTTAAGACTCTTAAAGCTTAATTAATACTATTAGAAAGCTATATAGCTTATATTATAAGTATAAATTATATAGTCTTAATAGCTAACATTTACTCTTTTAAGTATAAGCTAAAGGAATAGATTAATTAGTAAGAGAGGATAAGAAGCTATAGTTTAGGAAAGAAAGTAAGGAAAGCTATTTCTTAAGATAATAGTAATAACTTTAAATAACTCTTTAATAATAGTTATAGTAATAGTTTTAATAATAAAGAAAGGTATCTAAATTATATTAGTAATTATAAGAAGAATTTATAAGCTACTCTTATAGGAAAAGAGGGGGAAATAAGAGATAAAAAGGGAAATAGCCCTAATTATAGATTTAAACTACTTTAAATTACTAGTAAAGAAGATAAGAAAAGAGAAAGAGAAAGAAAAGAATAGTAATAACTCTTATAAAAGGACTAGAACCTAGTTATCCTACTTTTAATCCTAAGGGGGTAAGAAGAAGGGTAATTAAGACTATAACTAAGACTATAAAGACTATAATTAATAAACACTATAATATAAGGCTTATAGAAAAGCCTAGTATAAGCTTAAGAAGTACTAAGGGGTTAATAAGACTATAGCTCTTAAGTAGTAGCTATTATAAAAGATAGAAAAGGTAAAAGTAAGAGTTAAGTAAGCTATAAAGACTTACCCTAAGATTAAGAGGAAGGTTCTAAAGGTAGGAGAGAAAGTAAAGAAAGTAAATTAATAATTAGAGAAGCTATAGGCTAGGGAATAAAGAATAGCTAGAGAAGTAAATGTTTATAGTAATAAAAATAAATCTATAAACTATCCTTTAGTTAATTCCTTAATTCTTAATTATAGTACTTTTATTTATATATATAATAACCTCTTATACTTTATATTATTTAAACTAAGCTTAATAGATTTAGTATAAATTAATAATAATAAAGTTAATATTAAAGAATATAAGATTATTAAACTCTTAGTAACTACTTTATAAGAATAGTAAAGGGTCCTTTATTTAAAAACGTTACCTTTTACTTAACCTTTATAATAATAATAGTATTATATTACTTACCTAAACTTTAGGGGCTTTACTAAGAGATAACCTTAGTATTATTAGTAGTTATTTAAAAAAAGATAATAAACTAATTTATACTATTATACGCTAGTACTCTTAGTTTATACTATAATATATCCCTAGACCTAATAAAGATATACTAGAAGTAGCTATAATAGTATAAATTAAGAGATTAATAATAAGAAAGATCTTAGAAGCTAAAGCTAGGCTATAGTATAAAAGACTTAAATACTTAAAAAGCTAAGTACTAGAAAAATTAGAATAGTAACTTTATATTAAAATTAAAGAATTAAAGATAGTTAAATATAAATTTTATACTTAAAGTATAGCTAAAAGGTAAGTATTAAAAGACTACTAATTTAAATAAGAATTTCTAAAAAGAGCTCTAAATTAATTAAACTAATCTTACCTTAGACTATAATAAGTATATTAGAGTTATATTTATAAAAATATAATATTAAGTATAGTTATACTATATCCTATATAGACTTACTTTAAGAAATATAACTAAGCTACTCTTTATACTTATAAAAGGTATTATATAAAGCCTAGCCTAGGCCTTTAAGATAATAGTAAAGCTATATATATATTTAATAATATTTAAGAAAGAGAGAAGGAAAGGATATATATAAGGGTAGGGTTTAAAACCCTAGTCCTATACTTATATTAGTATAGAAATATAAAAGTCTATAGCTATATATAAAAGTATATATAGCCTAGACCTACCTAAGGGTAGCCCTAGACTAGTTAGGAACTAGTCCTAGGGGAGCTTAGAGAAGCCCTAGAGAAGCCCTAGGGTTCTAGAGCTATTTTATATAATAGCTCCCTTTACTTACGCTAGTACTAGTATATATACTAATACTTAACTCTTTTTCTAGCCTAGGCCTCCCGCCTAGTAATAACCCCCTTTAAATATTCTTATTATTACTATTATTACCCTTCCCTATTTACCTTAGCTTCCTACCCCCTTATATACTTACTTACTTCCCTTCCTATAATTAACTTATACCTTAACATATATATATAGCTCCTTACTATTTACTAGCCTCGTTAGAGTATTGTTAAGCGTAGGCTTTATTAGGGCGTTTTCGCGCTTATTAATTTATTATACTTTCTTAATCTTACATTACTTATATAACTACTATAGGGTAAGGAAGTTAATTATTAGCCTCTTTTCTACTATTAACCTTATCTTTATAAAGTACTTATATAGTAAATATAAGTCTATATAGATTATAATTAGTAGTAGTAAAAGGTAAAACTAGTAAGTAATAGTCCTAAGGATATCTACTAGGACAAACCTAGCGTTATATTCTATAATAAAACGATATATCTTAGATATAAGTATACTCTTAGTAACCTCTTATACTTTATAGAGCTCTAGTATAGGATATTACCTTTAAGAAGAAATATACTATCCTTTTCCTACCCTTATAGATACTTTTCTATAAGGATAATAAGGAACTTAATCTAAGAGCTTAGGTCTTTATTATTTATAAATAAGGTATCTATAAAAATAAAGAGCTTAGCTCTTATAAGGTCTATAAGTATAAAGGTTAAACTATAGTCTAGTTACTATTTTTACTAGTAGATATTTTAATTAAGGTAATTAATATCCTTATTACTTAAGTACTAAGCCTATACTATAACTAATAAATTATATATAGTTATAGGCTAGTAAAGGCTAGCGATATATATATCTTATATATACTACTAAACATATATAGTATATACTATATTCTTTCTAATAGACTTATTAATAAGGGTAAGCCTTACCTTTTATTTTATCTAGCCTATATAGATCCTATTACTTACTATAGTAATTTAGTATCTATTAAAGTTCTTTATATTACTATTTATTAGGTCCTTCTAGCCCTTTACCTTTAGCTTTATAGCTTTAAGTATACGAGCTTCTTTATTAAAGAAGGTATTTAATATAAGGAATATTATATTATTAGTTTAAAGGGTATAGATCCTAAAGTTAGTATTAGTATTAGAAATTAATAAGTATAGATTAAACATTAGCGTTAGTAAAACCTCCTCTTAAAGGTAGTATTAATACGTCTTAAACTAATATATACTTACTTTTATAATCCTATATAAGGGCTTTATAATCTATAGGACTATTCCCTTAAGGAATTTTATTTTTAGCTTATATAGAAGTAAGGTAAGAATATTACGCTAGAGTATAGATTTAGACTATATATAAGCTTACGTAATATTATAAAATATAAGTATTATACTTTTAAAGTAAAGAGAAGTAATAAGTATAAAAAGGAGCTATTAGTTATAACATTAAATAGTTAGTAACTATATAAGGAAGTTAGCTTTTCTAGTATTATTATAACCTTATATAACTAGATAAGACTTTTTATAGGGGTACTTAGTATCCTTCCCCTTAACCTCTTATATAAGTTAGTACTTAAAGACATATCTATAGAAGTTAAGTAATATTAAAGTTAGTACTATTATACTAGAGGTAAGGAGGGTATCGATTTCTATAGTATTAGAAATTTTAAAGGGATTACTATTAGGAATAATATAACCTTCTTTTTAGAGCTATAAAGAGAGGGAAAGATTAGTTATTTCTTATAGTATAAAGAAGGTATTAGTAGTCTTACTAGTAATATTATATACTAGTAGTATAATAATTAATTCCCTTTACTTACGTAAGGTTAGCTCCTTTATTAAGGTATAGCTAGCTTTAGAATATTATTAGGAGACGTAATAAGTCCCTAGTAAATAGTATTATAGGAGGGTAGTTTCTTACCTATAGTCTTATAGGCCTCTATTTTATATAGCTTAATATACGTACTATAAAAAGTTATTAGACTATTAATAAAGTTAAGGGTTATATTATAATCCTTAATATAAATAATATTAAAAGGGCCCTACTATCTTATTTTTTATAAAATATAAGTATAAGTAAGTTAATAAAGAGAGTAAAAGGGAGTATTATTATAGTATCCCTTAATATACCTTTATATAGTACCTTAGTAACTTATCTTATACTTATAGCCTTATAAAGTTCTATTATTACTTTAATATAAGTATAAGTACATTATATAGCTAAGGGTAAGGGTATAGAATCTATTAATATCTATAGATATACCCTAAATACTAAGAGCGTTAATATAAGGCTATCTAAGCTAGTAGTATTATTAATAGCTTTTATAGCTATCTATAATATTATATTTAGTAATATATCCTTAATCTCCCTTTAAAGGATCTTATATACTTATTAAAGAAGTATATAATACTACTTAACCTTTCTAATACTCTAGTATACTTCTATAAGTACCTAGTAATATATTATACTATATAGGTACGCTTTTACCTATAGTTTAGTAGTAGTAAAGTTAGTACTAGTATTATAAGTAAGGAAATCTAGTAGACTAAGGTATATATTAATTTAGTATACCTTAAACGTTTCTTATATATATTTAGCTATTATATCCTATAGGAAGTATATAGCTTAGAAGGAGATAGTAGAGTTAATAAAATAAAGGATATAGTAGCTATTAAAGTATATTATATTTATAATAACTTTATAGTTAAAGTTATAGTAATTATAGAGTATAAATTTAAAGTATTATAAGGCTTTACCCTTAAGCTAGTAGTAGTAGTAGAATGTATAAATTAACTTAAGGCTCTTACTATTAATATTATAGCTAGTATAAGTTAAGAGCTTATATAAGTATTATATAAAAGGATATCTAAACTACTAATAAAGTTAGTAGAGCTTAACCTTAGTAAGAAATATAGTAAACGTAGTATATTAGAGCTTATAGAGAAAGAACTATATATATCCCTAGTAAAACGTAACTAGAATCGTAGCTCTATTATATATAACTATATATCCTTAAAGGATATTAAGGTAGTAGCTTAAACATTATATATTTAATAAGTAAAAGAAAAAAGGTATTATAGTATTTAATATATAGAATTTAACTATCCTTATAAGTATATTAAGCTTTATAGATCTAAGTAAAGATACTAGTATAATACTTTTAAAAGTAATTATTATAAACCCTTTTATAAACTTATTAAGTATTATATTAAGACACTTATAGTAAAGAGTAAGAAATTAAAGATAGCTAATAGTAGAGTTCTAAGCTATGCCTATATTAGGGATAATACCTTAGAAGACTTATATATAGTAGTAGTTAAGGATAAAGGTATTATTTTTAGAATTAGCCCTTATTTCTTTAACTATTGTCTTTATTTCCTTACCTATAATAAGGGTAAGTAAGCTAAGTTAATATCTTATAGCCTCTTTATATAGGAAGCTTATAGCTATATAGCTATAAGTATCCTCCTTAGTAGTATTAATATTAGCTTTATTTTAGTCTCTATTAAATAAGGTATTTATATCCTTATCTAGGGCGTTAAGAAGATTACTACTCTTATATTTAAGTAAATATATTAAGTATTCTTAGGTATATAGTAACTTTCTATTATATTATTACTACTAGTTATATTACTATTAGGCTTAGTAGCTTTCCTTATATATATGTTTTATTAAAAATACCTAGTCTTATTATATATATAATAGTACTTCTTTTATAATAGTAGTAGTTATAAGGGCTCTTTATAGCATTATAGACCTAGCTACCTTTTAGACTTTAAGTAGTTATATTTATAATCTATAAGGAAGGTTATAGGTTATAAGAAAGGTTATAAGCTATAAAGAAGCGTTTACCTTAATAGAAGTATAAAGGTTTATATAAAACTTCTAAAACGAGATTAATATAAGAAAAGAGCTATATTAAATTTAAGTATATTTTAATAAACTCTCTTAAGTATATAGATAAGGTTTAATTCCTATTACTATACTAAAGTAAGGGCTTACTAATATAAAAAAAGCTTATTTATAAGTATATTAAAAACCTTAACTATAGACTTCTCTTTATTTACCTAATAAAGCTATATAAAAGAATATAATAACTAGTTATTATAGTATACTTAATAGTTATATATAGTATTAAAGTATAGCTTTATTATATTATAAATTTATATAAATGTTATATCTTTTAAAATATATAAGAGAAAGTAAATATATATGTAATCCTTAAGGGCTACTATAAATACTATATAGAATTTACTAGAGTAGATTTATAATATATAATAGACCTTATAAAAGCTTAAATCTTATTATTAAAAAATTATATATATAACTTATATAACTAAGATTTTTATTCTAGAGCTTTATAAAGTTAATTACTTTTATTATATTTACTAGCTTATTTAGTATATTACTTAATAGGAGAATATATACTAATTTATTAATAGAAGCTAGTACTATAGTAAGCTTAATACTATAGGCTACTATACTAGCCTATATATATTACTAGCCTATAGTTATTAGTTATTCTATTATTTATTAATATAAGTTATATACCTTATAGCTTAAGTTATATTTAAAGGGTAATAGATAAGTTATTAGTAATAAATATATAATTAGTTTTATAGTATTATATATAAGTATTAATATTATTACTAGGATACCTTTATTTTCTATTTTTACCTATATTATAGGGGATATTAATAGCTTAATACCTCTAGTATTATCCTAGTTATAGCTTCCTTTACCTTTTCTCTTTAAAGGTAGTAAAGTTACTACTAATTCTATTAATCCTATTATATAGTTAGGATATAGCTAACTTATATATAAAAGTAGTAGTTATTAATTCTATATAGTCCTATTTAAATATATCTTCTACCTATAATAATATTATAAAGGACTTACTAATTAAGGCCCTTTTATCTTATATAGATACTCCTTTCCTATAAGATTTATTAAAGCCTACTATAGAGAGTATAATTAAACTACTTAAATATTATAGTTAACTAAACCTTAAGGTCCTCCTAGAATATTATTATAATCTAATTATTACTATACTTAGTCCTATAGTACTAGCTAGTATATAAGAGAATATATATATTAAGTTTTATACTATTTATAGTATTATCTAGGGAGTAAAGGTTTTAAAAGTTCCTATTAAGATACTAGTCTAAGATATTAGTATCCTTAGTAATCTCGATCCTTAACTTTTCTATAATTTTAAAGTATCTTACTTAAGGTCCTTAGTTATCCTTTATATACTATATGTTTTCTAATAGGCTAAGTCTTACTATACTAGTATTTATAGAAGCTATTATTACTATATATAATATAATACTCTCTTAGGAATAAGGATTAGTAATAAGAAACTAGTCTTATTATTTAAGAGTATACCTTTAGTAAGGAAAACTCTTAACTAAAGCTATTTAAATATACTTATAAAAATACTAGTAATAAAGGACTAGTTAAATTTACAATATCTCTTCTTTATAGCTATTCTATCTCTATTAAAACCTAGAGACTAATTAGTATAAAGGTATTATATAAAGCCTAACCTAAGCCTTTAAAATAATAGTAAAGCTATATATATATTTAATAATATCTAAGAAAGAGAGAAGGAAAGGATATATATAAGGGTAGGGGTTTAAAACCCCTAGCCCTATACTTATATTAGTATAGAATTATAAAAGTTTATAGCTATATATAAAAGTATAGCTAGCCTAAACCTACCTAGGGGTAGCCTTAGACTAGTTAGGGACTAGTCCTAGGGGAGCCCTAGAAAAGCCCTAGAAAAGCCCTAGGATTCTAGAGCTATTTTATATAATAACTCCCTTTACCTATACTAGTACTAGTATATATATTAACAATACTTATATTTAATAAGTTAAATATTACTAGAATAAAAAGGTAAATATTAGTATAAGTACTAGTACTAGTAATAGTAGAGGGAGCTATTATATAAAATAGCTTTAGAATTCTAGAGCTACTTTAAGATAAGTTTATAGCTAGCTTAAGGCTAGCCTATAACTACCTTAGGGCTATCCCTAGGTAGGTCTAGGCTATATATACTCTTATATATTATTATAGACTTTTATATTTCTATATTAATGTAGGTATAAGCTAGGGCTATTTAGCCCCTACCTTTATATATATCCCTTTCCTTTACTCTCTTCCTTAGATATTATTAAATACATATATAGTTTTATTATTATTTTAAAAGCCTAGGCTAGGCTTTATATAATACCTCTATAGTAAAGGTTATTTAATTTAATAAAGAGCTCTTTATTAAGAATATTAGAAACTAGCTAAGGAATAAGAATATTAATAAAAATCTTTTATATTTTATATACTTACTTATACTAGAGTAGTTAAATACTTATAAGATATAGTAATAAAGTAAGTTAGGAAGGTATAAATTATAACTAATCTTTTATATAATTTATAGTTAGAAATTATTAAAATAGTAACTTTCTTAAATAATAAGACTTTAAAGTCTTTTAAGAGGTCTAGCTAAAAGGACAATAATTAGCTAACCCTATTAAAAAGGTAGTAAGGTAAAGAAAAACTTTATATATATAATTATTTAAAAGTATATAAGTTTAGAGTATATATTATAATAAGAGATATAATAAGAAAAATACTTTAGTTTAAAAAACTAAAACCTAGAATATAAATAAGGTATCTTATTAAATATATCTTTATAAATATCTTTTAGATCTAAGTTCTTTAGCTTAGAAAAGTAATCTCTACTAAAGATATTACCTTTAATAAGTTCTTAGGGTATAATTTAAATAACTTACTAAAGATACTACTAAAGATAGTAGTTAAGGTTATTAGAGTAATTATAATACTAAATAACTAAGTAAGTACTTATAAGGCCCTAATATAGAAATAGAAAAATTAAACTATTAAGAACCTTATAAAAAATAGTATAAAGAATAAGATTATAATTATAATATATATAAATATATATATAAATAATAAGCTAGATATAGAAGACTTAGAGTTAAAAAGGACTTTAAAGCTTCTAACTAAGAGTAAAATAAGAGCTTAGTAAGGATACTATTTCCCTTAATAATAGATAATAATTTAAATATAGTCTTATTAGTTATTATAGGCTAAGCTAGTTTAGTTACCTAAGTAATACCTAGGTACTTATAAGTATATAACATCTTATATACTCTAGAAACACCCCTAAAGACCCTAGGAACAACGCTAGGATCGCCTAACTATATCTTAGGAGTAGCGCTAACTTCGCCCTAGAATAGTTAAACTATAGATTAGTATTAATAGAGATTAGTAATACGTATTAGAATATATCTAACTATATAGCTACTAGCTAGGCGCTAGGAACGCTATATATAAGATAGTATACTTACTATCTAAAAGCGCTAAGATAGAGACGATCCTATAAGTATATAAGTTAACTAGAGATCTAGCTAAAAGATACCTCTCTAGTTCTAAATAGACATTTATTAATTATCTATTTAACTAAAATACTGTCTTAGTATAATCCTTAATATTAGTTTATTTACTAGTTTATTTAAAGAAGTAAATAGCTAAGGGTTTCTTTAATATTAATACTATAAAGAGTAGTATAAATAGAACTAAGTAAAAAGTAAGGTAAGAGACTAGGTATTTCTCTAGATAAGAATCTATAAAAGGTAAAAAAGAAGTTACTAAATAACTATAATAAGTAAAAAGTTATTAGAAGAAGTTTAATAATTTAAGAATATTATATAATAGAGAATTAAGTTACTAATCTATAAAGCTTTTCTTATAAGTAAATAATTTAAGCTAAAGCCTAAGTTAAAAAAATAATATAGAATTTACTATAATTATTAGAGAAGAAAAAAGAATTAGCCTAGTATTTATTAAAGAATAATTTTTATAAATTATAAAAGACTTACTTTAAATCTTATATAAACTTAGAGTTATAGAAAGAAATTCCTATATAAAGAGCTATTAAAATATAAATCCTATATTATAAGTAAGTATATACTTATATAGCTAATAAAGAAAGTACTCTAGCTAAGTATAAAGTCTAGTTTATAGTCTTAGAAGAACTAATAATCTAAGTATAATCTTTTAATAAAAGCTATAACTCTAGCTAAAATATCTATAAAGGTATTAATAATAATAATAGTAGAAAATAATCTTAAGCTTAAATAAATAAATATTATTAATATATTTATTAATACTTTATTTAAAGATAAAGTTATATATATAAATATTTCTAAGATATAAAAAATAAGAAATAGTTCTATAGCTCTATAAAGTATTATATAGACTTTACTATTTACTTTTATTATAGTAGAAATTTCTTATAAAAAAGCTTAAGGCTTAAAGTATATATAAAATACTATAAATATAAAAGGTATTATATAAAGCCTAGCTTAAGCCTTTAAAATAGTAGTAAAGATATACATATTTAATAATATCTAAGAAAGAGAAAAGAAAGAATATATATAAAGATAAGGGTTTAAAACCCCTAGCCCTATACCTATATTAGTATAGAAATATAAAAGTCTATAGCTATATATAAAAGTATATATAGCCTAGACCTACCTAGGGGTAGCCTTAGACTAGTTAGGAACTAGTCCTAGGGGAGCCTTAAAGAAGCTCTAGGGAAGCCCTAGAGTTCTAGAACTATCTTATATAATAGCTCCCCTTACTTATACTAGTACTAGTATCTATACTAATACTTAACTCTTTTTCTAGCCTAGGCCTCTTATTTAGTAATACTCCCTTTTATAGAAGGCGTTAAGTAAAGCCTAGGCTTTCGAGATAATAGTAAAGCTATGTATTTGTTTAATAATATCTAACGAAGAGAGAAGGAAAAGATATATATAAGGGTAGGGGTTAAAAACCCCTAGCCCTATACCTATATTAGTATAGAAATATAAAAGTCCGCGGCTATATGTAAAAGTACATATAGCCTAGACCTACTAAGGGGTAGCCCTAGGGTAGTTACAGACTTACCCTAGAGTAGCCCTAGGATCCTAGAGCTACCTTACGTAATAGCTCTCTCTACTATCGCTAGTACTAGTGCCTATACTAACACTTAACTCTTTTTCTAATCTAGACCTCTTACCTAGTAATGCCCTCCTTTAGGTACTATTACTATTATTACCCTTCCCTACCTACCTTAACCTCTTATAGCTCTTAACTTCCTATCTACCTACTCCCTTTCCTATAGTTAACGTAGGCCTTAATATAGTCCTACCCCTTCTATGGTTAACCTACGCCTTAACGCATACGCATATCCCCCCTAGATTCTACTAGCTTGTTAGAGATAAGTAGGAACGGATCGAACGTTAGCGTATATAAGAGCTCCCCTCGAAGATAGCGTTAGTAGCGTGCTTCCTTAATCCGTTTACCCTTAGGGAATTTTGTTTTAGGCTAGCGCGGGAGTAGGGCAAGGATGTCCGTTATTAGGGTTAGGCTAGGGGCGAGGATATCTGTTATCGGGGTTAGGCTAGGGGCGAGGATATCTGTTATTAGGGTTAGGCTAGGGGCGAGGAGTGCGTCGATTTCTATAGCGTTAGGAGCTTCTTTATAGAGCTATAGAGAGAGATTAGCTATTAGTAACAGACGTGTAATATACTCCGTAGTATTCTATACGGGCGTTAACGTTATCGCTTTAGTATTAAGGCCCTTCGTCTCTTCCTACTTAACGTACGTACTAAGGGCTAACAGAGCTATAAAGAGGGGTAGCGGATAGGAGGCGCGTAGTTAGGATATAGCTAACTCGTATATAAAGGTAGTAGCTATTAATTCCTTATAGTCCTACTTAGGTATATCTTCTACCTATAGAAATGAGATAAGGGTCTTAATAATTAGAGCCCTTCTTTGTCTTACGTAGAGGCCCCTCCCTTATAGGATCTATTAGAGCCCCCTATAGAGAGTACGATCGTACTACTTAAAAGTTATAGCCGTCTAACCCTTAAAGTCCTCCTAGAAGAACCTAAAGATCTAATTATTACTATACTTAGTCCTATAGTACTAGCTAGTATAGGAGAGGATATACGTATTAAGTTCTATACTACTTATAGTGTTATCTAGGGAGTAAAGGTTCTAAAGGTTCCTACTAAGATACTAGTCTGAGACGTTAGTATTAGTAGTCTTAATTTCTAGCTTCTTTATAATATCGAGGTATTATTAGGAGCGTGTATTTTCTAATACTAGTTCTATACTAGTTCTTACGGAAGCTATCGTCTATCTATATAATATAATACTCTCTTAGGAATAGAGATTAGCGATAAGGGACTAGTCTTATTATCTAGGAGTATACCTTTAGTAGGGAAACGTCCTAACCGAAGCTATTTAAGCATAACTACGAAAAAACACTAGCGATAAAGGACTAGTAGAATTCGCAATGTCTCTTCTTCGTAGCTATTCTATCTCTATTAGAGCCTAGAGACTAATTAGTATAGAAGGCATTAGGTAAAGCCTAGGCTTTTAAGATAATAGTAAAGTTATGTATTTGTTTAATAATATCTAACGAAGAGAGAAGGAAAGGATATATGTAAGGGTAGGGGTTAAAAACCCCTAGCCCTATACCTATATTAGTACGGAAATACAAAAGTCCGCAGCTATATGTAAAAGCACGTATAGCCTAGACCTACTAAGGGGTAGCCCTAGGGTAGTTACAGACTTACCCTAGAATAGCCCTAGGATCCTAGAGCTACCTTATGTAATAGCTCCCTCTACTATCGCTAGTGCTAGTACCTATACCGACACCTTTAGGTATTATTATTACTCTTTTCTACTTACCTTAGCTTCTTATCTCCTTATTTACTTACTTATTTCCCTTCCTATAATTAACTTATACCTTAATATATATATATAGCTCCTTACTATCTACTAGCCTTATTAGAGCATTATTAAGTATAGGCTTTATTAGGGTATTTATAAAATTATTACGCTTATTAATCTATTATACTTCCTTAATCTTATATTACTTATAAAACTATTATAGGGTAAGGAGGTTAATTATTAGCCTCTTTTCTACTATTAACCCTATCTTTATAAAGTACTTATATAGTAAATATAAGTTTATATAAATTACAATTAGTAGTAGTAGTAAGTAAAGGTAGTAAGTAATAGTCCTAAGGATATCTACTAGGATAAACCTAGTATTATACCCTATAATAAGACTATATATCTTAGATATAAGTATACTTTTAATAACTCTCTTATACTTTATAGAGTTCTAGTATAAGATGTTACCTTTAAGAAGGAATATACTATTCTTTTTTACTTTTATTAAATAAATACTCTTTTATAAGTATAATAAGGAACCTAATCTAAGAGCTTAAGTCCTTATTATTTATAAATAAAGTATCTATAAAAATAAAGAGCTTAGCCTTCTTAAAGTTTATAAGTATAAAGGTTAGACTATAGTTTAGCTACTACTTTTACTAGTAGATATACTTATTAAAGTAATCGATATCCTTATTATTTAGTTACTAAGCTTATACTATAACTAATAAATTATATATAGCCTTAAGCTAGTAAAGGCTAGTAATATATATACCTTATATATACTACTAAATATATATAGTATATACTATATCCTTTCTAATAGACTTATTAATAAGGGTATTATAAGCTAAGCTAGTCTAGTTACTTAAGCGATACCTAGGTACTTATAAGTATATAATATCTTACGTACTCTAGAAATACCCCTAAAGACCCTAAAAATAACGCTAGGATTACCTAGTTATATCCTAAGAATAGCGCTAACTTTACCCTAAAATTATCTAACTATAGATTAATATTAATAGAGATTAGTAAATATATATTAAAATATATAAAACTATATAGCTACTAGCTAGGCGCTAGGAATACTATACGTAAGATAGTATACTTACTATCTAAAAGCGCTAAGATAGAGATAATTCTATAAGTATATAAGTTAACTAGAGATCTAGCTAAAAGATATCTCTCTAGTTCTAAATAGATATTAATTAATTATTTATTTAACTAAAACACTATCTTAGTATAATCCTTAATATACTTAGAACTCCTTTTAAACCTTATACTTTTCTATACCTTAAGATAACTTCCCTACTATTAATACCCTAATAAACAATAAAATAATAGACCTCTATCCTAATACTAGGACTCTAAACCCCTTAGCTAATATAGACTCCTTCCTTTACTAAACTCTTAAATAATAAGTAACTAGGGAATAGGTAGATTAGAGATAATAACTAAACTAAATATTAAATAGTATACTAAAGAAACTAAAAATAACATTAAACGAGTAACTTAAGTAGAGACTACCTATACTATAGCTAACTCTACTTAGATTAAATAATATAAAGGCTAAACCCTCTATATATTATAAGCTACTACTAACGCTAGATAAGTTTAATAGCTAGAGACATTACTACCTTTCTTAGGTATACTTAATTAGAGAGAAAATATTTATTAATATAGACTTCTTTAATATAAATTAAGAGATATTTTACTATATTTACTCTTACTTAGACTCTAAGCTATAATAGATAGTCTCGATATATTTTTAGAATAGAAGTAACATTAATTATAATCTAGATAAATTTATAAGCTATATCGATTTAATGTATTTAGACGTTAACTTATAGCCCTATATAGCTATTACCCTCTATTTAATAAAATAAGGAGAAAGAATACCCTTTACTAGTTACCTTTCCTATTTTAAATAGAAATTAGTAGAAGCTAGTAGTAATATATAAGTAGTCTCTATAAAGATCCTATTCTTAGATAGTACCCTAAATAATAGAATTAAGAACGCCTTATTAGCTATAGATTTACCCTCTAATAACTTTATAAAGTATTATATTAAGGTAGCTAAGATCGCTACTAGGGTTAAGTGCCTCTATAACCTATAGTTAGTAATAGGGGGACTAAACCTAACTATAAGAAACTAAGGATTTAGATAAGATATAGAGGGTAATATATAGATATCTAGCTTTAATAAGGTTAGGAACTAGTAGTTATTATTTATAGTATATTACTACTATAGATAAAAAGGGTACCTAGTAAGGGGTATTAATTAAGACTTAAAGACCCTAAGGAAGGAAGAAGTATAGTAAAAGGAAAGAAGAGAAACGAATTAACTAAGAAAATAAATACCTCTATAAGAAAGATTAAAGAGGTACTAATAGACAACGACTTTAAGTTAGAAAACGAGTAAACCCTTACTAAAGTTAAGACAAGGGTAATTAGAAATAAGTTAAGGAAGAATAGAAGAAAGTAAGGCTACTATACTAAATATTACTTATATTCTTAATTATTAATATAAGAACTTAAGAGACACTAGCCCTCTTAGATAGCAGATATAACTACTATACTATAATTGACTTATATATTATAAGGAAGTTAAAACTACTATATATTAATAAGGAAAAGAGACCTTTATCTCTCTTTTAATAAATACTCTACCTATCTTTTTATATAAGATTATAACGTTCTAAATAAACATTAATAGATAAATAGAATAGGTATTTACTAATATTATTAAAAACCTTAAATAACCTCTATACCTAGGAAGACTTTAGATAGTTAAGAATAAGATTACTTACTTTATTACTAAGGAATTAATTTAGTATAGGACTAGGAAGATTAAAGTCCTTCTCTCCCTAATAGGATATTCTATATAAATCTAATAAATTCTTTAAGCTTAATTAGTCTCTAGGATAGTCTTTAAAGTAGAATGTTAATAAGAAATTAATATATAAAGCTATAAGGTACTTAATATTTAGGTAGTTTCTTTATAGGATATTAAGAAAGCCTTATAAAAGAAGAAACTAGTAAACCTAGCTAACTATATCTTAAAGAAAATATTAGAGGAATTTCTAGACCTTTTATACTAGAAAAATCTATAGAACTCCTACCCTTTTAACTAGGGATTAATTACAAAATATACCTAGTACTTAATAAGAATAGAATATAACCCCCCCTTCCTTAGGGGCTACTCTATAATATATTATAAAAGGAACTCCTTATCTTATAAAAGGTCTTATGTAAACTCCTTAATTAAGAGATAATCTAAGTTAATAGCTCCTCTATAGTAGCCCCTATCTTATTTATTAAGAAAGCTAATAGCTAACTCTAGTTATACTATAACTATTAAGCTCTAAATACTATTATAAAAAGGATAAGTATAGTTAACTACTTATTAGAGAAATACTTTAAGCGCTTTAATAGGCTAAGTAGTTTATAAAGTTAGATATTATTTCTATATCCTATAAGATCTATATAGTAGCTAGAGATAAATATAAAATAGCTTTCTAGATACGCTTTAGCCTCTTTAAATAGCTAGTCTATTTATTTAAGTTAATAGGGTTACTAGTAATGTTTTAATAATATATAAATATAACCCTTTAGGAGTTTCTAGACGACTTTATAACTACCTATCTTAATAATATATTAATCTATATATTAGGATCCTAGGCTAAATATATAGAAAGGTAAGGCTAGTCTTAATATAACTAGCTAAAGCTAGATTATATCTAGACTTAAAGAAATATACCTTCTATACCTAAGAAGTAAAATATCTAGGATTTATTATTAAGGCTAAATAGGGGCTCTATTATAACCTAGAAAACTTTAAGCGATTAGGGAGTAAGAAGAACCTTATATAGTTAGAGGAGTTAAAAGCTTTTAGGATTCATGAACTATTACTAGATTTTTATCTATAATTACTTAAGATTAATATAGCCCTTAATTTCCTAATAAAGAAGAATACACTATTTATTTAGGGAAAGGAGTAAGATATAGCCTTTTACTAACTTAAGGAAGCATTTTATAAAGCCCTAATTTTAGTAGCCTAGGACCTAGAACGATAGTCTATCCTAGAAACGAACTATTCTAGGTTTACTATAAGGGGTATCCTTACTTAACTTAATACTAAAGAATATAAATATATAATTAGTTTCTTCTCTAAGAGATTATCTCTAATAGAGTATAATTATTTTATTTATAATAAGGAGATACTTACTATTATCTACTACCTAGACTTTTAGTAGCTAGAGCTATAGAATAAGCTACCCTTTAGGATATAAATAGACTATAATAACCTCTAATACTTTATAAAATATAGTTAGTTAAATAAATAGTAAAGTTACTAGGTAACTAACCTAGTAAGATATAATTACTCTCTTAAGTACTAACTAGGGAATAAGTAGTAGTCCTAGATATACTTTTAAAATAGGAATAAGATATACTAGTATAAATTAATAATAAGAGAGAATAAGGACATATTATCTAGCTAATTACCCTAGAATGTATTTAGGAGTACCTTAGAGTAGCCTAGGAATGTACCTAAGATAGCCTAGGAGTTACCTTAGAAAAGGCCTAAGTTAACCTTAAACTTAACCTAGTAAGTTAAGTAATAACTATTTATATCCTAGAAGAAGGCTACCTAATTTAGCTTAATAAAGAGTTATAATAAATTTAGGAAGAAATGTTAATAATAAATACTAAGTACTAACTTATCCTTAAAGTAGTATAAAGTAGAAATTATAGACTTTTATTAGATATCCTAAAGATATAACTATTAAAATATATAGTTAATAGAGCTAGGTAGCTTCTTTTTAAAAATTACTTTTAGGTCCTAGGAAACCTATGTCTATAATAAAGGGAGGTAATTAGCTAAATACTTTATAAATATAGCTAATCTAGTAAGTATATAAGTCTCTAATTATTAGATACCTAGGTAGGAATAGTACTTATAATATTATATTATAATAATTCTTCTAGCTAGGAATTATATAAGTAATCTAGTATTTTATTAGTAACTATAGACTATATAGTTAGGGCTATATCTAGTATAAGGTAAGGAGGACTCTCTTATAACCTTTCCTAGTACTAGACTAACCCTATACTTATTTATTTATAGACTTTATTACTTTACTCCTACTAATAAAGGGTAATTAATATAAGTTCCTCTAAGTAATTATAGACTATATAATAAAGGCCTTAACCCTAGAAGCTATAATAACAATAGATACTATTACTTATATATAATGATTCCTAACTATATATTTCTATTTTTATAGTATACTAATATTAATTATCTTTAACTAAGGGTTAAACTAGATAGGTAACTTTTAGGATACGTTTTATTAATTAACTAGAATAGAGTAATAGCTAAGTATAAGCTATTATTTAGAGATAGATAGTATAATAGAATAAGCTAACTAGGAGATATAGTAATATCTCTAAGCCTATACTTACTTTACTTAAGATAATTAAGGTACTCTCTTACTTATTATATAACTTATACTTAATAATTAAATGTTTTCTATTACTAGTATTAGCCTATTTTTTATAGAATATAGTTACTATATAAACCTAATTAAACTCTATAAAGAGAAGGGAGAATATATTTCTATTAAGGTATAGAAAGTATATCTCTTTATAGATTAACTTAAAGATATAATAGATTTTATCTACGCTAAAGCTATTACTATATAGGTATAGATAAAAGAAATAGTAAATTAATATTAATACCCTACTAATTAATTTAAGGTTAGTAATAAAGTCTAGCTATATATAAGAAATTACTATTTACTAAGACTAAATTAGAAGCTTAATTAGCTCTATTATAAGTATACTATTACTTATATTATTAGTTTATATAATATTAAACTTAATATTTAGAGAAATATCTATTCTATATTTTATATTAATCTCCTTTATTTAGTAGCTAATAATCTACTTCTAGGATAAAGGGTAGATAACCTATAACTACTACTAATTATAAATAAGAATAGTAAGGCTAAATATAAAATTATAGAAGTAGTAACTACCTATTAGAAGAAGGTTAGACATAGATGTTAATATAAGATATTAGTCTACTAGGATAGATATACTAAGTTAACTTAGGAGCTATTAGAATACTTAAAAGATATAGAGGTATTAGAAGATTATAAGTATTAGTAGGGACTAGTTAACTAGTATAATAATAATTTATAATATGCTTAATAAGCTAGCCCTAAGGATTTTATAATTGTTTGTTTTATTTTAGTACTAAAGTACTCTAGACGTTTATAATATTTATGTAACTAAGACATAGATAGGATAGTAACTAAGTAAGTATTTACTAACTACTAACCGTATAGCTATATTACCTCTTAAGTAATATACTAGAACTAGACATTGTCCTCTCCTAGTACCTTATCTAACCCTTAGTAGTAGGTTTCTAAGAAGTTTACTAGTATATAGGCTACTACTACTCCCTCTAGCTTTACCTATACTATCTATAACTTATTAGTAATCTATTCTCTAGTAAAAATCAATAGATAAGGGTTAAACTTATAGGCTAGTACTATAACCCTAGGTAGGTATAGTTTAAGTAATTTAGGTATAGATAGAGGCTTACTTCTAATAGGCCTTTACCTCGCCCTAAGCTATTTAACCTACGTATACTATATAGGGTAGCTAACAACGCTACGTACTTATTTTAGGGGCTAGCTTAGCTAGCGCGGCTAGGGGTAGCTAAGGATCCTTTTACTTAGATAGTATAATAGGATCCCTTAAGGGTAATAGTTCTAAATCTATTACGTCGCTTATTCTAGACTACTTAACGATTAGGCCTTACTTAAGTAGTTACATTAGGCTATAGTTTTACCTTATTACTCTTACTCTTACTATTGTTATTATTACTACTACTACCGCTACTACTACTATTACTACTATTACTACTATTAATATTATTATTACTATTGTTATTACTATTACTACTATTATACTTGTTTTTATTATTATAGTTGTTTTTATAGTAGTTATAAAAACGTAAAAAGTAAGACTATTAGCTTAATCTACTACTTACTAATTTAATAGGTAGGGCCCTACTAGGGTAATACCTATACTACCTTAATAATAGAAAAAGTAAGAGGGGTAATGTTATAGGCTAAGCTAGTCTAGTTACCTAAGTAATGCCTAGGTATTTACGAGTATATAATATCTTACATACCCTAGAAATACCCCTAAAGACCCTAGGAATAATACTAGGATCGCCTAGCTATATCTTAGGAGTAGTACTAACTTTACCCTAGAATTATCTAACTATAGATTAGTATTAATAGAGATTAGTAAATACGTATTAGAATATATTAGACTATATAGCTACTAGCTAGGCACTAGGAATACTATATATAAGATAGTATACTTACTATCTAAAAGCGCTAAGATAGAGACGATCCTATAGGCATATAAGTTAACTAGAGATCTAGCTAAAAGATACCTCTCTAGTTCTAAATAGACATTTATTAATTATTTATTTAACTAAAACACTATCTTAGTATAATTCTTAATAAAGGGTAAGCCTTACCCTTATTTTTTTTAGCCTATATAAATCCTATCGCCTACTATAGTAATTCTATATCTATTAAAGTCCTCTATATTACTATTTATTAGGTCCTTCTAGCCCTTTACCTTTAGCTTTATAGCTTTAAGCCTACGAGCTTCCTTATTAAGGAAGGTATTTAATACTAGAAATATTATATTATTAGTTTAGAGGTATAGATTTTAAAGTTAGTATTAGTATTAGAGATTAGTAGGTATAAATCGAACGTTAGTATTAGTAAAACCTCCTCTTAAAGGTAGCGTTAGTATATCTTAAACTAATATATACTTACTTTTATAATCTTATATAAGAGCTTTATAATTTATAGAACTATTTCTTTAAGGAATTTTATTTTTAGCTTACATAGAAATAGGAAGAGGATATTACGCTAGAGTATAGATTTAGACTATATATAAGCTTATATAATATTATAGAATATAAGTATTATACCTCTAAAGTAAAGGGAAGGGGTAAGTATAAAGAGGAGCTACTAGCTATAATATTAAATAGTTAGTAACTATATAAGGAAGTTAGCTTTTCTAGTATTATTATAGCCTTATATAACTAGGTAAGACTTCTTATAAGGGCGCTCTATGTTTTCCCCTTAACTTCTTATATAAGTTAATACTTAAAGACTTAGCTATAGAAGTCTAGTAGTATTAAGGTTAGTACTATTATACTAGAGGTAAGGAGGGCGTCGATTTCTATAGCGTTAGAAGCTTTAAAGGAATTACTATTAGTAGTAATATAATCTTCTTTTAGAGCTATAAAGAGAGGGAGAAATTAGCTATCTCTTATAGTATAAGGAAAGCATTAGTAGCCTTACTAGTAGTATTATATACTAGTAGTACGATAATTAACTTCTCTTTACTTATATAAGGTTAGCCCCTTTATTAAGGTATAGCTAGCCTTAGAATGTTATTAGGAAACATAATAAGTCTCTAATTAGTAGTATTATAAGAAGGTAGTATTTTACTTATAGTCTTATATACCTCTATCTTATATAGCTTAATATATATACTATAAAAGGTTATTAGGCTATTAATAAAGTTAAGAGTTATATTATAATCCTTAATAGAAATAATATTAAAAGGGCCCTACTATCCTACCTTTTTATAGAATATAAGTATAAGTAAGCTAATAATAAGAGTAAAAGGGAGTATTATTATAGTATTTCTTAATATACCTTTATATAGTACCTTAGTAACTTATCTTACGCTTATAGCCTTATAAAGTTCTATTATTACTTTAGTATAGGTATAAGTATATTATATAGCTAAGGGTAAGGGTATAGAATCTATTATTATTTATAAGTATACCCTAAATACTAAGAGTGTTAGTATAAGGCTATCTAGGCTAGTAGTATTATTAATAGCTTTTATAGCTATTTATAATATTATATCTAATAATATGTCCTTAATCTCCCTTAAAGGATCTTATATATATATTAAAGAGATATATAATACTACTTAACCTTTCTAATACTCTAGTATACTTCTATAAGTACCTAGTAATATATTACGCTATATAGGTATACTTCTACTTATAGTTTAGTAGTAGTAAAGTTAGTACTAATATTATAAGTAAGGAAATCTAGTAGACTAAAGTATATATTAATCTAGTATACCTTAAACGTTTCCTATATATACCTAGCTATTATATTCTATAGGAAGTACATAGCCTAGAAGGAAGTAGTAGAGTTAATAAAATAAAGGACATAGTAGCTATTAAGATATATTATATCTGTAATAACTTTATAGTTAAAATTATAGTTATTATAAAGTATAAATTTTAAGCATTATAAAGCTTTACCCTTAAGCTAATAGTAGTAGTAGAACTTATAAATTAAATTAAGGCTCTTACTATTAATGTTATAGCTAGTATAAGTTAAGAGCTTATATAAGTATTATATAGAAAGATAGCTAAACTACTAATAAAGTTAATAGAACTTAGCCTTAGTAAGGAATATAGTAAATATAGTATATTAAAGCTTACTAAGGAAGAACTATATATACCCCTAGTAAAATGTAACTAGGATTGTAGCTCTATTATATATAACTATATATCCTTAAAGGACATTAAGGTAGTAGCTTAGGTATTATATATCCTATAAGTAAAGGAGAAAAAAAGGTATTATAGTATCTAATATATAAAATTTAACTATCCCTATATGTTATAAGCGTTAGACCTTTTCGAAAAGGAATAAAAGTGTATATTAAAGATCTTTACCTTCTCTCTATAACTATTATACGGAGGGAGGGTTAAAATACCCTTCCCCTCCCTAAAGTTAGAAAAGGAAAAATAATTATCTAGTTACGTATACGCTAGGTTAACGTTAGCACGATAGTACTAACGTTAGTCTATCGATACGTAACCTTATACCTAGCTAAGGCTAGTGCGTAATGTACTTACACTCGACTCTTTTTTTCCCTACCTTCTCTCTCCTCCCCTTCTCTCCGTAGATCGTCCTATAGAGGCGTTATTATCCCTATAATCCTTCTACTAACTTCCCTACTAACCCTCCCTATCGACCTAAGCTTCTACGCGTACTCGTAACTACCTACTGTTAACTAGCCTCTTTAATGCGTTATTTACCGTAGACTTTATAAGTGTATCTGCGGGATTGTCTTAGCTATCGATCTATCGTACTTCGTTAATCTCCTACCGCTCATATAACTAACGTAGTACTAGTAGGTCGATTATTAACCTCTTCTCTATTGTTAACCCTATTTTAACTAAACACTTATATAATAAGTACGAGTTAGTATAGACGACGATAGGAGGTAGGGGTAAACGAAGTTACGAGTTAATAGTAGTAAGGACGCTTGCGATTATAAACCCTATATTATATCCTACTATAAGACTATAGATCTCTAAGGCTAGGACACTATAAGTAACTCGCTTACATTTTATCGAAGTCTAATAAAGGATGTTCCCTATTAGGGCGAAAGACTATAAGGAGCTATAGGGCTAGTATACGGGGGTGCTAAGAGAATCTTATAGGCTAGCCTCTTCCTCTATAAGTACGATTAGGAACCTAATCTAGGAGCTTAGGTCCCTATTATTAGTAAAGGAAGTATCTATAAAGATAAAGAGTTTACTCCGCGTAAGATCTAGTAGGGTAAACGTTAGGCTGCAGTTAGGGTTCTTCTTCTACTATTTAAGCCGCTTATTTAGCTAGTCGATCTCTTAGTTAGTAGGCTATTACGCTTACGCTATAATAGAGAGATTATATACTACTTCTAGCTAATAGATACTCGCGATATAGGCTCCTCTAGCCCGTTACTAAACGTACGCTATCTACGCCGCGTTAGATCCTACGGACTTGTCTATAAGTATAATCTTCTATACCTATCCCTTTTACTTTACCTAGATAGTATCGTCCTTAGTAAGGTAAATCCTATAGCTATTAAAGTCCGTCTTAGTCTTGTAGGTACTATTATTACTATACCTAAGGACCTTACGGTCCTTAGCCTTAATTCCTACGCGCTAGATAGCTTCTTCCTCGGCTATTAGGAAGCTCTCGTCCGTAAGAAACATAGTGTTATCGGTCTATAGCGTATAGAGCCTAAAAGCTTTCCCTTTATCGGAGATAAGGAGGCATAGGTTAAAGGTCTATAAGAGCGTAAGATTTACGTAAAGGTGCGATTAGTACGTCTTAAACTAGTAAACTCCTGCTTTAGCGATCCTATATAGCGGCTTTATAATATATAGGACTATTCCCTTAGTAAACTTTATTATAAACTCCTTTAGGAGCTTAGCGATAATGTCTTATTATAGTATTAAATAGGACTATACGTATGCTTACGTAATGTCGCAGAAGGTAAGCTTAAGTCTATAAGCGCGGAGAGAGGGTACGAGAGCTAGTAGTAAGCGTTAGCTACTCCGCTAGATTGTTAGGGATTACGTAAGTAGATCCCTTTTTCCCTTATTATTATACCCTTAGACAACGAGTTAGGACTTCTCGTATAGGTAGTTAGTGTTCTTACCTTTTACCTTTTATATGAGTTATAACTAAAAAACTCTTCTAGGTATATCTATTAGCATTTAGATCGGGACGATCGTACTAGAAATAAGTAGCGCATTAATCTCCGTAGTATTAAACGCTTTAAAGGGATTACCTAGGGTAGTAATACGACCTTCCTTACGGAGTTAGATTAAGAGTTTACAGTCTACTATCTTACGTAGTATAAGGAATACTTCTTCTATACGTTTCTTAGCGGGGATAGTAATAATAAGCTTTGTCTTCGTCCTTACTAGAGTAGGCGTTATAGTTAGTAGGGGCGTTATCTATACTGTCTATCCTCCCTATAGCTTAGGTAATTTCCCCTCCCTACTTCCTAGCTCCTTAGCGATAGCGCTAGTTAGCTTAGTATCGATAGTACTAGGCTACTAACATTAATAGGGCTTAACGTAGGTACTACGGAAGGTAGAGGGGCTATTAAGGTTAATCGTTACCTTATTCGGACTAATAGAAACAACGTAGAATAGACCTTACTAGCTACCTTTCTCGCGAAAGACAAGGACTTCTGATCTAATTAGTAGTAATAAAGGAAGTAAAGTAAGGGTATCCTTTAGACCTCCTATATATAGGGTATCCTTTACCTAGCGGGTAGACATAATCTTACGTAGCTCTACTAATGCTTTTATAGAAGCAGTAGCTTACTATATTACTATAGGCGAAGGGGCGGAATCTAGCGTTATCCGTAGGTACGCTCTAAATACTAGGAGGGTTAGCATAAGTCCGTTAGGGCTAGCGGTGTTATTAATAGCTTTAATAGCTATTTGTAGAACGAATTCTATAGAGACACCTATAAGCTTTACCCTAAAGATCTCGTATACTCGTTAGAGTAGCGTATAATAGCGCTTAACCTTACTAATACTCTAATAAGCTTCTATAAGGACCTAGCGGTAAGTAATACCGTTTAATTAGGCCTCTACACGGAATTCTATAGTAGTAAAGTTTATACTAGCATTGTACGCGAGGAAATTAGGGGGCTTAAGATATGTATCGATCTAGTACGCCTTAAGCGTCTCCTAGGTATACTTCGCTATTATATCCTAAAGGAATCTTATAGCCTAAAAGGAAGTCGCTATATTAACTACGTAAAAAACGTTACGACCGTTAAGGTATATTATATTAGTAACTACCTTAAAGTTAAAGTTATAGTTATTACGTAGTGAGAATTTAAAGCGTCTTAGTACTTCGCCTTTAACCTAGTAGTAGTAGTATATCTTATAGATCTCTTTAAGAGTGTCGACTAGGGCCTCGTATCTAGCTCTAAGTAATAGCTTATATAGTCGTTAGACTAAAGGATATCCGAAGCGTTAGTAAAGTCGATAAAGCTTAGGTTCCGAGAGAAAACATATAGAGGCTATTAGCTAATATTAGTCTAGGAAGAACTATAGGTAGCTAAACTAGAATACGATAAGCACTTCCTATCTATCTAAGTACACTATATATTGTCTTAGTACGTTAAGATAATAACGAAGCCGCTATATATCCTATAAGTAAAGTAGGAAGGGAGTACTTACGTTAAGTATATAGAACTCGACCTTTCTAATAGGCGTTTAGATACGCGTAGAGCTAAGAGATAGTATTAGCGTAATGTCTCTAAACGCGATAGTTACTACTCCCTTTATCGATTCGTTAAGTAATATATATAGTTACTTACGTTATAGGGCCTCGAATTACAGTCTTCTTACGGTTAAGTTCTACGCCGCGCTAGTATCTAGGATAATTCCCTAGAAGGTTTACGTAGAGTAGCGACTAGATATAAACCCGTCTATAAACGTCTTTATAGACGTCTCTAACGCTCCGCTAGCCTATTCTATTAGTATAGCGGTTAGAATACTAAGTTTATAATATATAGCTTCGTTATAGAGAAAAGTAGTAGTAGTAGAGTAGTTAGCGTTATCTTTATTATCTTAGTTAGAGAAGGTACTATCTATGTCGTTGTCGTTATCCGTAGTAAAAGCGTTAGGATTACTCTTACCTTCTAGGTCGTCTCCCTTATACTTAAGTAGATATAAAGCGTACCTATAAGCTTAAGGGGACTTCCTATTAAAGCATTACTAGCGGTTAAACCGTTCCTATACTTTTCTACGCTCTTCGAACGAGTACTTCGTTAAGAAGCATCCCTCCTTATTATAGACGTAATACTACTTACGCTACGAAGGGGTCTTACTATTACTATAAGGAGGCTATTATTAGTAACGTTACCTTAGGCGTCTTCCCTTACCTAAGTAGTTATATCTCTAGTCTATAAGAAAAGTTATAGTATTTACTAAAGTACTAATATCGATAGAGGTACGTAGGTCTACTATAAGCTTCTCGAAAGAAAGTAGGGCTTAGAAGAGAGCTATATTTAGCTTAGGCGTTCTACGGTATACTCTCTTAAGTGCGTAAATAAGGTTAGTTTCCTACTATTATGTAGGGGTAAGGGCCTACTAGTATAATAGTAACTTATCGACGAGGAGATCTAGAACCTTAACTAGTAACTTGTCCCTACTAGCTTAGCAGATACTAGTAAAAGAGTAATTCGACTAGTTATTATAGTATACTTAACGATTATACTTAGTATCGAAATGTCCCTTTATCGCTTAGTATACCTACGTAAAGGTATACGTCTAAGGAACGTAAGATAGGAAGTAGTCTTAGGCTTAATCTATTAGTATAGTCGAGAATACCGCATAGAATTCCCTAGGACGAATCTATAACGTTTAGTATACTTCGAAGAAAGCCTAGACTTTATCGTTAAAGATATCGTATATCTTCCCGCTATAGCTCTAGTCCTTATTCTAAAGCTTTACGAAGCTAATAGCCTATAAGGCGTCTATTAGCTTATTTAGAACGTTAACTAGGGGAAGTATATAGGACCTTTCACTAATAGGGCCTCCTAGTCTACGTATAGGGTTATATCCTAGTACGTCGAACTATATAGGGAACATCGTTACTTTTTCTATAGTCGTTACTAGCGATCCTATAGGGGGTCTTAACATTAGGAGGGGGTCCTAAGTAGCGGCGTTATTTATATCCCGTTTAAGACTAGTAGCCTATAGGCGTAGCCTTAACTACACGCGAGGGAGATCTAGGGCATAGTAGACTTAAGAAATTTAGGGTATAGGGTTTAGTGCGGCAGTATTATCGGTACTACCCTTACCTTTCTCGCGGTAGTATACCTACTAGTAGTTAAACGTAAGCGATTTCTCTAAAAGCTTTATTATTAGAAGCTCTTCCTTATCCTAACGTAGGAAGTCCTCTTCCTTAAGAAGGGTAGCGAGGCTCTATAGGATCTAGTCTCTTTTTATGCCTACGCGAATGCTATAGTAGCGTAAAAGTGTACGGAGTTTACTCGCTAATCCTTCTTTAAGGTTTTTAAAGTCCGTTACTTTCTAACCCTTAAAAAATTCGTAGAAAACGGCCTAGAGGTCGCTATTAGTCTAATGTATAAGGTATAATATCTACTTAATAACGAATGTATTACGTACTATCCTACTTACGCTTTTAGGCGGCGGTCTAAGCTTTTCCGCGAGAAATTCGTTAGTAACGTCCTCGACCGCTATCTTAAGCTAGTCTAGGATTGCCTAACATTTGTCTCGCTAGGGAACCCCTACTAAGGTAGTAGGGGTCTATAAGCGGGTTTGTCTTTTAGTACCTAAAGTACTAGGGGTATCTATAGAGGGGGTAGTAGAATCTATCGCGTAATAGGACACTCCTAACTATAATCTATATAAGTAGCGGCTACGTTTAGAGGAGGGAGCCCTAGTATCCCTAGACTATATTAGGCTTAGAGCCTATAATAAATCTACGCTTAGCTATACGCCTTATATAGTTATATAGCCGCTACTCGTCTATAGCGATCTCTAATTAAGTACTAAGAAATACATATATAGCGTCCTTAGTCTCTTCTACTAGCTAGTCTATCTCTATAAGTAGCGACGCGAAGTAGGTACCTAGAGAGACTAATTAGTATCGTAGGCGTTAGACCTTTTTAAAAAGGAATAAAAGTATATATTAAAAATCTCTACCTTCTCTCTATAACTATTGTACGGAGGGAGAGTTAAAATACCCTTCCTCTCCCTAAAGTTAGAAAAGGAAAAACAATTATCTAGTTACGTATACGCTAGGTTAACGTTAGCACAATAGTACTAACGTTAGTCCGTCGATACGTAACCTTACACCTAGCTAAGGCTAGTGTATAATATACCTACACTATAGGTATATTAAGCTTTATAAATCTAAGTAAAGATACTAGTATAATACTTCTAAAGGTAATTGTTATAGACCCTTTTATAGACTTATTAAGCATTATATTAGAATACTTATAGTAAAGAATAAGGAATTAGGGATAGCTAGTAGTAGAGTTTTAAGCTATGCTTATATTAGGAGGGATAATATCTTAGAAAACCTATATAAAGTAGTAGTTAAGGATAAAGGCATTATTAGTAAAATTAGCCCTTAGCTATTTAATAGTCGTTTTTATCTCCTTACCTATAGTAAGGGTAAGTAAGCTAAGTTAATATCTTATAGCCTCTTTATATAGGAAGCTTATAGCTATATAGCTATAGGCCTCCTCCTTAGTAGTATTAATATTAGGAGAATATATACTAATTTATTAATAGAAGCTAGTACTATAGTAAGCTTAATACTATAGACTACTATACTAGCCTATATATATTACTAGCCTATAGTCGTTAGCTATTTTATTACTTATTAATATAAGTTATATACCTTATAGTCTAAGTTATACCTAAGGGGTAATAGATAGGCTATTAGCGATAAACATATAATTAGTTCTATAGTATTTTATATAGGTATTAACATTATTACTAGGGTACCCCTATTCTTTATTTTTGTTTATACTATAAAGGATATTAATAGCTTAATACCCTCTAGTACTATCCTAGTTATAGCTTCCCTTACCTTTTCCTCTTAAAAGGTAAAAAGGCTACTACTAATTTTATCGATTCTATTACGTAGCTATAATATATCTAATTTATACGTAAAGATAGTAGTTATTAATTCTATGTAATCCTATTTAGGTATATCTTCTACTTATAGTAATATAATAAGGGACTTAATAATTAGGGCCCTTTTTATTCTATATAAATACCCTTCTCCTATAAGACCTATTAGAGCTTATTATAGAGAATACAATTAAACTACTTAAACGTTATAGTTGTCTAACCCTTAAAGTCTTCCTAGAATATTATTATAACTTAATTATTACTATACTTAGTCTTATAGTAATAGTTAGTATAGGAGAGGATATATATATTAAGTTCTATACTACTTATACTATTGTCTAGAGAGTAAAGGTTCTAAAGGTTCTTACTAAGATACTAGTTTAAGACGTTAGCGTCCTTAGTAATCTTTAATCTTAGCTTTTCTATAATTTTAAGGTATTTTACCTAAGGTCCTTAGTTATCCTTAGTATACTATATGTTTTCTAATAAGCTAAGTTTTACTATACTAGTACTTATAGAAGCTATTATTACTACATATAATATAATACTCTCTTAGGAATAAAGATTAGCGATAAGGGACTAGTTTTATTATTTAAGAGTATACCTTTAGTAGGGAAAAGTCCTAACTAAAGCTATTTAAGTATACCTATAAAAGTACTAGTAATAAAGGACTAGTTAAATCCGCGATATCTCTTCTTTATAGCTATTCTATCTCTATTAGAGCCTAGAGACTAATTAGTATAGAAGGCATTATATAAAGCCTAGCCTAGGCCTTTAAGATAATAGTAAAGCTATATATATGTTTAATAATATCTAAGGAAGAGAGAAAGAAAGGATATATATAAGGGTAGGGGTTTAAAACCCCTAGCCCTATACCTATATTAGTATAGAAATATAAAAGTCTATAGCTATACGTAAAAGTACATATAGCCTCAACCTACCTAGGGGTAGCCTTAAACTAGTTAGGTACTAGTACTAGGGGAGCCCTAGAGAAGCCCTAGAGTAGCCCTAGAGTTCTAGAGCTGTTTTATATAATAGTACCCCTTACCTATACTAGTACTAGTATATGTACTAATAATAGGAACTATATATAATAATAACTAGGTAGCTTATTACTTTCTTCTTTATAGATAACTTTATTTAAGCCTTTATAGAAAAAGATAGAAAACTTAAGAAGTAAATTATAAAAGAACTAAAGAAGTTATTTAAGCTAATAATAGTTAGTAACTTAAAGTTATTTCTAGATATCTATATTATTTAATATTAAGTAAAGTATTATATATACCTTACTTAGGAAGTATATATTAATAAGATAGTTTACTATTTTTTCCTAAACTTAATATATTTAGTAAAATAATACTATAAATTCTTATAGAATAGAGTTAGTTAGAAAGGTTAATATATATAGCTTATTTAGAAAATATTAATATATAGTATTAATAAAAGTTAGGGTTATTTATTTTTATAACTACCTTAACTAGACTAAATATTAGCTTTACTATTTCTAAGCTTTTATAGTTTAATTTAAATACTAACTAATTTTATAATATAATAGTAAACTAGGTTCTTAAATATTTAAAAGAGACTTACTTATAGGGAATTTAACTAAGAAGTAATAAAATAAAAGATATATTAAGGTTTCTTAAATTAAGTAATACTTTATTTATAAATAATATAAAAGACTAAAAGAGCTTAAGTAAATTTATAATAATACTATATAAAGGCCTAATTACTTAGAAAGTAATAAAGTAAGATATAGTAACTACTTTAAATATAGAAGCTAAGCTATTAGTTATTTTATCTATAGTAAAAAAGTAATCTTTATTAGTAAGTTACTTAGATTATTAAATATTTATATAAAAGGAACTTTACTTAAAATATAGTTATAAGTAAACTATTAAATTATTAATAGTATATTAATATCTATTAATACTAGCTTTAGTAAGAGGTTTAAGCTAGCTAAATTAAAGTAGACTAAGTACTTATAAATGTAAGAAAACTAAATAAGATAATAAAGGCTCTCTTACTTTAAAAGCTAAAAGAATTTAAGTCCTTTAATGCGATTTATAATATAAAATGCTTATTTAAAAGAAGAAGTAAATAAAAGAATAAAGATATAATAGGAAGAGATAAGTAAGGCTACGAAAGGAAGAAGTAGTTAATAGCTAGTTAGTATAGAAAAAGTTAATTCTAGGCTTAAATTTTATTATTAGCCTTAGCCCTACCTTAGCTATTAGATAGCCTCTAATGCTTTTCCTTAGACCCTATATTACTTAATACTACTTACTTTCTCTTCTTTAAGCCTTTTACTATAGACTTTAACTACTAAACCCCTTCCTCTATTACCTTAATCCTCCTCTCTAAACCCTCTATTACTATTAGCTAGTAATTAAACCTAGTAATAACCTAGGGTACTATATATAATATAGTCGCTAGACTTCTCTCTTCTCCCTTATTACTATCTTTTTCTTTTTTATCTTTATCTTTATCTTCTTTTTTCTTTACTAGAATCTTAATAGTAAGGGGAGTAAATAGGAGTATAGTTAAGACTAAGCTAGTAGCTAAGTATATACTAGATAAAATAACCTTAGTAGTCCCCCTATAAGTAATAAGTATCTTCTAAAGAAAATAGGATAGAATTAACTTACTTTAAGATCTTACTTACCTTTTCTAGTATACTAAAGTAATACTATGTCTATTTAGCTAAGAAGACTAAGTTTCTTACCTTTATTATTACCTTTACTTCCTTACTCTTATAATAAAGGACTACTTATTAAGTAACTATAATGTTTATAAGAATAGAAGTAAGCTATATATAATATTAGTAGTTTAAGGTATATAAGGTATATAATTTAGCTTAGGGTTTACTAAGCTAGTTAAAACATTCTTTATTATTAGTAAAGTAAAGTAAAGCTCTATAAAGTATTTCTTAAGAATAATAGTAGTTTTAAAAGTTTATAGATAGATAAGTAATTATATAATCTAATAATTTATAGGGCTAATAAACCTTAGCTAGAGCTATAGAAAGTATAATAGGCTAAGCTATCTTACTATTATCTATATTATTATTATTATTACTAGTAGTAAAATAGTATAGATAGTATTAATAATAATACTAAGAGAAATATCTAGCTAGTCTAGCTCCTCTTATAAAAATATAAGGAGTAGCTTATTTATAATATAATAGGGTTAGTATTAATCTAATAAATAGGTATAGAAGCTTAAAAAGTAAAAAAAGAGTTACTTATAATAAGTAGGAGCTTAAGGAAAAGAAAAAATAGGAAGAAATTTAAGCTCTTTATTACTTTTATATTAGAAAAAAGTAATACCTTAAGTAGTAATAGTAGCTAGCTATATTATTTAAGGCTAGAAGTAATATGCCTATTTAAGTCTATTTACTCTATAAGACTTAAAGTAGGAAGAAGTAACTAGAATAATTAAATAATCTTAATAGAAATAAAGTAATACTATTATAAAAGGTAGCTAAGTAAAGTACCTTAGCTAAGGGGGTATATTAGTAGCTATAAGGTATAAAAAGTAATTAGCTAGTATAAGGTAGTAGCTAAGGTAGCTCTCTTCTATAATATTTATAGATTAAGGTAATTAGCTAATATAAAATAGAAGCTAAGATAGCTTTCTTTAGTAGAAATAATTAAAAATATACTTATAAAAAAACTAAGCTATAAGAAAGGATTAGAATTCTCCCTTAAATAGTATTAAATAATTAAAATTATAACTCTCTTTATACCTCTCTATATCTCTCTATTCTATACTATATAATTACTATTATTTAGTTACTCTACTATAATTCCTACTAGATCTACTTATAGCTATTTAATAGTAGCGATAAGCTTACATATATATATTAAGAAATAGAGATGTATAAGTAAAGATATACGCTCTATTATATAGACTTAGTACCTTTTAGATATGTATTGATTTACTTTCTTAACTACTCGCTCGCCTATTTAATCTGCGTATATATATGTATATATAAGTATGTAAGCTCTAGCTTAACAGGCTTAAATTCAAGTAGCTATATATATAATACTACATATATAAGGTAGTCTCTCATAGAACATAAAAACCTTTACAACTGTAGAGACTTATTAGGACTACGAGGAGCCTACTTCTAACAGCTCTAGAGCTACGTACATACATACATACATACATACATACACATGTGTTGCAGTCGAAATCTTAAGCTCTATGAAAATCTAGACTTCTACTTCGCTTGCGTACATATGCCTTCGTCTCTTCAAATCAAAGAGAAGATATTACATGTAACATATATACAACAGAGTACAGACTCTCGACGTCCACCCTTGTATGTATGTATGTACAGGCTATACTACATACCAGCACTCGAATAACAGCTTACTATAACACGCTACGTTATGCAGAGTTCGTTAGACCGTCATTCCACGGCCCAAGTTGTCTATACATCCATACATACATACATACATACCAAGACCCTCTAAGCTTTCACGGCGTTTTGGCAACCAGAGACCCATTCTGCCACGACTTCCGCGGATCGAGCTATCTGCCACCGACGGTTAGACGTCAACCTTTAACCAGCGTAGCATGCTTGCCTTGAATGTCTATGTACTACCCTCCCGTACATACATACATACATACAATTCACTCAGATGGATTCTTAACATGTAGATATTATCATACACTTGTGCAACAGACACACCTTGAATGTTCTATGGCATGACAACATTGGAACAAGCCCGCGGATAAGATCCACGTACATGCGTATGTATATATGTATGTACTCACCACGCCCTTTGACAACCCATGGCCCCTCCCATCATTCAGCAGACCTGTGGATCGTCATGGCTAACTTTCCGTCTATCATTCAACGGGAAGCAAAGACGCGATTCGATGTGGTAAGAGAGAACGACGTGTCGTGAGTACTTAAGAGATGTCTCCGCCAGCTCAGTGTCTGATGGAAGGCTCGCTACTTCGTACTCAGGATTCGATCGCAGAGTTGATTACTTACTTGGATCTATAGCACCGAGTCCTAATCTCGCAGTAACCATGACGAGTAGACGCATCGTCGCCGCCACTCTCACGGCGGTGTTGATCTTGTCGTCCTCCATGATAGGCCACTGCTCACCCGACGCAATTAAATCTAGGATCGAGCCGGCGTCAGGAGCCGATGCTGTAAGCTTGCTTCGTCGGCGTCATCTGTCTAACTGACAGGTCGCTCACCGAGACATCAGAACACGCAGGAAGACCCCTTTAGTCCGCCCATCTTGAATGTACACGAGGATGGTGAAGGATACCAAGTCATGCGCGAAGCGGCCCCCCCAGATAATGAAGTCAACGAGAGACCGCTCACTGCAGAAAACCCACTTTACGAATCCTCCGAACAAGTCGAGCCCGTCGTTCCCGGATCAAGCCAGACGTACGATACAGTCGGATCAAGCAATGCATACGAAACAGTCGGATCAAGCAATACATACGAAACAGTCGGATCAGGCTACTCGTACGAATCAGTCGAATCAGGCAGCATCTATAGAGCCATGGGATTTGACGCAACAACGCCGCCACCGCTGCCACACAGAAACACCCCCAATCCAAGCCCGCAGGGAACAATACGTGCATCAGGAGCAGAGGAAAAGGTAGTCAAATACGTCTACCTCGTCAGCTCGCAGGACATTGTCGACATGAAACAAGCGGGCGGCATCTTCCCCTCGGGCTATGCGGCGCCTCAATCTTCGCCCAACTCTATGATGATGGAATACCTATCCAGCCAGGAACTCAAAGCATACGTCCTGACCTACCGAGACTTCTCAGACGCAGCCCGAGCAGCGGCAGCGGATCGCAATGCAGGAAGCAACAAGATGCGCATCTGGAAGGTCAAGACGACGCCCAACATGTTTCCTCAGAGTAGCTTCGCATCCATCCCGGACGGAGAGGGCGAGCGCTTCCTCGCTCTCGGCGGTGTTCACAGGGGTCAGATAATGGGATACTACAAAATGGGCAACAATCCAGAACGGCAGCGGACAGCCACGATACGACAGGGAGCCACGCCCAAGGAGGCAGGCTACAAGTACGTCGCCAGCCGCGGATATAAGGCCATGACGTACAGCAAGCAGCGACACGTCTTCGCCAGCGAGCTAAGCGACGAAGTCAGGGATGATATCCAGACGTTGCTCGCATTGCCGGATTGCAGGGTGCCCGGTTCGGGGAGGAGGATGAGACGCTGGACTTCGTGCGTCTGGCGAGAAGGAATCTCGGAAGCTAAAGACTTGAAGACTGGGCAAGTCTCCGAGCAAGCTGTTGAAGAGATGAAAGTGAAGCAAGCCCTCGACTCATCCCGACCAGCTGAGCAAAGAGACGAAAGAATCCCGTCCCAAACCAAAGACTTCAACCTCGAAGTCGAACAAGTCTCCAAGCAAGGCAACCAAAACCTCAGAGCGAAACAACCCCTCTACGCATCCCTCTCATCCCGACAAGGATCCGGAAAGCTAACATCAAGGCCCAACCCCGAGTCAAACCCCTTCAACTTGAAGGACCCTCCCCTCCCCTCAGAAAACACCCACATCTCCATTCCCTCGAGCCCGGAAGAAAACGTCGAGCAAGCCGTCGCCCGTATAGACGGCAATGAACTGGCAATCATGGCCGACGGCATCGCCAGCCAGCTCTTCAAAGACGTAATTCGGCGTCTCCGAATCAACCTCCCGCGCTACTTCAACGGCGCCGTCACGACAACGGCTGCCCTCCGTGTTGAGCTCGCAAAAGTCACTTCCATCAGATCCTGGTCCATCGGGTACGGAAGCGGTGCTCTTCTCGCCGCTGTCACGACGTCGTATGTCTGGGATCTTGTCCACGCCTGGCGAGACGAGCAGGTATCACACCTGGATAAGATGGCCGTGACCATGTCGCCTTTTCCACTGGCGGGATGCTCCTTCAAAGCCATGTCCGATACGGACGCCGGGGTGCTGAGCCCGGCCGGGACTTCGCTATGTTTCATCGGCGATAGTCTCTTGTTCACGCCATTCGCGCCCATGTCTGTCTTCTTCCGGGCACTGGGCAGCGTCGTCGATCACTTAGAGCAAGAGAGCGTCGGCTACATCATCCGCAGACACGACGCGGGCTGGAAGAAGCACTACGACGAGCTCCAACACGAAATCCAGTCCGAGGCCTTCCGCTTCAACGTCAGCGAGCGGTACGCAACCGAGCAAGCCGTCATCGTATACGGAGCAACGGAGCAGATGGGCATGCTCCTAGCCGGCAAAAGGATAGCTCACCGCGACGAGATCAAAAAGGTCGAAGCCAAGACGCTTCTCGAGATTCGATCGATCCTACAAGCTATGTGCGGCCGGATGCGCTACAAGAAGCTTTGGTATCGAGCCTGGCTTCCCGTCACATTGGGTCACCTCATGCGCGCCCAGGCAGCAAACTACACAGCCAGCTTCCTCGAACGGCAGACGAACCGGACGCTGATGGAGCTGGCATCTGAGCGGGACATGGCCGTCATCACTGACTTTCGCTTCCCGCAGCCGGCGTCGAGGGCTCTTGAGCGCGAGGCGGCTGTTCGTGATAAGCTGAAGATGCTGACCAACCGACTGGGAATCTTGAAGCGTGTCGACGTCGAGAAGCAGGTGGAAAGTATAGATATGCTTGCTGAAGACGTCCTGAGCAAGATTGACTTTTCCCTGCCCGACATGTGCAACTGTCCGGTTCAAGTAGACGAGATCGAACTGCTCCTTTCCATTCGCAACTCGACCACTCAACTGGAGGCAGCTCTTCTCTGCGCAGCTTCAAAGGGTTACAACGACGTCGTCAAGCACATCCTCGTAAAGGCCCTCTCCACCGTCGATATCAACGCCGTGGATGAGGACGGTAACACGGCGCTGATGCTGGCCGTCAAGGGCTCCCACGCCTCCATCATCGACATGCTGCTATCCGCCGACGCCGACAAGGACGCTGTCAACAAAAAGGGCGAGACGGCGGCATTGATCAGCGCCAAGGCGGACAAGTATCATCACGGTCCGCCCCCCAGAAGGAGCCGGAGGATCGACACCGTCATGCCCGATAACCACTATACCACAAATCAGACGGCCTTCAAGCCGAAACGCTCTCGAAGAATCGATACGTCCATGGCGGATAACGCTTATACCCTGCTGTAGGAGGGTTTTTTGACTTAATCTCGGCGTCGTACAGGGGGGGGCTGCTGCATGCAGCCAGCTTCAGAGGGCGCGAGGCACTCAATTTGGGTATCATTTGTAAGTGTTCGTAGTTAGTTTAGTATCTAGGTAGGTTGCAGGTATTGATGCAAGATTCGGGCTGCTCAAGGGAGGGTCGTGTCCGTCCTTGGAAGTCTGTTGCATTAACCATGACTGCTTCGGAAATGCTATTACAGACGCTCAGGGCAGCGTCTCGCCGTTGCTGTAGAAGCAATAACCTTGATCCTAGTATGTATTCAGAATCACGCGGGACGCCAGCTTGGCTACATGTAATCATCCGGTCCCTCAGACGCGACTTGTACTCCAAGTTTCCCGTTCCATGAAACGATGAGACGTCCAAAGAACACGTATGTTTCATCTTGAGCATTATTCCCACCGTCCGCTCCCAAAAGAGCTTCCTATATCCAATGAATTATACGACTCTGCAAAAGGAAATGGCCTGTAACGGGCTCATCTCCCGTCGGCCGAAGGGAAACGCCACAGTCTTTTTCGGACTTGGCGATGCGGTCGATGGCCAGACTCGGGAGTCGGAAATGTTGTGCCAATGGCTCCCTTTGCACTCGGCGTGGGCCAGGATCAAGATCAGGAATCGACCCAGTCGTAAATCTCTTCATCATGAACACCCAGCAGTCAGTCAGACTCTGACCTGCTACATAACCCATCAATCTAGATAAGTGCTGGCTTCACCGCTTCCCCATGGACCTTAAGCTTCGGCGATATTTCATCTTCCGCCATCTCGTTCCAGGCCACGACGTTCTCAGCCGCCCCGACCCAATGCCAACCTCAAAGGGGAACAAGCCGCCACGGCGCATCAAGGGGCCCCATAGTTGTATACACAGCCGCCCGCCTGGTCAAAGGGTTGCAACGAGGGAGGAAACTAAGGCAAAGTCTCGCAAAGTCTGAATTGACAAATACGAGGCCACCGAGAGAGAAATGCCGCTGTCGATCTTGTTACTTATAGGGTCGTCGATGGCTCACAGGTCGACTCATCCGCTTCAATCTCAGCCCGTCTATCAGCACACAGTCATCTCATCTTTAACGCTCACAACATCAACACAATGAAGACTCAAAGCCTCGTTGCTGTACTCTTTGCCGCCAGTGCAAGCTGCGCCCCTAAACCAGAGCCACCCGCCTCGATAGACAGGGTCTGTAGCATCCATCCCACAAAGTATTCATATCATTTTCGACGCTCTCAAAGCTCACTGCGTGCACGCATCATCTCACCGGAGACATTCATATAGACAAATGGCTACCGCTGGCGTGATCGAGTCTCCTTCTACATGCCCCTCCCCCCAACCATTCACCAAAAGCGAGACGACATGTCCGACGCCCTGCAAGAGATTCTCACCGCCTCGGTAACAGACAGAAACGAATCAATGGTTCGACACCTCCTCGAAAACCCGCTCGTCGACCCCGGCCTCCCAGACAGGAGAGGAGAAACGGCCCTCTTCCGAGCAGTTCTGAACAACGACCCCGTCATCATGAAGATGCTCCTCGACACAGGCCGCACCCTCCCCAACCATCTCGATGGCAGCGGCTGGACACCTCTCACCTACACTAGCATGATGGGCAGGGCCGAACTGACAGAGATGCTCCTCGACACCCCCGGCATCGACCCCAACGTCAGGGACAAAACCAGCTGGACGCCCCTCTTATACGCCTCAGCCGGCGGCTTCGGCCGTATCGTCGAGCTGCTAATCAATTCCGGCGCCGATCCCAACGCCGCGGACAGGCAGCACAGGTCGCCGCTGTGGTGGGCGGTGGTGAATCACCATCCCAACGTTGTGAAGCTGCTCATGGCTACCCGCAAGGTTGATCCCAGGCAGGGGGACAGGTATCATCAATCGCCGTTGGATGTTGCGAAGCTTGAGTCTGACGTGGACATGGTCGGTCTCCTGACGCCTTGAGGAATCCGGCTTGTTGCTGCATGCATTATACCGTGGGAATATTGGGCTTGTAAGCCGGCGTGACGCTCTCCCTCTGTTTCTAATCCCCCAAGTCAGCAAGAGACTCTCTTTAGAATCCCACCCATAGCATGAAAAGATAAGCTGTCCCGTGCCTTGACGGCAGTTGAGCGGCACTCGGCTCCAACATTGCCACCACCACCACCACCAACACATGGCTCTGGCAAAACCCACCACCACACGTCATCGTCACGAACCACCCATGTCTCGGAAATAAGACAACGTACATAACATACATACATGCTTGTAGCCAGCCAGGAGGATTTCTCCGCACGGAAACTACCCTCCATTCTCCCCCTTTCCCCCTTCGGCAATCCATCCTGCCCAAACCCCCCTTAACGTCTTCGAAACCGTCAGCCGACAGGATTGAAACCCTCTTCGAGGTCCCAGACGCGAAACAGCAGAATCAGGAAGCTCGGTCATCCCGCGAGCGTCTCTTCTCCCGTCGATATCAAAAGAACTTGGTCGCGTTGGGCAGCCCTGTCCGCTTATCTCTTCGCTGGCAGATCGGCAGCCCAGCATCGACGAGCCTGATTCGCGAGCAGAGGCCCTATCTATCGTTGCGGCACGTGCCTAGCCCCCCCTGTACGCCTCGTGACGTTCCCGTTCGATGCTGCGGCCGTGACGTGCGCTGGCCCAAGATGGGAAGTGACTATGTATGTACGAATATGCATGGACGGTGACGCCCATTAGACCTGTCGTCTGTCTCTCCCCTTCCACTCTTCCAGATGCGTGATTCGAGAAGAATGTCCCGGCACTTGAGGCCCTGCAGCGTGAGGGGAATAAGGAGAGCTTCCGCTTCGGGGCCCGGACAGGGTCTCTACAGTTGGAGAAGGATCCGAGGCCAGGAACAAGCAACCGAATCGACTCGACTGCATACGCCGATGATGGACAATGAAACCGGAATCGAGAAGCCCGTCTATCAACCATTGTCCCCGTGACTCGCAATAGTCACCCCATCAAGCCTCCCCCCATAAGTTCCCCTCCATGCGCCGCCGCCCCTTTAGGTAGGTCGGTAACCGGCCTTGTCCAAACGGCTCGGCCAAGTATCAGGGCCCTGGAGACAAACCGCTCAGATCGACGCCCGACCGGCCTGTTCGGGGAGGCGGCTTCGTTGTGTGATCGGCGCCCTCACATGAGATTGTCATGGAGTCTGGAGTTTGACAGCCGCTCTCGTCATCCATCTTGATGATGGCCATCTCGAAGCATGGACTTGCTCTCGACGGTGAATAAATAGAGCTGATTTCCATCGCCAAGCTTTCACTTTCATGATTCTTGATCTACTCGTCTCTCTCCTCTGATCTTTATTCTTCTTATCGTGCTTCTTCCCGCATCAGTCTTTGAACTTTTTTTTCTAGTTGCAGGTCTACATTGCTTCCCATTCTCTTTCTCTTCGGAAAAGGCTTATACTTCTGCTTCCTGGGCCCTCGACCCCTGAGGTCTTTACCATCTCATCTTCATCCATCTTCTCTCCTTCACCCAGAGCCGACTTCGTCATCATGCTCTCCGCAACCACCCTTCTCCTCCTCCCTCTAGCCCTAGCCGCCCCGGCCCAGCCGTCCGAAGGAACCTTCATCGTAAAGATGAAAGACGGCCTGATCAAAGCCGAAGCTGTCAATGCCGTCGTCTCCTCCCTCGGCGTCCACCCCCGCTTCACCTACGAGCACGCCTTCTCAGGCTTTGCGGCCACGCTGAAGCCAGACATGGTCAAGAAGCTAATGGCCAACCCGGATGTAAGATGGATTCCACGCAAGTCCCTTGCTTCTCTTGAACGTTCTAACCCATAATACAGGTCGAATTCGTCGAAAAGGACGCCAAAGTCTCCATGTATGAGACGCAACCCGACGCCGACTGGGGTCTCGCCCGTCTATCGAATCAGAAGCCCAACGCAACGACGTACAAGTACGACGACAGCGCGGGCGAGGGCACCTGCGCCTTTATCCTTGACACGGGCATTGACGCCAGTAACGAGGTATGTCCACATAATTAGTCCTCAAGCACAGTCCGGCGTGCAGCTGGTTGACATGTTGTCCCAGGAGTTCGAGGGCCGTGCCAAGTTCCTGGCCAACTTCGCCGACAAGGACGACACCGACGGCCACGGCCACGGCACGCACGTCGCCGGCACCATCGGATCCAAGACGTATGGCGTGGCCAAGAAGGCGTCGCTGTTTGGCGTCAAGGTGCTAGACGCCCAAGGCTCAGGAGACAAGTAAGCAGTTGATCCGGCTTCCCTGCGTGTAACCATCCGACTCGATTAACTCATGGATATAGCTCCGCCGTCATCAAGGGCATGGACTTGATCGCCAAAGAAGCCTCCAAGCAAAAGTGTCCCAAGGGCGTCGTCGTCAACATGTCCCTCGGCGGCCGAAAGTCTGCCTCCGTCAACGCCGCAGCCGCCAGAATCGTTCAGGCCGGCCTGTTCCTCGCCGTCGCGGCCGGCAATGACGGCACCGATGCCTCCAGTTACTCGCCCGCCTCGGAGCCCCTGGCCTGCACGGTCGGGGCCACGACGCGGACCGACACGCTGGCCAAGTACTCCAACACCGGCAGCATCGTCGACGTGCTCGCCCCGGGAAGTAACATCACCAGCACGTGGCTTGACAGCAAGACCAAGTCTATCTCGGGCACCTCGATGGCGAGCCCTCACGTGGCCGGAATCGCCGCCTACTTCCTCGGCACGGGGCAAAAGGTCCAGGGACTTTGCGAGTATATTGCCAAGCAGTCTCTCAAGGAGTCCGTCACTGGCGTGCCCAAAGACACCGTCAATCTTCTCATCAACAACGGCTACCAGAAGGGCTCTAACAGGAGCTGAGCTATCTAGAGTGCACGTGTACGGGGTAGGCCTGGAGCCTGTCTCGTGATTTCTCTATTTTTCCCCTTTTTGTTGTCACGGTCTTATGGTGGATAGTTTTTCTGTGATATTTTTGTTACTGTTGTCTCATGATGGATGGTCTTTCCGTGGCATCATCCAAGTATGGTCACGGTTGTGTTTGTCGTTGCATGTGTTTGTCTTGCATGAGATGGTTTGGTGAGAGAGACGGGATGAGACGGGATATGCCATGGGGTGCTTGAATCGATGCAATGAGCATTGTTGATTAGCTATGGGTTTTCATCCTCAGTTGGATATCGGTAAGATGGTGTGTTTTGAATCAGAGATATCAGTCAGTCCATTGCTTCGTCACTACCAGGAGATCGGGAAGTAGGCAGTCGAATAACTGGCTGAGAGAAACCTACACCTAGTCTTCGGATCTGAATCACATGGCACCGGTGACTGTAGACCTGTCTTGTTACAGAAATAGACATATCTCTCATCTTGGGAATGTTCTCACATCATTAGAGCAAACATGTGGACATACTTTGATACTTCATTACATGTAAGCCCCCTGCCATTTGGGACACGTGCAGTATCACAACATTGATCTCTTGACGATGATGACTTCAATGTAAGCCATTGACCACGACACCACCAGACAAGACGGAACCCGAAGCATCGCAACACTTCATCCCAAACCGTCACCCCCGATACCAACGCCTCCCCATCTCCAACACGCCCTCCTCCCTCCTCGCCCCAACGGCCTCTCCCTCGACCTCCCCATCAACAACAGCCCTATACCCAGGCACAACATTCACAGCAACGGCATACGTCCACCCAACCACCAGAAAGGCACAAGGCACCGCCATCCCCACCGCCGTCCCCTACCATCCGCAACGGCCCCCATAAGCGGAGGCACGCACGCACCACCCACGATCCCCCCAACCACATACCCAGACCCCCTTCGGCTATGACGCCCCAGGCCGCGGATCCCCAGCGCAACGATGGTCGGGAAGCAGACCGACTCGAAGAACATGGCTAGACAGATGATGGCCGGGGCGGCGTCGCCTCTTACCCAGATGGAGGGCATCACCAGCGCGGTGCTCAGCGTGGTGAAGACGAACAGTACGAGACGCGGTCGGATCCAGCGCATCAGCAGTGCGCCGACGAAGCGGCCCAGCGCGAAAGCCCCCTGTGCACCGGCCAGAAGCTGTGATGCCGTCGCGGGTCGAGTCAGGGGCCGAGTCTCCATCACGTAGTTGATGAAGTATCTGTGATGCTCGTCCGTCAGTCAATGGACGATGTAGCGGCATGTCATCTTCTTACCCAGCAATAGCAATCTGTGCACCCGTACAGCAAAACTGCGCCGAAGCAGCATGAAAAAGACGCCACCGCTGAGACGAAGTCAGGGATCGACCCCCATCATCATGACCCTGATCCCTCCCCTCCTCCGCCTCCCTATCCTTCTCTCCCAACAAGTCGGCATCCTCCTCCCGCGGCTCCGGAATATCAGAGACGAAGAAGATGGCGGCCAGGACGAAGACGAGCAAAGCGACAGCGAGGTAGATCCACTGGACGTTGCGCAGCGCGCCCTCAGCGTCGAGACGGAAGAAGGCAAAGGAGCCTATCACGGGGGCGATGACGGATCCGACGCCGCTAAAGGCCTGCGCTACGTTGAGCCGTATCTCGGACTGCCTCGCGGGTCCGCAGACTGACCCAGTTCTTCAGCGTCACTGCCCGTGAGGATAGTCAGGGGAACGCACATACCGCCCATGAAAGGGTTCGCCGCAGTCTCGAGGGAGCCGAGCCCGCTGCCGATGACGAAGATACAGGCGCAAAAGCCGCCAAAACTGCGACTCTTGATGGCTGGAATGGCCAAGACGGCTCCAAGGCCTTGGAGCGGGTCAGTCATCGCATGAGCCAAGGCCATGTATGTATGTATGTATGTATGTATGTATGTACATACATACAACAAGAAAGAAGACAACGGCAAAGAGAACAACAGGCGAAAGCATGTATGTGTGTATGTGTGTTTGTGTGTATGTGTGTATGTGTGTATGTGTGCATGTGTGCATGTGTGCATGTGTGTGTGTGTGTGTATAACATACCGAACAGGCAGAGGCCCCAGACAAAGGTAACGCGATATCCGAACCGCTGCAGGGTCCAGGCTGCGTGGCCTAGCGAGGCCAGGGGGTATGCTCTTGACGTGGCCTGTGTCAGGATCCGGACATTCCATGGCATGCAACGGAGTTATGTATGTATATATATATATCGAGCAGGACGCACCCAAAGTACGCGGCTTGCAGGCCGGCAGATCGCGATTTGCCGATGCCCAGCGTGTCCTGGAAATGCTTGTTGAGCGTGTCCAGCAAGCCGTACGAGAAGCCCCAGAGGAAGAAGAGGCTGGTGACGAGGCAGACGGGAAACAGCCACTTTGGTTGTACTCGAGGTTGAGCCATGATGACGATGATGGGATCTCGACCTTGACCATCGATGAGCCTCGTTCTCCTGGCTGACGCCCGACGACGTTTTGTTCTCGTGCCAGCCGCCCCTCGCCGTAGGACCAAGTCAGAAAGAGGCTATATCGTCCATAGCCTATAGCCTACTCTCTCAGACGGGGCTATCGGCTCTTGACGACGAGGCCCCCATCTTGTGGCCCCTTGGACCGTCGAATCTCGTCGCCACATGCAAGGGACCACCTTGTTCGTCTTGTCTCTTCCGCTGGACGCCCTCGTCCCCCCTCGTCCCAGGCGACCCCCATCCGCCTTCGCCTTGTATGTGCACACATACAAACATACATACATACATCATGTTGTATGTAAGCTTGACTTGAAGCACTGCCGACTCCGGCTTCGGATCTCGCCGCTCCCTTCCCCCACGTTGAATGGCAGCACAGCATCGGACGTGGAGCCCGTCAGACCGGACGGGGCCCATGCTTCGGTCCGCGTTGTCAACGCCTCTCCACCCGGGCGGCGCTCCCACGGACTCATGAGCCATCGACACGAGCTTTGCTCGTCGCCTTCCTTCATCTTCGGGCTCGGCGCCGGCTGAATCCGCCGGCCGCCTCTCCCTCACTCTCACTCTATGAGTCTCTACATATGATGAGGGCTTCTTGGCGGACCTTGGCGAGGACGCGGAGACGGATGCCGAAGTCTAGAACCGTTGATTCGTTAAGCTTTGCACCCGGAGACCTCGCATCCATTACCCTCGCCATGTCACCCAGTCATGCCGCGCCTCTCTATCATCCAAACGGGTCGTCGTCGATACGAGCCGACCGCTCCGCCTACTTCAGGAGCTCGGCCTTTACTTGGCCTCTTTTCCCTCGTGTCTGTCCGGGAAGAAAGGCGAATGGGCCGTCTTGACTTTGCTATTCTCCCTCTCACCCCTTTGTCGAGCCTCGAGCTCGCCTTGAACTCATCCGCCGGTCATCGGCTTTCACCTCGCCGGCGCCTCAACGAGAAAGTCCCCGGCCGGCTCATCTCTCAATGGTCCCGGCCGAGACCGGACTCCGAGAAGGCGCGGAGGAAGCGGGACCGTCTCCCGCTCCCGCTCCCGTCCCCGTCCAGGCCCAGACCCAAGAACATGCGAGGCCCCGGAGGCGGACGAGGCGGGCCTGTGACAAGTGCAGTGCCTCGAGAACGCGCTGCGATGGCGAATGGTTCGTGACGTTGCTCTCGTGCTTGTTCCCGTCTTGTTGGCGTTGCTGACTCGAGCCCCCCCCCCCCCCCCTCCCACCTTTTGTTCCCATGTGGTTTCAATGTGGTTTCCATGCAGTCCTTGTCGTCGTTGTCGTGGTATGCTTGTTTCCTCTCTTCTTCTTATTTCTCTTGTTCTTTTCTTCTCCTTCTTCATCCCCTCCTCCTCCTCCTCCTCCTCCTCCTCCTCCTCCTCCTCCTCCTCCTCCTATTCATCCCTCCGGCGTGCTCCCCTCAACTCACCAGTCCTATAACATCCAGAATATGGCTACACATGTCGATATAACCGCGAGGTCAAGAAAAGGGGTCGTCTACCCGCCCCGACGTACGTGCCCTCCCGTATCCTCATCAGCACATCTTCTCCCGTCAACTCATCCACCCGCTCAATAGCCGGGCAACTCACCATGCATCACCTCCGGCTACACCGCCGGCGTCAAAGACGACATCCTCCGTCGCAGCTCTCGTCGGCCTCAAGCACGACGACGCTCCCCACGGCGGACACCACCACCGGGAGGGCGCAGACGCTCCGCAACAGCTGCTGATGGCGGGCCGCTCCGCCCACGCCATGTCGATCCCCTCGCTGACCCAGGCCGCCCTCCACCCGTCTCCTCGCCCGCTTCTTTCCGCTGACGGGCCGACGTCCCGGTCGAGGGCCGCTTCATCGTCGGCCAGCGCCGCCCCCGACGACATGCTCATCTCCGATGACAGCACCAGCAACGCCTCTCCCGCAAACGCCGCGCCCTCGGCCGACCTCGAACGCAGACGGGCCTCGTTTCGCTCCGCCGCCAGTAATGATCCGCCCCGGGCATCCGTCAGCACGGCTGCCTCCGCCCCGGACGGCTCCCTCCTTGACGCGCTGCATCAGGCTCCCTCGGACGAGTGCTGTTACAGGTTCCTCGATCCTGTGCTGCCATTCATCCGTCGCATCATCCCCGCCTCTGTGGCCTGCGAGCTGCTCGACATCTTCCTCACCGACCCGGGCAGCTCGTTGTTCCGGGGAGCCTCACCGTATATCCTCACCCGCGTCTTCAGGAAGCGGTCCATCACCCATCCCACGAGACCGAGGCCCACGACGCCCGCCCTGCTGGCCACCATCCTGTGGTGCGTCGCCCAGACGGCCGATGTCATGCTGCTCCACGTGCCGGGCACCCGCGCGCGCGTCGTCAACGACCTGTACGACCTGGCCACTGCGCTGATCTCTGATCGAGATCCCGACAGGTGGCGGCGGATACACGGTTGGGATGGCCCCTTTCTCGCCCCTTTCTGAGTTGTTCTCTCCCTCTCCCTCTCACCTGTCTCTGTCTCTCTCACTCTCACTCTCTCTCTCACTCTCTCACTCTCTCCCTGTCTCTCTTGACCCAACCATGAAAGCGGCTGACCATCTCATGTCTTCCCCTTTCCAGGCGGCCTGCGAGTCGAAAGCGAGGTCCCCCATCCCTGTCTCCCGACGCCGACGTCGGTGCCGATGACGACGGCATCAAATGAGCCGGCCGGCGTCGTCGATGACGTCCTCACCTTCATCCTGCTGTCCATCGCCGTGTCCGGGAGCGACTTCAAATCAGACTGCTACAAGTGGTGGTCCAAGGCGGTGCGGCTGGCACTGTCGCTGCGACTCAACCGTGAAGACGAACGCTGCTCAGCGTCCGTCTCGCCCTGCGCTAACCCGCTCTGCTCGTGCCACCGCGATGCCGCCAACGAAGAAGCATCGCTCGCCGAAGTCGAGCGGCGCGAGGAGCGAAGGCGCGTCTTCTGGCTGCTCTACAGCCTCGACCGTCACCTCAGCCTATCCTTCAACACCGTCCTCTCCATGCCGGACTCGTACTGCGAGGTGTTTGGTGAGTGGGAGCGTTTATTGGCCAGCACGCTTGTCTTCCAGGCCAAGGGGGGGAAAAGAAAGGGGAGCTGACGCTGCCGGCTGCCACAAACAAAAGCGCCGCTACCCGAGACGGTGTGGGAGAGGCTCGAAGACGTGAAGCCCCGAGAGATGCCCTTGAGAGTCCTGGGCCCGCCGATTCTAGCCAGCGGCACGGGCTTCTTCGAGTACTTTTTGCCCATAATGGCCATTCTCGGCGACATCATCGAGGTCCATCATCGGCGGCGGCATCCGCGGCTGGGCGACCAAGTCGACTCGCACGCCTTTGCCGTCATCCAGGAGCTGCTGGCCAACTACGAGCTGAGCCTCGACTCGCTGACGGTTCCCAGCCGGGACCTGGTGACGGGGCTCTCGACGCCGGTGCTGCACCAGGACGGCGTCCGGCTGGCGGCCTACGACGCGGCCGACCATACCAAGGTGCGACTGGTCAAGGCCTACAGCACACACATCCTGCACGTCCTCCACGTGTTGCTGCACGGCAAATGGGACGCCATCTCGATGCTGGACGACGGCGAGGACTGGATCACGTCCAAGCGCTTCACCGAGTGCGCGACGCACGCAATCTCGGCTTCACAGTCGGTTTCGACGATCCTGGCCATCGACCCGGAGCTGACCTTTATGTCGTACCTGTTTGGCATCTATCTGTTGCAGGGCAGCTTCATCCTGCTGCTCTTTGCCGACCGCATGCCGCAGCTGGGGCCCAACGAGTCGGTAGAGCAGGCATGCGAGAACATCATTCGCGCCCACGAGGTCTGCGTCGTCACACTGAGCACCGAGTTTCAGGTGAGTTTGCTTGGTCCTTTCCTTTAAGCGTTGCGTCAGGGGCTGAAGAGAGGCTTTTATAAGAAAAATTTTCGCAAGGTGGTCCGGTCAACGCTGTACAGCGTAAGGGGCGCCGGCACGACCAATTGGGAGGAACACCGGGCAAGACGGCGCACTCTGTCGTTATATCGATGGACCAAGGGGGCCAAGGGCTTGGCTTTGTAGGGCGGCGGTTACGGTGCAATTCTGCAGGGCACGAAAGGGAGTTGGACAACGTGGTCTCAAGAGTCCACCAGCATTGAGGCGGGCATTAGAAGTGGCGTTTGGCTTGGTTATCCGCGTGCTCCTTAAAAGGGCAGACGTATGTAAGCTTTTTGTGGTAAATAAGCAGACACTGCGGCTGACTCCGTGAGGTTTGTGGTGATGTCAATGACGAGTACCCGTAGTCCACCGCTACTACGCTAGATACCCGTCTGCCTACCCTGCACCTCGGTTGCAGCATCTTCTCTCCCAGTCTCGTTTGCAAGATGAATGATATGATGTATCGAGTTAGGTTGGACCTTGTCTCGACGCTTCGACCCGGAGTAGTAACAAACAATTTGTCTTGGTCGGTCAATCTTCCCGGGCTTCTTAGGTAGGGTCCAAGTGGTCGTCGGCCGGCAACGGAAAAAGGCTAATGCGGACGACGCATCGTCAAAGCCTCGTCTAACCTCGTAACCTCTATCCGAATCTCCGTCTGGCATCTTCTCGTCGCCTCGCCCAGCCGCCGCGGCAGGAAGACGACGGGATACAGCAGCCATGGTGCTCCAAGATCTCGGCCGCCGTATCAACGCGGCCGTCACGAACCTGACGAGGGAGCAAAACCTGGACGAAAAAGCGCTCGACTCGATGCTCAAGGAAATATGCGCGGCGCTTCTCGAAGCCGACGTCAACGTACGGTTGGTTGGCCAGCTTCGCAAATCCATCAAGAGTACCGTCAACTTCAAGGAACTGCCTCCAGCCGTCAACAAGAAACGCATCATCCAAAAGGCCGTCATGGACGAGCTCGTCAACCTCGTCGACCCGCACGTCGAACCTTTCAAGCCTAAAAAGGGCCGCTCCAATGTCATCATGTTTGTCGGCCTCCAGGGCGCGGGAAAGACGACGACGTGTACCAAGCTCGCGCGGCACTACCAAGCGCGCGGCCTGCGAGCTTGCCTCGTCTGCGCCGACACTTTCCGGGCCGGCGCTTTCGACCAGCTTAAGCAGAATGCCACCAAGGCCAAGATCCCCTACTACGGTTCCCTGACCGAAACGGATCCGGCGGCGGTGGCGCGGGCGGGCGTGGAGCAGTTCAAGAAGGAGAAGTTTGACGTCATCGTCGTCGACACGTCGGGTCGGCACAGGCAGGAGGCGGCCCTGTTCCGCGAGATGACGGACATACAACGAGCGGTACGACCGGACGAAACCATCATGGTGCTGGACGCTTCCATCGGACAGCAGGCCGAGGCGCAAGCCAAGGCCTTCAAGGAGGCGGCCGACTTTGGCTCCATCATCATCACCAAGACGGACGGTCACGCACACGGCGGCGGGGCCATCTCAGCGGTAGCAGCGACGCGAACGCCCATCGTCTTCATCGGCACGGGCGAGCACATGCTGGACCTGGAGCGGTTCGCGCCACGGCCGTTTGTGCAGAAGCTGCTGGGCATGGGCGACATGGCGGGCCTGGTCGAGCACGTGCAGAGCCTTAACCTGGACCAGAAGGACACCATCAAGCATCTGCAAGAGGGCATCTTTACGGTACGCGACCTGCGCGATCAGCTATCCAACATCATGAAGATGGGTCCGCTATCCAAGATGGCCGGCATGATCCCCGGCATGGGCGCCATGATGCAGGGTATGGACGACGACGAAGGCGGAGCCAAGATCAAGCGCATGATCTACATATGCGACTCCATGACGGACAAGGAGCTCGACTCGGACGGCAAGCTGCTGGCGGACCAACCGACGCGGATGACGAGAATCGCGCGCGGCTCAGGCACGTCGGTGCGCGAAGTCGAAGACCTCTTGACGCAGCAGCGCATGATGGCCGGCATGGCCAAGAAGATGGGCGGCAACATGAAGAACATGCAACGCGCCCAGCAGGCCATGGGCGGCGGCAACAAGGCCCAACAGCTAGCAGCCATGCAGAAACGCCTCCAAAGCATGGGAGGCGGCGCGGCCGGGTCCGGAGCCGGGGGATTACCGGCGGGGCTGGCGGGGCTGGCAGGGGGAGCGGGAGCGGCCGGAGGAGGAGGAGGAGGAGCGGGAGGCATGTTGGGCGGCATGCCGGACATGGGCTCGCTGATGCGAATGCTGGGCGGTGGCGGTGGGGGAGCAGGAGGGGGAGGCGGAGGGATGCCTGGCGGTATGGACCTGCAGGCCATGATGCAGCAGATGGGTATGGGCGGCGGCATGCCGGGCATGGGCGGAGGCCGGGGCCGGGGCCGGGGCCGGGGACGGCGGTGAGCCGAGGACGGCGGTGAGCCGAGGACGGAGGGAAAGAACGGCGGGGGAGGGGCGTTTTTGGACGGGGCGTGTCTATCTCGGGTTTCTGATGCTGTTGTTTGACGGGAGGATAGAGGACGGCGGTCAGTGAGTTGGACGACCACGTGAAGCCATCATCAGACATGTGTAAGAGTCGCCGTACATAACAATTCCTTCGTCTGATAGTCCCCATCCATGGCCGGTGTTTCATCTTCTCACACAGCGGCCCATCATTTAACCCGGGCCCTCATCGTCAACCTCCGCCAAGGCACCCGCAATCCATCTTCCTCTCGTATCCCATCCATCCTCTCAACACTCACAACTCAAACCAAAACAATGAAAACACCCAACAAAATGGACAAGAACCACATCCTAACCCTCTCCTGCCCCGACCGTCCCGGCATAATCCACGCCGTAACCGCCCTCCTCGCACGCCACCAGCTCAACATCGTCGACATGCGCCAGTTCAGCGACCCGACCTCGCACCGCTTCTTCATGCGTCTCCTCATCGGCCCGGCCACCGACACGGCTCACCTCGCGGAGCCCCTTCGCAAACTGGCGGACGAGTTCGGCATGGATCCCGTTAGGCTTCGGCCCGCGACGCATCGGATAAGGACGCTCGTCATGGTTTCCCACATAGGGCATTGTCTTAATGATCTTGTCTTCCGGGCGGCGTCTTCGGACACACAGCTCCCCATTGAAATCGTGGCCGTCTGCTCCAACCACACCGAACACGAAGCTCTGGCTCGAAGCAACGGCGTTCCCTTCCACCACCTCCCCATCACCATCGACGAAGAAGAAAATGCCACCGATCCAGCCTCCGCCCGCGAAAAGGCAAAGGCCCAACAAGAAGAACGAGTCCTCTCCCTCGTCAAAACCCTAGACGCCGAACTCGTCGTCCTCGCCCGCTACATGCAAGTCCTCTCACCCAAACTCTGCGCCGCTCTCTCCGGCCGCATCATCAACATCCACCACTCCTTCCTCCCCTCCTTCAAGGGCGCCAGGCCCTATCACCAGGCGTACGAGCGGGGCGTCAAGATTATAGGGGCGACGGCACATTTCGTTACGGCTAGCTTGGATGAGGGGCCGATCATTGAGCAGAGGGTCGCGAGGGTTGATCATGCTTCGACGCCGAGGGAGTTGGCTGATAGGGGGTCGGATATCGAGTGTCATGTGCTTGCTGCGGCGGTGAGGTGGTATGCGGAAGGGAGGGTGTTTTTGAATGGGACCAAGACGGTGGTTTTTGATTGAGGTTTGCGTTTTAGGGGGGGGGGGGGGGGGGGGGCGCGGGGAGGAAGGGTGCTTTACAGTGATATGTTGGCACATCTGATATAGATACCTATTCTCTTCTATAGCATGAACTCCATGACGTTGTCATCACCGTCGCAACGGATCACTCACTTACATGGAGTTACATCACATGATACCTAACTACATACATGCATACATACATACATGTTACACTTACAAGTTACAGGTAATCTACATGCCACAACAAGACCTTAGGCCCCAACATGCCTCACCCCCCCAATCCCCCATCAACCTCCCTCACCTCTCCCAAACCCTCTCCCAAACCCTATCGGCAACAACCTCAATACTCCCCCCCATCAACCACCAACAAATCCCCCCCTCCTCACCCTCAACCTCCCCATCACCAAGCGCCAGGAAAATCTCCCGCACGCGACGCTGCATCCCCTTCACCTCATACGCCTCGTCTCCCCATCCTCCCCTCTCCCTCGCCCTCTCCTCATCCAAATCGAGGAAGATAACGGCATCCGGCCGCGGCAGTCCGACTTCAGGGCCCCGTGCCCACGATAACGTCAGGCTGGGGTTGTCTTTGGCGGCCGAGTAGACCATGCCGGAATGGTAAAAGCGGTCGCAGACGATGGTCGTTCCCGCCGCCAGTAGGTCCCGTATTTGCTTCCTATCTTGGCCGTGAGACGCGTCCGTCTGTCTCGGAGGGGAGCTGGCCACTCACGCTGATTCCCACCGGTTGGCGCTAAAGAGGAGGTGGATGACGTGGTCGTCCATATCCGCGTCTCGCCGGAGGTAACTGTCGATCAGCTGTCCGATGGGGGTCGAGCGGTCTGCCAGGTTTAGCTGCAGCCTGCGTGCTATTCATAGTTGAGCTCGCCTGGAAACCGCATCGTCTTGACGGCCCTCCCCTCGACCGCGAGCCTCTCTGCCAGGAGCCGAGCCTGTGTGGTCTTGCCGCTGCGGTCCAGCCCCTCGAGCACGATAAAGGTGCCCCGTTTGCCGTTTGAGGCCATTCTGCAGTCAATCGTGTTTCTTTGAAGGATGTCAGAGTGTCGCCAACCAGGAGAGTCCGTCCTCATTGAGATAGGGCTTACAGTGCACGGTGACCAGCTTACTTGCATGCGCACGGTATACATGCTGCCCCGCGCGGCACTTTACGCGCGACATGACAGTGTGTAGAGTAAACACCGCTATCGTACGACGCGTCCAGTAGGTACATAGGTAGGGGCCTGGGTGGGAGGTAGGTATTTAGGTCATCTCAAGATGTCGAGACTTGGTATTAAGAATCTCTCAGTGGCCTACATGATACATGCTACCCGTAGACAGACACGGTAGACTCATCCGTCCACTACCTGATCCACAAGGCCGCCTCAGCAGCCGTCAATGCCCAACCGCAACACCAAAGGCGCGAACCGGGCCCATCAGCGCCACCATCCCATCATCATATCACCATCTCGCGTCACACCCCTGTCTTCCCTCAGGCGGCCACAGGCTCCCCCTCGTCCTTGGCGCTGCCACTCTCCCAGAGCTCAAAGCTCTCGCCCGTGCCATCCAGGGGCTGCAGAACGGCCGCCTTGGCCGACGGCTTGGCCGTTGACTCGTGCATCAGCTTCTCCACGTTGCTGATGGCATCCGCCGCCTCGGCCATGCGAGCGGCGAGGCCCAGCTTGGCAGCCATCGAAGACTCCTCCTCCGCATCCACCTCGTCGCCGGGTATCATGACCACCGACGTCTCGTCGCAGCCTTCCGGGAAGTAATCGGCGGCGTTCATCTCGCCGAGAGCCACCCTCTCCTTGTCCACCACCATGTCATCAGCGGCGCGACGAGGACCGGCAGCTACCGACGTCTGCGAGACGTGGTCGACGGGAGGGACGTTCTCCTTGTCCAGGTCCTCAGCAGCCTTGCGTGCGTTTTCTTCCTCAGACGACAGGTCCAGAATACAGGTGCCGTGCTGGAGCAGGTTGGTCATCTCCTGCTCGGGCGTATCCTCGTGGATGTCAAAGTACCAGCTGGCCTTGGTCTCCGGCTCGAGGATGCCGCGTCCCACTGCCTTCTGGGGACGGGCAGCATAGCCGGCCGTGGTTCCCTTGAGCGCGGCATCTAGAGAGAAGGGAGCAGGCGATCCGAGGCTAAAGGCCGGAGGGTCGACGCGAGTGTAGCGACGACGGCTGGTCAGGAGACCAGCACGCTTCCCACGGGGAGGAGATCGACCGGCGGGTGCGGTCAAGGGCGTCGAATTGACGATGGACTTGCGCTGCAGAGGGCGGCTGGAAGAAACAGCGGGCTTCAGGGGGCTGGACAGCGTCCGGGGCGTGTCGGTACGAGGCGTGGTAATGGTGCGGGTGAGGGCGAAGGCGACAGGCTTCTTGGTGATATCAATGGCCTTGGATCGCTTCTTGGCGCTCAGCGTCGGGTCGACATTCTCCGAGTCGTCATTATCCAGCAGATGAGCCTTGCGCTTGGATGAGGCAGCGGCTACCGGCGAGCGTCAGTGGGTGGCGTTTGTTGATACACCTGTCGCGACATACCAGTACTGTTTTGCCTGTTCTTAAGACTCGTCAGGGTCTTCATGCGGTCCCCGTCCAGAGGAGCAAACGGCTGGCGTGCGACTGCGGCCATTGCGAAAGGATTGAGGTGGTGATGGTGATGGTGGAGTTGCGACGCGTCGATTGTTGCTGTTGTCAAGTCGATGTTTGTTGTGGCAGCTGGGATTAAGTATGTGTCCAGCAATAGGTAGGTAGGTGGACAGCTGGTGGGGACGAATCCACAGCAACCAGTAGATACAAGGGCGTGTGGTGGCTCCCTCGTCGATCAAAGAACAATATATAAGAGAATGGGTTGAGAGAGGGGGTAGACGGGAGGAAGAAGAGGGGGTTATGGGGGGGAAGAAAGAGGAGGGGAGGAGGAGAGGAGGGGAGGAGGAGGGCAATAAGTGAGCAGGGCGGGTAACCAAACGACAGTAGAAGGAGGGTCGGGACGCCAAGGGATTGGAGGCCTGAGGAAGCGCTGCACGACGATGCAATGCACTCCGGAGAGCGGTTGTCACGAACGCGTCGAGACGGCCTGTGGTTGGCTGGGACCGTGTGCCACGGGCGCGTGTTGCCGCTGTCCAATGGTAAGGGGGGCTTTGTTGAGTTGAGCAAGGTTGCTAAAGAGCGGGCATAGGTGGGGGAGTGATGAGTGTGAGTGTGACAAAGAGCGTGCAGCTTCCTGTCAGACAAGTGAAGGAAAGAAAGAAAAAAAAAAAAAAAGAGCAAGGGAAGAGAGCGTAGAGTCAAGGAGAGAAATGCCCTATTTATTGTCGGGCGGCGAAATTAACAAACGGGCTGTGAATTGAGCGAGAAATGAGCGACAAACGGAACGATTCTTCACAGCGGGCCGTGAGCCCGGCTTATCAACTCTTTCACAGCTCCGAGTATTTGTGTATGTGTACATACATGCATACACACATATGTAAGCACCTTGCGGATGGCTGCAGACCAAATTGATGGAGAAAAGCAAGGGTTCGTTCACTGCCACATCATACATGCAAGGAGACTGCCGGCTTCACTTCATGGCAACATAGGTATGTATGTACATATCCATCACGCCTCTGGTGTGCACAGCACAGCTCCCAGTAAGGTGTAGGCTTCAGGCTGTAGGCTGTAGGCTGTAGGCTGTAGGCTGTAGGCTGTAGCAGAGACTCTTGCGCTGCCGAAACCCTCACCATCAATCCATTACATTCCTCATCCCCATCATCAGCCTCTCCCTAGTATTGACCATATCGACTCCCACGACATACCTACATACAACGTAATATACCCCCACGTCATACGTCCGCCAATGGCCCTCCTAGATCGATCGTCTGCAGCCCGTCATGGCCCTGTCTCACTGCTTGGGTATATAGCAAAGAACCACTGGCAATACATGCCATCCAAGACACGTTTCCCCATTCCAATCTCCCTCCCTACTTTGAAACATTCTTCTTCCTCGCCGCCGTGTTTCTCCTCATCATCCATCGGTTACGTTGCTTCCCACCTCTTCCGCCACGCCTTGATCCGGGGCCGCGCGCGTGCAACATACAATCAAATCATGCTCCGATGTCACAGGCGACCCTGAGCTCATCGCCGCCCATCATCAGCCTTGCATGTGTGGACATGGATAAATGTATGTATGGCGACAACCCTCTCATCAACCTCTTGTCTCGCCTCCGGCTCCCTCCGTTTCCCCCCCGTCGTCATCGGAAGAGATTGAGTCCATGCATGGGAAAGATGCCGCCTCTTCTCTCTTCCGTCTCCCAACATTCCTTTTGTCTGCCCTCTCTTTCTTCTGCTGTTCTCGGCGTCTCGCCCAAACGCAAGGGACTCGCGCCATCTCCGACGACGCTTATGTATGCCGTTGCACTCGTCCAACCATCGTGTAGAGCAGCCAATGGGACCAGGTGCTCCATCTGCGTGTCTGGGCCCTGAGCCCCGGAGCTCGCCGCACACCATCTCAGGGGCACGCACTCCGGACCGTCTCGCGTGGCAGGAAATGATACTACTGCTACTGCCAAGTCTACTGCTACTGCTCAGGATGAGGAGTCTATACCCGTACAACAGAGACATCACCACGCCACGTCGTCCGCCCGGGCTGAGCCTCACGCGGCCGCCATGTCGTGAGGCCCGCCCAGCCCGGCCTTTACCGGCACCTCCTCGTCCGCATCCAGCCCGTGCCGCCCGTCCCGCTGACCGCCCGACGGCACCGCGGAGTCGCGCGAGAGCCTGTGCGCGCCGCCGCCGCCGGGGCCCACCGCCGAGGTCGTGTCGTCGTCGACGAGCCCGTGCGGCGTGCCCGGACGACCCACGGTCACGGGTCGGTCCGTCGCCAGTCCGTGCAGCGTCCCCGGAAGCCCGGTCGCTGTGGCCGCGTCGTCAGCAAGCCGGTGGCCACGAGTAGCTGAAGCGACCGTAGTGGCGGCGTCCTCGCCCAAGCCGTGCGCCCCGGCCGTCGTCATCTGCGCCGTCGTGGTATCCCGGTCCAGACCGTGTGCGAGCCCGGCTGGGGCGCTGGGCACCGTTGCGTCGGTCGCGAGTTCGTGAGCCGACAGACGAGGTACGATGGCCAAGGGTTGGTCTCGACTGAGGGAGTGACGATCGACCACCACAGCTGTAATGGGCACGGCTCCTGTGACGCAACCGCTCCAGTCTTTGCCTGCTCCAGTATAAGGCTGCTGGTCGGCCGGCACCAAATACTAGTTCTGGTTGCGACCGAGAGGCCCATCGTTTCCCTTCGCGTCCTGATCCGCCGTTGGGGCAAGGTTGGCCTTGCCCTTTTTCCCATCTTTTGGGGGGCTCCCCGGACTGCCGCTAAATGTCTTGAGCTGGTCGCACGTCATGGGCGACTGCGACTGATATCTGGCCGTGGACGGGTCGGGAGGCGACCCCAGCTGGCGATGCTTCTCACGCACCAAGATCTCGCGCTCGTTGCGGACCAGCGTCAGGCAGGGGCAGCAGCAGCCGTCGGCCCAGTCCGAATAGGCGCTGCCGTCGATGCCGTAAAAGGATCGCACCGTCGTCTGCATGCGCGACAGGAAGCAGCCGTAGACTTGTCGGCGAAGCGTCAGCATTGAGCACTCGCCAATCGACCAACAAAGAGTCTCGTCGGCAGCACTCACACGGGAAGCAGCCGCCGAACTGGGCACATTCGGGGTTGATGAAACCCGGATCCGGCGTCGTCTCGACATTGTGACCGGCCAGGGCACAGTGGAGGCGCGACGAGGTGCGAGCGTAGGCGCCGCATGGCCAGAGCATAGCCGTGACGCACGATTTGATAAAGCCCACGTCGCGTGAGCCCGGTATCGCCTCCCACTGCCACTTGGCCCTGGCCTCGGACGACGCCAGCTTCTCCATGACGGACGACGGTTTGGGCGAGTAGAGAGGTTCAGGATAGCGGTTGTACCACACCGGAGGTGTTCGCAGGTGGCTGAAGCGCGGATTATGGGTCCAGTGAAGATCCATACTCGACCGGACGGACCCAAGGTAAAGAAGTAGCCCGCTGGGGCTTCAGGAGATATGTAGTCGTCTCGACCGGAGGCAAGAAAGCAGGCGACGCCTCACCCTGGATAGCAAAGGCGACGACAGAGCACGGGTGATGAGAGCGAGTCGTGACGGAAGAGAGCGAGTCGACTGAAGCAGCCAAAGAATGCAAGAGACAAAGATGTCTGGCCTAAACGATGCAAAGAGAGAGCAAGACGGCAGACACCAAGCGACGGAGCGAGTGAGAGACTGGGAAGAGTTGGCGATGGAGAGGGAGAGCACCGAGAGACGGGGAGGGAGACCAACGGATCGGGGAGAAGCGAAGGCGAGGCCTCTTGGAAGCAGGTCCTGACGTGCATCGCGAGGGCGAGGAAGCCACTGGCAGCCGAGAAGAAGGATGCATGGGAGGCCATGACGAAGCGTCACTACCGGTTGCGATGCGGCCAGAGCTCGACATTGCCTGTGGTAGTCTGCAGTACGAGGTACGCGTGTAGACAGAGAAAAGTGCAGCCCGAGACTGCAACGGCCGGGTGGAAACTGCAATGGCAGATCCATTCAGCCCGAGAAGACAGAGGCTATCTTGGGCACTGCAGAGACTACTGCAGAGGCGAGAGACTGATGAATCTGCATCGAGGCATGCGGACAGCTCTCCAACACCAGCGTCAGAGAGCTTCGACGATTGTAGGCGCTAACATCTGTGCTCGCTTGCAGACCATGTCTGGCACTGATGCAATGCCAATTCCAGGACGCAGACGGTCTCTGAGACTAGACTCGACGAGGGTCTGGACAAGCCCGGCGAGGCCTCGACTACCTCGACGAGGCCTGGACTGCCGCACAAGGGGGAATGCCACGGGCCGAGGGAAGCGCCCCCAAGTCTTCCCTGCCTCGAGCAAGGCGGCGCCTGCAAGCTCAGCCTGACATGGAGAGGTTAGGTACCTACATACTCGAGATCATTGTGCATAGAGTGCGCCCATGGACAAAGGGCACCACCAGCAGGGGAATCGTAGCCGCGGGCGTCTGATGATTAATGGTGAGGCATCATGGTCGCCGGCTGGGACGTTGGCGTGTCAGTTTATTTCGGGGGACCCAGGGCTAGAAGCTCTAGTGTGGGCAGAACGGCAGAGGTCAAACAGATCATGTCGGAAGCGGGAGGCCGAGAAAAAGAGTGGCGGGCCAAGCGATGATTAACGCAGGTATGTATGTATGTACGAAGTAGAGGCAGTTGTTTCGAAAGGTCGAGAAAACAATTCGTGGCCGAGACTGTACAGTGCGCGGGCGAACGGTTCCTTTGGCGGAAACAGCGCCGAGCCGCAACAGTGCACCCTTGGCATTCTTGTCGATAGTACTGTGCTCCCGTCCGCGGCCAGATCATGGGTCCCCTGCCGCATCCAACGGCTCGTGCATGTGCGAAGGTGAAAGACAGGAGATGGCAGCATGAAGAAAGGGACAGAGAGAGACGCTCCCGAGAGACGCCCCCGGAAAAAAAAAACAGCGCACTACTGTTTCTCGTCATCACGGAGAGTGCCGCGCAGAAGGACGATGACCGGACGGGACAGTCAGGGACGCCCTGATTGGTGGCCGCGCGCCGAATCCCTGCGGTGTTTGGGTCAGGCACCGCACTGTGCGGCCTCGTATCCTCTTGGTCCGACGCAGGTAGCTGTGGCCGCCCGTGGCCCGACCGGTGGTACCTGTCGGGGCGCGTTCGGGTACCTACGGAAACCCACGCGGGGAAGGGTGCAAACGGGCGACTGCATCAGACGCACCACCACCGCCTCAGGGCTTCAGAGCTCCGGTCAGGCTCCGGCTGGGTCTTCCAACAGTTCGAAGCTCCTCGCTCGCCCACTCATGTATTTATGTATGTATGTATGTATGTAGGTGGTATGTATGTATGTACCTATGTATGTATGCACATTACCTCTAAAAGAAAGAGAACATCGAGCGACAGACAGCTGGTGGGCACAGACGTCGGCTCCGCTCTCTCCCGTCTGGGCGGCGTTCTGGGCTGTGCCCTCTCGTGCTCCGTCGTGTCCAAGTAGCGCTACATCCCCACTCTCATCCGCGCCCACGCGACCCGCAATTTTACACACAATTCAGAGCCAACCGGCCGCTCAGCTTCCCCGTCGCGGCAGTGCCTCCGGTATCGGTACCTCTATGTATGTCCCGCTTCCTCTACAGTGCCAGTGCCAATGCCAGTCGTGCGGCCTCTAGCGCTAGCGCTGCCGTCCTTGGCCCAAGCGCCTGCCTGCCATCCATGCATCTCTCACTCAATTGGCAAATCTCCCCTCCTTGTCACACAGCGACGAGGCATCCGCTTTGTTTGTCCTCCACTCTCATCTCTCCCTTTTCTGTCCTCTCGTTTCCGCTCTCTCCTTCTCTTCACTCTCTCTCTCTCTCGTCAGACAAGACAACTTGATCCACGCGCCAAAACTCACATCTGTACCTCTCCTCACGTTCAGCGCCTGGACCATCATTGCGACTCGACTGCCAATTTTTTTTTTCCCCTCGAATCTCTCGTCGCCCTGCTGTCGTCTCCCTCGGCCTTGCCAGCCTCCCTCAACGCCACGGGCTCCCTATTTTTGGCCTCCAATTCGTCTCTACTAATCTTTGCCAACCCTCGAGTCATGCCGGAGCTCCTCGCGCAACCAAAATAAGGAAAAACAACAGACAGTCAGCCTGTTGCTGCTGCTGCTGCCTTCTTCGCGACGTCGCTTCCGCTCGACTCACCTGTCAGTCGAGCTTCTTCCGACTCGCCGTCAAGTCAACCGCGATATCGGTTCAGGCTCTCGACTTCCGTCATCGAAACACGCTGGCCCGCTGTTTACCTCACCATCTCTCCGCCTCGCACCAGGACCCCCCCCCCTCCCCTACCCTCTTCTCCTCTGAGTCCTCCTGCTGCGCCCTACTACTCAGGTCAGTCGCATGTTTCAAGCTTGCGTGTCCCTTGTGCCCACTACTCCCCAGTGACGTCTGCCTCGCCTCGCACCATCTCTGCATCATGCCAGCTGGTGTCTTCGTCTAACTGACGTCTGGTCTTCAGGCACCCCCTTTGACACTAGCGCCCACCGCATTGCCGACTTGATATACAGGCCTCACGCGGGCCCCACCTCCCCGGTCGTCCACTACTCTCTCGGTCCCCCTCGTCTCCCTCCTTCCATCAACATCATGACGACCTCGACCGACATCACAGATCATGAGCCTCCCACGGGAGGCATTCAGGTCCAGACGACGATTGCCACGCTCGAAAAGGCAGCCCTGCCCCCGACGACGGTAACGACCTACCCGAGTTCCTTTGACAGGTCGCCCTGCCCCAGCGGCCACACTTCGCCCCGTTCCGACCGGAGCCAGAACCCATTCGACACGGATGTCGAGGCCATGATGACCAATGGCTCGACGGACAAACATCCCCGACCCAGCGTCGTGCTGAACCGGCAAAACGACGCTCAGGTCTGGCCGGGCAAAGACCACTGGAAACAGCGCGCCAAGGCGGCCAAGCGTCAACGCAGCTGCACATACATGTCTCGCCTCTCCCGCCGCACCAGGATTGCCGTCAAGATCCTCGTCATTATCCTTGTCATTGGCATCGGCTTTGCCGTCGGCTTCGGCATCAGCAAGCCTCTCAACGCGCCCATATGGGGCAAAAATACGCCCTGACGTCGTGCTATACGAAGCCCTGTTTTTTTTTCTATGTTTTCTCTGCGACAAAACCTGTTTCTTTTCTCTTCTCGCTCTTTTTTATACCAGGTCGCTCGGATCAGCATACAGCGCCGAGCGCAAAAAAAGCAGCTGTTGGATGAAGCTCTTGTACATATACACACAGGCGCCGGATAGGACAGCACAGCCTGGCGTTTCGGGAGTTTGGAGGCGACCATGTCTTTGTCGTCGGACTGACGGGACAAAACGACGACACATTCGCTTGGCTTGACTGGATGGAGGGATTGGGGCAGCGGGGGGCGGCAATGCTTGCGGGAAAGCCCGTGCGGAGGGCGCGATGTTGATTGTAGAAGGCTTGGAGGAAGGCAGGGTGACGAACGGCGGCTAATGGCTTGATTTGGGTCACGGGATGGAGCTGCCAATGTGGTAATGGCGGTCGGCGATGAACGAGAGACGGACGATGAAGCGAGCTAGCATGCATAGAGGACACAATATCATGTCGAAGGTGTGCTACGCGACGAATCGATGAATACATATATATATCATATATGTATACTTTGTTCCTTGATTCTATGTATACACTTGTGTTTTCTCTTTCATCTGGTATGTGATGGATACATATGTGGTATCTCGATTTTGATCTTTTGTTCCTCTTGCATCTTGAAACGCATACCTTCCTACCTACCTACCTACCTACCTGCCACCTACCTCCCTACACACCTACACACCTATGTACCTACCGTACGGTGCGGCGTCGGCCCTCGGCGACTTTTCTCTCGCGCTTCACCTGAGAGAGAAGAGGACCAATCTGTAGGAAGTACGATAGCTGGTAGGTCCACGGTCGGTAGGTAGGTAGGTAGGTAGTGAGAGGTGGGTTGCAGCCCGTCCGTCCGCCCGACGTCTGTGCGTGACTTCCCGGAATAGGTAGACGCTGCTGTACCTTTTGCGGGACGCACAGACGTCGTCTATCTTTCTATCTATTCCCCTCTCCTCCCTCCCCTCCCCTCCATCTTTCTTTACCGCGAATAAACACTACTGGTCCTCTGGGGCAATCGTCGTCTAGAGGCGTACATACATATTTTATGTATGTATGTATGTATGTTTGTATGTACGTACGTGCGTATTCGTGTTCCGGACTACCCGACGATGCCCTCACTCTCCCTCACCCATCATCACGACATGCACATGTATCTATGTGTACGAATAATCCACAATCACCATGACCATGACCATATCGTGTCTGCTGCTACTGCTGCTACTCCTGCTGCTGCCTCGCTGTCAGACTCCCCTCTTGACGGGCCATCCATCGCCTCTCCTCCCCGCCCACCCCTGCTAACCTCGTCCACCAGCCTTGATGCCGGTAGCCTTTTGCTTCAAATCGTCTCGGGATCAAGACCATGATTGCCACGCCTCCCTCGTGTGACGCTCTCTGCGCCCTTGGTCAGACGCGACCCTCTCCTCCGGCCGGCCACTCGTCAGACTGCGCCTCCAATCGCCACTCGCTCCGCCTCGCTCGCCACCTCACCCTCTTAGCCACCGACTTCGTCTCTCCTATTCGCCGCTTACCGTCGCCAACTTCCTCCCATGTCCTCCGTCTTCAGATGTAGGACCAAATCCCGTATCCGCCTCCAAGCGGCAAACCCTGAGTGTCCTCGCGCGAATCGTAAAAGTAAACCGAGAGTTTTGGAAATGAAAGAAAAAAGAACAAGGGGAGAAAATAAACAGATGTGGTTTTTGATTCGGTTGTTACAACAGGTCTCACCGAGCCCGCCGTCTCTCAGACGAGATTCGAGGCGGCCAAGCATGGGTTAAGTCATGATTATTGGTTGTGTGTGTGTGTGCCAGGGCGCCTCGCCAGCTCCGACATGTGGCGTGTGCCGCAGCGGCTCGGGCCTCGACTCGCTCGCCGTCTTCCCTCGTAGATGGCATGAGCGGCCGTAGGACTGGGCTCCATCAGACATTCTGGTAGAGCAAAAGCGGCTCGCCGACGTTTTCAATCTCGGGTATCGTGCACTTGAGGTCAAACGCCTTGGAGAGGACAATCTTAAAGATCTGTGCGCCAAAAGTCAGTCGCTGGATCTAGGGACCAAAAGTCTTCCGCTCACCTTTTGCACGTTAATGCTGTGGCTGGTGCTCGAGAATATCAAAGACGCCCGCATCGCCTTGGCGAACCGCCTCGCCTGAGGGCCCCTAGTCAGCTATCCGGCCGGCGGCCCCTCGGACGACTCAGCCACTCACCTGATTCGATATCTCCTCCTGATCCTGGAGCGGAAAGTTGACAAAGTGGTCGTACTTGGTGCCCACCAGTATGGGAATAGCCGTCTTGTTGAAGCCTCTACCCTGACGGTACCACTCCTTGATGCTGTTGAGCGTGCTCTTCCTCGTCAAGTCAAACATGAAGAGAATGGCGACGGCATCGTTGCACACGAGCGGCAGCATGTTGACAAACTCGCGCTGACCGCCCAAGTCCCAGATGGAAAAGGTGATTTCCGTGTTGCGAATGGATATCGTCTTCTCCATGAAATTGACGCCCAGAGTCTGGATGTAGTCCTCATCCCAGCTGCCCTCGACATACTTGACCATGAGAGACGTCTTGCCGATCTGAGCGTCGCCCACCATGCCCACCTTGATCACCACGTGGTTGCGCCCGTTAGGCGGTTCGTTAGAGCCCTGGCGGTAGTCGCTGCCTGGAGCCTGCTGGGCCGGGTTGGAGCTCGGGTTGGACATTTGGCTTCCGGGCCTAGAAAGGGGGTTTGCGCCGGCCACAGGCGGGGTCTGCCGAGCGCTTTGCTCGTCATCGTACCGAGGACTGCCGGTGTCTTGGTGGGGATGGAAGCCGTTGTTAGAGGCTGCCACATGGTGCGGGGAACCTTCGATACCGCCGAGGCTATCTTCGAGGCATTCTTGCGAGGGAGGCGGCAGCGACGGCTGGTTCTGGAGCTGTTGGGGCTGGTCTGGCGGCTGGTGATCCATCATCTCGTCGTGGACCGCCGCGGCTTCCGTCGGTGGATCCAGCGTGGGCGAGCGGCGGCTGTCGGCAGCGCCTGACCGAGGCAGGTGATGATGGAGGACGAGTCAAGTGACCGTTTTTTAAAAGTGAGAGAGACAGCGCGTCAAGAGCCGTACGAGGCTATTCAGCTAGCCGTCGGATGCATCGATGGAGGCAATTCGGAGGCTAAGCTCGCTGCAGGCCTCCACCTCGGCGTCAATACTGGCCGCGACGAGACGGAGAGGCCAAGATAGACGCAGAGCAGACGGTTTATGTGGTTGGTGCGGAGTAGTGGTAGTAGTAGTAGTAGTAGTAGCAGGCAGAATGAGAATAAACGACGGGAAAGACGAGATGCAGCACCAGCTACGTAGAGGTAGTAGGTAGCCTAACCTACCAACGGGGAGCGGGAATGAAGCCCCCAGGCACACACACGAAAAGGGGAGAGAGAGAGGAGACAGCAGGTACCGGGTACGTCAGCAGCCTCAGGCACCGAGGTATCTTCTCCACATTCGTGTGCCCCTCGGCGACACGAAAATACTTCCTCAGCTGAGCTTGCACAAGTATTGTAGAAGTTCTCCAATCATCGGTCACGACCGCGGCGGGCCGGAATTTCACGACCGCCGGAGAGAGCGCCAAGGCCGAACCCCGGCACGTGCTCTTGACCGAGACGGCGGCGGCGGCGTCTTCAGGTCGAAACCAAAACAGAACTGCTAGAGGTTGCGATGCCTCGGCTCAGGTGTTTCCTTGACAAAAAGTTGCAATGGCTGTGCTCCTTCTTGGGCCCAGAATTGCGTGTTGACCGCTGGCTCGTCTTCAATCGGGTCATTCTAAGACTAGGTATGCGACCTCTTCAGCTCTTGAAGGCGTGTGTGTGTGTGTGTATGTATGTATGTATGTAATAACGCTTTCATCATGGAGCATACCTGCGCAAAAGCAGGTCGGACCGGCGGGATCCTCGTCTAATCAAGGCTCAGGTGGTCGTGCATGAACCGTGAATCTCCGTCTGCTGATTGACTCTTGAGCAACACGATACTTGACGTCGACCTGCACAATATTGCACGCCGCCCAAGGACTCATTACGCATCCGCAACTAACTTTCCTCTCTTGGCCCATGGAATCGGCTTTGTCTCTACCTAATACCACACTCACTGTTGCCTTATCCTCTACTTTTTGCTGCAAGTCGCAACAGGCCGACCCTCGGAGCACCTCACAGTCGCGACATCACGTGCCGCGGTTTCATTCCCTCTCTGGACCCCACTTCTACCAGCACCAGGGCTAACCCGACTGGCCAGTATCGCATTGCATTAGCTAAGCTGTAATTCTTCAGGCCAAACTTGAACTATCATGCATCCACTTCCGCTCTTCTCTACCTCCCCCTTCTCGCGCAGACGAGCGACAGCTTTTCACGTCGCCGCTCCATCAGCCTCGGTCCGTCGTCGCGTACCCGCCGACTATCCACAGTCATGGCCTCCCTCGCTCGTCGTCTCCGCTTCGCCACACGCAGTCCCGCTGTTTCCGTCGCCGCCCACGCCCGCCGAACCGGCCCCGTGGCAGTCCATCTGCCGACCCGGAGCTTTTCCGCCACAAGTGTCGGTAAGCTCTGGCTGCAGTCTTATTGCATTGTCTTTTGCGGAATCCATTGGCCCATGTTCTCCTGCTCAGGTGGCGGTCAAGGCGAGCCGCCACTGACTCTGACGTCTGCCGTTGGCCGATCCGCGAATCACTGAAACGGGCTGGAAGAAAACAGAGGCTGATGTGTAATCACAGCCTTGCTCCGCAGATACACGCGCGAACACGAATGGATCGATCTCTCGGCAGACCGCAAGTCGGGCGTCATTGGCATCACCGAGTATGCCGCACAAAAGCTAGGCGATGTCGTTTACGTCGAGATGCCCGAACCCGGCGACTGGATCGAGCAGGGTGACGGCTGCGGTGCCGTCGAGTCCGTCAAGAGTGCCAGCGACATCAACGCGCCCATTCGTTGCAAGGTTGTGCAGTGCAACCGTCTCCTAGAGGAGAAGCCCAGCACCATCAACGCGGTGCCCGAGGACGACAGCCATGGCGGCGGCTGGATTGTCAAGGTCGAGGTCGACGAGACCGGCGCAAAGCAGGCCGACGGTCTGATGGACAATGACAAGTACAAAGAGTTCATCGCCGAGGATGCCGACGATTCCAGCTAGTGCAAGGGAAGTCTTGACAGACGCCGACTGGACGGCAAGTCGTCGGCAACTCTTCACGGTGAAGTGGAGCAGTTAGAGCACAACTTCAAGCATCTTCGTACATGTGCCGCAACGGAAGCAGTTGTCCGTCAGCCCGGGGCCGAGGTAACCTTGAGTCTTTCCAGGTGGCGGTTCCTTCCACGCCTCGGTCGTTGCACGACTTGCTTGGATAGCCGGGAGGCAGAGGCAGCAGTTCAACATTGTGCCAGGTAGCGTCTATATCATGCCAGCCTCCCATCATACCAGCCTCCGGCTTCATTGCAGTAGCATAGCTCGGTAGCAAAGACGGGTGACGAGTCCTCCAGGGCCGACTCAGAGTAATCAAGCTCTTCCTTGGCCCATGCTTGTTCCATCGCTGGTCGTACCGCGTTCCAACCTTGGGTCGCACGCCGGAGCCGGCCTCATGTCTCCGCTCCGCCTCGCTCAGCGACGGCCATGGGAGCTTGAGCGGCAGCAGCCAAAGATCCCCCCTTCGTCCGCGCCGCGTTGACAATGTCGAGAATCTTATCAGCCCCACGGCTGACGAGTTCCTGAGCCGCACGCTTCCCCAGCTCCTCGGCGGCGGCGGCGCTGGTGACGGTCTCTGTGAACTCGACGTCGACGGCCTCAGTGCCCGCAGCAGACACGACGGCGGCGCGGAAACGCAGCTTCCCAGCCTCAACCCACTTGGTCTCGACGCCGATGGGCACGCTGCAGCCGCCCTCGAGCGTGCGCATCAGGCTCCTCTCGGCCAGGCAGGCGAGTGTGGTTGGCTCGTCGGCCAAGCGACGCAGTGCCCGTAGGACACGCTCGTCTCCGGCGCGGCACTCGACGCCAAGGGCGCCCTGGCCGACGGCGTGAAGGATGCCGCCGCCGTCCATGTCGAGATACTGCGAGATGCGGTCGCCGAGACCCATGCGTTGCAAACCGGCAGCGGCGAGAACAATAGCAGTCAAGTCCGGGTCCTCGTCGAGCTTCCGCAGACGCGTCTGAATGTTGCCACGGACATCCTTGAAGCGCAAGCGCGGGTAACGGCGTGCGAGCTGGGCGATGCGCCGCACGCTGCTAGTGCCGATGATGGCGCCCTCTGGCAGGTCGGCCAGCGTCTTGCAGCCCTTTTCCTGGGCGAGGCTGGCCTTGATGACGAGGGTGTCGCGGGGGTCTTCACGGCGGGTGATGCAGCCGAGGGCGCAGCCGGCAGGCAGGGAAGTCGGCATGTCCTTGAGCGAGTGGACGACCATGTCGAGTTCGCGAGCGACGAGCTTCTCCTCGAGTTGTGAAGTCCAAAGGCCCTTTCCGCCAAAGTCGTAAAGTGCCGTTTGCTGGTCTCGGTCGCCGGTCGTCGTCATGCTGTGAACGGGAAAGGAGCTGGTCGGGAAGAGGTTCTGAAGGGCTGAAACGACGATGTCTGTTTGGGCGAGGGCGAGAGGCGACTGGCGTGTGCCGACGGTCATGATGATGCTGGAAGCATCGTCGTTTGCTGGCGTCGGTTCGGCCATTCTCGATGATTGGTGACGGGGTGGACAGACGTAGGAGGGACAGATGTAGAACAAGGGCGAGCTGGTAAGAGCGGGGATGACGAAGGCGAGATGGACGGAAGATGAGGTTGACGAGGTTGGACGAAGGCAAACAGATCTCGGGGATACCAGCTACAGTGCACGGCTGGGAGCGTCGGTACGGTACGCAGAAGAGCAACCTACCCTAGACGAGGACAGCTATCCGGCTTCGGTGCATCTCACCAGGGAAGCCATGAGACCACGGCGTGGCCTGATGTCGATTCGAGGGTAGCAAGCAGCAAGCAGCAGTCAAGAGAGTGTCGGAGCCTGCGACTATATAGACTATGAAGGTCTCGGATGTTGGGCCTGTCCGGTCCTCTCAAGGTTGAGTGGCTGACTTACACGACAGAGGCAAGGCAACATCTCGCAACAGATAATATCGGAAGAAGTTGATGAGAGCATCATACGTCATTCTACGTTCCCGTTCCCTCCATGCTTCCGAAAATTAAAGCAGTGCTGCTGGCGTCGCTCGTGGGGCTGACGACTGCACGACCCGAGACGACGTCTTCGGCACCAAGCACCTCGCCAACACCCTTCTGCGAATGCGGATACACGTACTGCGGCTCCGTCCTCATGGCCATGGGTAAGCATCGATGCATCTTCTCCCCGAGGTCCCCCCTCCTTCTTAAAGTCATCCAACCTCCTCACTAACCTACTCCCTTACAGACAAGCCGTGGACGGAGAAGCAGCTGGCTGAAGCCTACTGCAAGACGCCCAAGGCCAGCTGCAGCAACAACCGGCCGGCGTCGGACGCCAAGTCGGCGCTGTACCTCTGCCTGTGCGACGACTCGAGCCGGCGGACGGGGAATCATCTGCATCTGCTCTGCGGGTGCGAGAGCTGCTTGGTCGTCGGGCCGGATTATCGGGGTCGGTGCGAGACGCCTTGTCGCGAGGGGAAGGGGTTGTGAGGGTATTTAAGGGGGGTGGGAAGAAGGGTGAAGAGGTTGTCAGGACTAGGTTGGTAGCATGGAGAGAATGGGTTCTTGAGCTGTATGTATGGAAGTGCCGGATGAGGCAGCTCAAACCGCGCCCTCCGTCAATGCGCCTAATCGGCCGAGATGCCCCCAACCCACGGTCCCGCCCATCTCCCCCCCATCCGGGCCACCTCTAGCCGAACCTCAGGCCGGTCCAGGCCTCCCCGGTCCCTCTATAGCAGCACATCGCAGTGGGTGAGGGGTTGTAACGCTGCCGTCGAGGTTGCACCTAACCCACGGTCATGATGCTCACATCCGTGAACATTTGTTGTGTGTCACGAAGTCGGCGAGCTACAAGATGGTGTTCGCTGTATGTATGTGTGTTGTATGTATGTGCGTCATTCCCTCGTGGCGGCCGACGCCTCTTCCCGCTACCCGCCACCACCTCCTCCCCTCCCCTCCGTCTCGATCCTCGCTTCTCGATGCTCTCGCTGTGCCGGCGCCCCCCATGAGCTGCTCTTAGACGTCTATCGTCTCCTACGTCATGGCTTGCTCCAGCTTGCTCGTCTCGGGCCTCCGCCCAGCGTCCGCCCGTCTCGCCCGTCGGCCTCTTCGAGGTGCGGCCGCTTCTGGTTGAAGAATCTCTGCTTTTGCTAATGATGTGCCCGCTATTCAGCCGCTCTGCTGAAGCTGTCTCGGAGATGGCTGAGCAGCCCCCCCCGTCGATCCCTCGTGCCCATCATCCCCAAGCCTCTGGCTCTTCTCCGCTGCGCGCCGACGACGCACTGCAGCCTCCCGCCTGTGCCCTACTCGACCATCGCCGTTCCGCTTCCTAGGCCCTATGCCCGTCTCACCGTCGGCGTCCCCGCTGAGGTGTTTCCCGGTGAGCGTCGTGTTGCCCTCACGCCCGCCAATGTCGCTCTCCTCCTCAACAAGGGTTACAATCGCCTCATCGTCCAGCGTGGCGCAGGCGCTGCTGCTGGCTTCCTCGACGAGGCATACGAAAAGGCCGGTGCAACGATTGTTGATACAGCTGATGCCGTCTGGTCCGACGCTCATGTCGTCCTCAAGGTCCGCGGTCCATCCGCCAAAGAGGTCCAAGACATCAAGGAGAATCAAGTCATCATTTCCTTCCTGCAACCGGCCCAGAACCAGGACCTCGTACGGCGCATCGCCGAGCGCAAAGCAACGTGCTTCGCAATGGACATGATCCCTCGCATCTCGCGAGCCCAGGTCTTCGACGCCCTGAGTAGCATGGCCAATATTGCCGGATACAAGGCTGTCCTGGAGGCCTCCAACGTATTCGGCCGCTTCCTGACGGGCCAGGTGACGGCCGCAGGCAAGATTCCCCCTTGCAAGGTGCTCGTCATCGGCGCGGGCGTCGCTGGCCTCAGCGCCATCGCCACTGCTCGCCGCATGGGGGCCATTGTCCGTGGCTTCGACACGAGGCCAGCAGCTCGAGAGCAAGTTCAATCCCTAGGTGCCGAGTTCATCGAGGTCGACATTCACGAAGACGGCTCCGGCGTCGGTGGCTATGCCAAGGAGATGAGCGACGACTTCATCCGCGCCGAGATGAAGCTATTCAAGGAGCAGGCCAAGGACGTCGACATCATCATCACCACGGCCCTCATCCCGGGCAAGCCTGCTCCTAAGCTCATCACCAAGGACATGCTCGACTGCATGAGGCCTGGCAGCGTCGTCGTCGATCTGGCCGCCGAGGCCGGTGGAAACTGCGCCGCCACCGTCGCGGGTGAGCTGTCCAAGTACAACGACGTCAAGATTATCGGTAGGCCAAGATGAGCTCTGGCATGGTGATGACACTTACACGCGGACCATCAGGATATACCGATCTGCCGTCTCGTCTCCCCACGCAGTCATCGACGCTCTACTCCAACAACATCACCAGATTTCTGATGTCTTTGTCCCCCGAGGATAAGCAGTTCGGAGTCAATCTCTCCGACGAGGTGGTCCGCGGCGCCATCGTGACACTCGACGGCCACATCCTCCCGCCGGCTCCGCGTCCCACGCCACCGCCGCCGGTTGCCAAACCGGCCGCCGCCGACGCATCCTCCTTGCCCCAGCCACCGACGCCGTGGCAGAGCAAGACGCGAGAGGTCGCCGCCGTTACGGCCGGAATGAGCAGCGTCCTGGCCCTGGGCAAGTTCACCGGCCCGCTGTTCATGTCCAACGCCTTCACCTTTGCCCTCGCCAGTCTGATCGGATATCGTGTCGTCTGGGGCGTCGTCCCGGCCCTACACTCGCCCCTCATGAGCGTCACCAATGCCATCTCGGGCATGGTCGGCGTGGGAGGCCTCTTCGTCCTCGGCGGCGGTTATCTGCCGGAGACTGTGCCGCAGCTTTTTGGAGCGGCGAGTGTGCTGTTGGCCTTTGTCAACGTCTCGGGAGGTTTCGTCATTACGAAGCGCATGCTGGACATGTTTAGGCGTGAGCTCGACCTTGGCAAGATCATCATGGCGACCCGGCCCTGCTGACGCGCCACGCAGGGCCGACTGACCCCCCCGAATATCCCTGGCTGTACGGGATTCCGGCCCTCGTCTTCGGAGGCGGATTTCTTGCTGCCGCCTCGACCGGCGCGGCGGGACTCGTTCAGGCCGGCTATCTCGCCAGCACCATCCTCTGCATCGGCTCCATCTCCGGGCTCGCATCGCAGGCCACGGCCAGGATGGGAAACATGCTCGGCATCCTCGGCGTCGGCTCCGGCGTGTTGGCCAGCCTGTTAGCCGTTGGATTCTCCCCGGAGGTGCTGACCCAGTTCGGCGGTCTTGCTACCATCGGCGCCCTCGCAGGTAAAGGCTCTTCTCGAACAGCAGACGTGCGGCTTTGGCTCATGACGCTTTCCAGGTTTCTTGATCGGTAAACGTATCACGCCGACTGACCTGCCTCAGACTGTGGCGGCTTTGCACTCGGTCGTCGGCCTGGCGGCTGTGCTGACCAGCATCGGGAGCGTCATGGCCAACGTGGCGGACGTGTCGACGCTTCATATGGTGACCGCCTACGCCGGGGTCCTCGTCGGTAATATTGACCCCTTTTACGCTGTCTCGCTGTTCATCGTCTCGGCTGACATGTGTCAAAGGTGGCATAACCTTTACCGGATCCATCGTCGCCTTTCTCAAGCTGGCTGGGCGCATGTCGTCGCGTCCGAAGTTGCTACCGGCACGACACGCCATCAACGCGGGCCTGCTGGCGACAAACGCGGCGACTATGGGTGCCTTTATCACCATGGCGCCCGGTAGTCCCGCGATTGCGGCCGGGGCGCTGGCGGCCAACGCGGCGATGAGCTTCATCAAGGGATATACGACGACGGCGGCCATCGGAGGCGCCGATATGCGTGAGTCCATGTATGATTGTTCCCTCTTTGGCAGATGCTGACCAGTCGCGCAACCAGCCGTCGTCATCACCGTTCTCAATGCATACAGCGGCTTCGCGCTCGTGGCCGAGGGTTTCATGCTCGGGAACCCGCTGCTCACGTCGGTCGGGGCCCTCATCGGCGTATCCGGCTCGATTCTGTCATACATCATGTGCGTCGCCATGAACCGATCGCTTACCAACGTTCTCTTCGGCGGCCTGTCGACGCCGACGGCCGTCAGCAAGTACGAGCCCGAGGGCGCCGTAACGACGACGTCGGTCGACGAACTGGCCGACTCGCTGCTTGGCGCCGAGACGGTGATACTAGTCGTGGGCTACGGCATGGCCGTGGCCAAGGCGCAGTACGCAATCTCGAGCATTGTATCGCTGCTGCGGTCCAGGGGCGTCAAGGTGCGCTTCGCCATACACCCGGTGGCTGGCCGCATGCCGGGGCAGTGCAACGTGCTACTCGCCGAGGCCAGCGTGCCGTACGACATTGTGCTGGAGATGGACGAGATCAACGATGACTTTGCGGAGACGGACCTGACTGTTGTCATTGGCGCCAACGACACGGTCAACCCCATCGCGCTCGAGAAGGGGAGTGCCATCGAGGGAATGCCTGTTCTTCAGGCGTGGAAGAGCAAGAACGTCGTCGTCATGAAGCGGAGCCTGGCCAGCGGCTATGGTGAGTTTTGAATCAAGGGATTTCTTCATGAAACGAAGAGAGGGCTGACTTGGTGCAGCCGATGTGCCGAACCCCATGTTTTACATGCCCAATACGCGGATGCTCTTTGGCGACGCGCGGGCAAGCTGCGAAGGTGAGTGGCGGGTACGTTTACGAGCAGGGATAAGCTGACATTGCATAGCCATCAAGACCGCAGTCGAGTCTAAGAATCGGTAGGAGGCAGTGTGATGATCATCAGGAGGGGGCTTGAATTGGCTACCTGAGTAGACCGATATTGTGCAATGATGAGACGATTTCCGAGAAATCTAGTTGCTGCTGGGCACGGACTGGCTTCTATGGCAGCCGTAAGCAGCTGGCGCTTCGGTCTGAGTGCCTGCGGCCAGCCTTCGATATGTCGCGTAACTGAGCGCGGAGTACATGAAACTGGACGTAATGGTAGTCATCAAGGAGGGAGCCTCTGAGTTCCTGCGTCATCTGCGCCGTCACATGTAGGACACCTGCACGAGCCTCCATCCAAACCTCTGCCCCATCTACCGCCTTCAAATAGACAAGCTCATGTCCGTTCTGCTGCCACGGGCGTCCACGAGGCGATCTTGGACTTCGTCCTGGACGAGAGTAAGCACGATTCGCAGCGAGAAAACCACGCCTTCTCCACCGACAAGACAAGAAATGGAAGAACCCACGTAGAATACGTCTTAAAGGCGCCGCGCGTCAAAGTATAATTCGGCGTATGGTGCGGCTTCTCAAACGGCCGCGACCCCGCAACGAGAAGAGCATCTTCCGACGGCGGGCGGTCCACCATGTAGCTCATCCAGGCGTGCCATCCGGGCTCGATGTGAGCGGCGTCGAGGTCGTGCTTGGCGTAGACGACCCAGCGGGTGCGGAGGGGCAGCTCCTCCTTGTTTTCGAAGAATTGGTTGCCGAAGCGGTCGCGGCCGATGAGGGTGCCGTGTTTGGTGTCGCCTGAATAGTTGTGGTGGGTGGAGTTGGGTTGCTTGTGATTAGTTTAAGGGAGTCTTTCGAGGGCATTTCCGAACTGTGCCACGTCAAGGGAACGGACCGATGTACTGCGGCGCGTTGTCAGCTTGATTCGCGTGAGGAAGGACGAGGGCTATCACGAACCATCATCTGCCAGAAGTAGTCCTGCAAGTCGATTCACGTCAGTTTCTAAACAAAAAGTCCCTTGAGTTGGAAAACGTGCCTTCAGGCCAACTTTGCGCAAGTTGCGCAGCGTCCGCGATATTGTTGACATGGCTGCTTCGAGAGCAAGAGGATGTGTCGTTGCCGATGACGATGGTTGCGGTTAAGGCCGACGCGGATATCGGTAAAACATAAGTCCGTTGCCGCCATTCGACTACACTCCTTCTAGGCCGAGGCTGCATTTGAGCCTCGCGACGACAGCAAAAGGTCCCCTTCGTGATGCTCACCTGTCGCCGCGCCGCCGGCTGTGTCCTCCGGGCGCGTCGGGCGGCTACCTGGACCTCGAGTCCCGTCCGGGTACCGCGTCGGGCGTATACTAGGTCCGGGCCGGGGCCGGGAGCGGGACCGTCGGCGTCATCGGCATCGTCACCCGGCGCCGACACCCCGATGACGACTCTGCTGACGCCACTGGCTGCGGACCTCGATAAGTTGGCGCCATCATTCGAAGTCAGTCAGGATGACGTCCATATTCTCGACACGCCTTCTGATTTCTACGCCGCGCTTCGGCACGGGATCCGGCACGCGCGACGGCGTATCTTCCTCGCGACGCTGTACCTGGGCCGATCCGAAGCCGAGCTCGTCGATGAGCTGCGAACGGCGCTGAGGCGAAACGCAGATCTCAAGCTCAGCGTGCTGACGGATGCTCTGCGCGGAACGCGTGAGGCGCCTGATGGACCGTCATGCGCGTCGTTGCTGGCGCTCTTGGTGGCCGAGTTTGGGGATCGCGTGCGCGTCTGCATGTACCATACGCCCAATTTGACGGGATTGAGGAAGTGGCTGGTGCCGAGGAGGGTTAATGAGGGATGGGGGTTGCAGCATATGAAGATGTATGGCTTCGATGACGAGGTTATACTGTCTGGGTGAGGAATAGCTCTCCCGTCTGTGTGGTCTGCCTTGTCCGAATTGACGATTGGCTCTCACGATTCAGGGCAAATCTGTCAAACGACTACTTTACCAGTCGTCAGGACCGCTATCATCTCTTCTCCTGTGCGCCCTTAGTTCAGCACCTCTGGGCGTTGCATAAGGCAGTCTGCTCATTCAGCTTCGTCGTCCAGCCGTCCGATGACGCTGCCGGTTTCGCTCTCAGCTGGCCCGATTCAAACTCTGCTCCGTCCCCGCTGCGCGATGCAGCCGGCTTCGTACGCAGCACGACGGCCACGCTGCGCCCATTACTCTCGCCTCGGGCCGGTGACGACGGCCCCCTTCCGTCGCCGCCGCTCGTCAAGTCCGATACGCGCGTCTATGTGCTGGCTCAGATGTCGCAGCTTCTTAGCCCAGACTCGTCGACGGAGCGACCCGCCGTGATGCGCCTGCTGGAGCGTCTCGCGGACCCTGCTGCGCGAGGCTCGTCCTGGGCCTTTACCGCCGGTTACTTCAACCCGGCGCCGGAGTTGACGAGGCTGCTCCTTCAGACGGCGTCGTCGCCTAACACGGTCGTCACCGCCGCTCCCGAGGCCAACGGCTTCTACGGCTCGAACGGCGTCTCGGGCCTGCTGCCGGGCGCATACGTCCTTTTGGCCCGTCGCTTCCTCGACGCCGTCCGCCGCGCAGGCCGCGACCGCGACGTCATCCTCAAGGAGTGGCGGTACGGCACGGCCGGCCACCCGGATGGCTGGACCTATCACGCAAAGGGCTTGTGGGTGACGCTCCCAGGCGATGACCATCCTGCCCTGACGCTCATTGGGAGCTCAAACTACACCAAGCGCAGCTACTCGCTCGATCTTGAAGTCGGTGCCCTGGTCCTCACCCGCGGTCAAGACCTGAAGCGTAGGCTGGCCGATGAGCTCGGTCGGCTGCAGCGGCATGCGAGAGCCGTCACACGTGATGACTTTGCGCGAAACGAGCGCAGGGTTGGGCTTGATGTGCGCATCGCTATGGGTATTGTGAGCCTCTTGGGCGGCGCCTTGTGACGATATTGCTGGCTGCTTACGTACACCTTTTTGGTTCTCATCTAGGGCAGCATAGACTTAAGACCGAGGGTATACCCCTTCTTCCCCTCTCTTCGTCTCTTTCCTCCTGTCTCATCTCCTGGACGAGGAACAGATGAGAATTCGCACTCGTACGTACACAAGGGTAGCTATATCCCCAGTATTCTCTCTCCCAGCGGCGGCCCTATGCGCCGCTCGCCGTGGATATAAATGTCGCTGTTTAGATCACTCTGGTGCTGCTCGATCAAGGTCCTTAGCACACTCCTCTCCATTACAACATTGCCCGTCTCAAGTAGATCCTTGACGTCGACGTCATCAACTGGCAGCACGCGTCCCTGACGAGGCACATTGCTCATTGCTTCGTATAGCCAGGGCCGATGGTCGGCTGTGACGAAGAGAGTGCGGCCGCTGGGCCGCCCTAGGCCCATGGTGTGCAGCACGCCAGTCATGTACTTTTGCAGATACGAGCCGCGCAGGCCATCCTTGAGAAACTTGTCGGCCAGCATAGTAAAGTCGGATGGCAGCGCCAGCTCCATGCCGTCCTCGCAGACGACGAGCTGGCCCTTGCGATAGCGGTAGCTCAGAGCCGTGCGCCAGGCCTTATCGTAGACCTTGCGGTTGAGCTTGGTAGAGAAATCGCGCGGGTGTGGACCAAAAGTCTTGCCGCCGCCGCGCCACAGAGGACTTTGTGTGGTGCCGGCGCGGGCCCGACCGGTGCCCTTCTGCCGCCACGGCTTCCTGTGCGAGCCGCGCACCTCATATCGCGTCTTGGACGAAGCTGTGCCCTGTCGCGTGGAGTCGCCTTCGTAAACAACAGCCAGGTGAAGTAGATCGCGTCGTAAGGGGAGATAAAGGTGCTGAACCGACCAGCGCTCGAGGGAGACGGGTTCGAGAGAGGGGAATCGGTGGATTGTCAAGGGGACCGTCGAGACTAGGCCGGTCAGAGCTTGACATGATTGAGGAGAAGCCTCGGGATACGTACTCGGCTGATACTTCCCGAGCAGAACGTTCTTGGATTGAATGACGGGTGTTGTTTCGGGGACGGCGGCTTGGGTAGCGTTGGACCGTGAAAAGGGCTGTCCTCTCGCGAGACCAGACTGCAGCTCTAAATCGTCAGACGGACATATCGAAAACCGTTTCACGAAGCAACTCGCCTGGGAAGCACACCGCCTCAGCGCCTCCAGAACCCCTCTGGGACGACAAGGTCCTCTCGAAGCCATGCTGGGCGATGATTTCTAGAAGAAAAGACCCAGGTCTGGATGGTCGATGGCGCATGACCGTCGGAGCTACGGCCGTACTTTTTCCGGCCCAGAGTCTTGAAGCTCGGATTTTTTTTTTCTGCCACCGCTGACCTACTTGGAGCTCTGAACGAGACGAAGGTCTTTGTTTCTTCAGCTTGGCTCAACTTCATCCGCCATGTCGCGGTTACGGCATGTGGTCCGACCGCTTGTCGGACTGCCGCTGCGTCTGCGTCCGGACGTAATTGTCCCGCGGCGTCTTGAAAGCAGCGTCGCCGGTCCTCCTCCGCCGCCGTATCAGCCTCCGGAGGTCCCTCCGCCTTCTACTCCTGCAGCCCCGTCATCGGCGGCGTCTCCTCCTCCACCGCCGGGCTCATCGGGATCTGCATCGCCTCCATCGCCAGCCTCATCCGGCGCCGCTAGGTATCCCATCCCGGCCCCGACCGCCGCCGACCTCGACCCCAACACCGTCCTCCCCCGCTTCGAAAAGGACCTCATGGATAAAGGGTTACAGCCCATCGGCTCGAGGCGTCGGCGCGTCGCCATCCGCTCTCCTGGCAATGACATTCCCTTCGAGCAGCTGCCCTACCAGACCTTCCAGGAGGCGCTCAAGATCATAGCCGCCGACCGTCTTGAAAAGATAGAACGCATACGCATCGAGACGGCCAAGATTGCTCGTCTCGAGCAAAGGGATCCGGAGACTGTCAATGGCGGTCAGAGGGGGAAGGATCGGCGGCTGAAGGATTTGCGCAAGGAGGTTGAGGACCTCAAGATTCTGGCCGATATCAACGACCCGCTGGTCAAGAAGAGGTTCGAAGATGGACTTGGTGAGGATCCTTATTGCATATCTTCCACCTCTTATTATATTTTAAACTAACCAAATTTCCCCCCCTTGTCCCCGAATAGGTGATATGAACAAGCCCATCTACCGCTACTATACCCGCCAAAAGTGGCTCAGCTACGACTACAAGCTCATCGTGCAGCGTATCGAGCAGTTTCACATCGTCCCCGACCTTGTCGACAAGTTGGAGCCCACCATCGACGTCAAGCTCCTCTTCCGCGGCCAGAAGATCTCTCCCGGCAGCATCGTTCCCAGCAACGTCAGCGAGAACATGCCCCTGCTGCGGGTTCAGCTCTTCGATCGGGGCGAGCGCCTCTTCACCGTCGTCGTCGTCGACGCCGATGTCCCGGACGTCTCCAAAGATTGTTACTGGAAGCGCTGCCACTTCCTCGCTGCCAACATCCCCCTCAACCCTTGCAACACTTCCTTACCGTTTTCTAAAATGGACAAGGATAAGATTGCGCTGCCCTGGCTGCCGCCAACGTCGCAAAAGGGAGCTCCCTACCACCGTCTCGCCATCTTCCTGCTGGAGCAGGTGGATAACGAAATGTTCGACGTAGCCAAGATGCGCGAAGTGTACTCGAGCCGCGACCACTTCTGCGTCAAGGTCCTCCGCCAAAAATACAAACTCCTCCCCAAGGGTTTCAACATGTTCCGCTCGGTTTGGGACGACACGACGGCCGAAGTGATGCAACGGCACAACATCCCAGGCGCCGACGTCGAGCTTCGTCGCGTCCATATCCCGAGCATAAAGCCTTACAAGGGTCCCCGCGGCTGGGAGGCCAAACGGCAGGGTCCCAAGTACCGCCACTTGTGGCATCGCACGCGCCGCATCAAGGGTCTGTCCTCCGGCAGGGGCTGGACCAAGAGGCGGTAAGGGGTGGACGGAGCAGGCTGCCATGGTGTTACAAGCTGTATTATTGGCGACATGATGAGGCGCATTATATACGAAGTACGAATACAGATTCGAACATACTTCGTACACAGAAAGCACGAAGCAGAATTCATCATCACCGTCATATCTCATTAGTCGGCATCTAGCGAGATGCCGGTTGGGGAATATCGTAACACGCGTCGCCATTGGTAACGCCTCAACGATCAGCGACGCAGGACGAACGCCACTCACTGCGCCAAACAGCCCCGATCAAAGACTGCAGACAGAATTTTGGGACCGGCGGCCGAGCTCTTATTCCACCGGGGCCAGTCTCCATAATCCATGTTTTCCCAGTTTCTTTGCCCCCCCCCCCTTTCCTGGCCCTTTTTCTCTCTCCCTTCAACTCCTTATTGCGGTCAGTCACCGAGACATGGCATCGTCTTGTAATCCGCAGTCGCGTCGTCGACATCGTCAGCAGGCAAGCCCTCGTCCGCAAACAGGCTCTCGGTGAGAAAGTCATAGGAGACGGCTGAAGGTGGCTGACTCTCATCAATAGACGACGGGGCAGAATCTTGCGCTTGAGAAGGGCCCATTCAGAGTCAGCAATGAGACACCTCACAAGAAGAAAAGGAGAGAGGGGGTGGGTGGGGGGGGAGCTCACCAGGCTGGGGCGCTGGACTGGGAGCGGGCTTCGGATAAGAGCGGCTGACGAAGCGTGAGGCCTCGGCCTCGATCCATGAGTCGATGTTACGGTCGTTGCAGATGGAGTGGGTCATGAGCGTCGTCTTGATGCGCGTCGTTTCGTCGAGCAGGCTGCCGTATTCTCGCTGCAAGTTGGCGTGCTGTTGCTCTAGTTCGACTTTGGTTGCTTCGAGTTCGTGGACCCATTGCTTCTTCTTTTCGCGGCATTTGGAGGCAGCGACGCGGTTGCGCTCTAGGCAGCGGGCGCGACGGGCGTCTTCTTTACTGCAGTTACGTGTCGATGCCGTCGTCGCTGTCGTCGGCGCTGTCGCTGTCGTCGTCGTCGCTGTCGTCGGCGCTGTCGCTGTCGTCGTCGTCGCTGTCGTCGTCGTCGCTGTCGTCGTCGTCGTCGCTGTGCGTCTCCGCTTCCTCGGCTGTACGTCCGCTTCCGGCGCAGGGGAATCGGGCTTGGTGATCGGTAGCGAGAGGGAAGCTGGCGGCGTGTGACTTCCTTCGGGGGTCATGGGCGTGATGACGGCGGGGGGATGAGCTTCCAGAGCGGCCATGTCGAAGTCGGCGTCGAACATATGAGGCGTTAGCACCAGGGGAACTGGTGTCGAGGCTGCTTCCTTCTCCGTCTTGATGCCGAAGAGCGGAAGGCCGACGCGGGGATCGAATGTCATGTCGTCGTCGAGGGCGGCCATCGAGGCCGAGTTCAAGGCTGAGGCGCGATAATGGAGATGCCTCGCCTCGTGCGACGAGGTTTTTTTTTTTTTTTTTTTCAAATTCTAAATTAATCGATTTGCTTGGCTGGCGTGCAGACGAATGTCGGTAGGCAATTGGCTGATGCTTATTAGTGCCAGGTTGATTAACGACGGCCTTTCTTTTCCCTCGCTTGGTGGGCTGGCAGGTATGTGTAGAATCAAAATTCGTCTCGGGCAGGCAGCAGCAGCAGAAGAATCCCCGGCCCACGGATCTATTATACGAGCTTTCTTGCCGCAAGGCACAGACGCACAAGAGGCCGTTCATGACCAACGAGGGGAGGAGGGGGGGGTGCGCAATTGGTAGAAGCCCGGAGCAAACGTCCGACCCTATCATGATGGCTGCTTGCGGCATCGCAGGCCCCGCTTTCCCAGCACTTTGCTTCTTGTGTGGGATCAAGGGCCCTGAGAGGGTACGTCGTCCAGGGGGGTTACACTGCGAAAAAAAAACCACTGTACGAATTTACGAGTATGCTGCTTGGGATATGAATCGGTGATGAGACCAGCGAGGCTGTGGGAAGGCGGTTCGAGTCGGAGTTGAAGACGACGCCGATCATTGGGTCTCTGTACCTGATCAACGGGTCCAGTTCACGCTCACTGGCTGGGCTATCTGCACAATGCATCTACAAGACTATTAGCACACCGCCACATCGCCACCTTCAAGCCTAGGACTCTAGGAGTCACACACTGTGGACCCAGGCAGGATCAGCATTACTCAGCCACCGGCCCATCCGCGGGAAGCCAAGGCAGCCAATCATCGGCCATGACCTCTCGCCGATATCTCGATGAGCCGGGCCCGCAGCTCCATCAGGCCTCTTGGCTTGTAGGCTGTAGCGGAGATTCTGGACAGCGTTGGTTCGTCACGTGCACTCGCGTGACCCTGCCCGTCTTTTTTACGCGACTTTGCGTCGCGATATCTCTCTAACCAATTCTCCCCCGACTCTCCCTTCCCCGACTCTTCTAGAACCCCCCGCTTCCCTTCGAGACCATGTCCGAGCAAATGTGCGCGCCACGCGTCACGGCAACCTACCTCAATACCTCCGTCGGTCGCCTCGTTACCATCGTTGGCAAGGTCACGCAAATCCGCGGCGACCAAGCCGTTCTCGAAGCCGACGGAGCAGTCAACGTCGCCCTAAATCATGCAAGTTATCTTTCCGAAGCCCATTCATCTATGTCGTTCCCCACGAATGACAAGTCTTTCCTAGGACTCTAATCTGACCAACGGTAACGCGGCGCAAATCATTGGAAAGGTCAATCCGGACCTGTCCGTAAAGGCCCTGAGTTCAAGAGACCTAGGCGCCGGCGTTGGTGAGCACCCGTCCTACCCCCCCTAAGCCCAAGATGCTGATATTTCCCGCAGACTACAACCTATGTTCCGCCGTTGTCGAGGCCACCCACCGGCACAAGGATATCTTCATCTCCGGCACATGAGACCCAATTATTGGCTCTCGATCTGTAGTGGCTCGTCTGCGCCACGATGACACCTTTTTACGTGTCTGATCGGCCAGTGAGTTTGCCATTCTTCGGCTTGCTGCCGGTCCGTCGGGTATCGAGCCTATGTTGTGGATGCGTGCTGCCTTTGTATGTACAATCGCTTACCTATCTCGTCAGCTAAAACCATGGCATCCCTCAAAAAACCTGGCCACTTTTGTGGGCTTGATGTGAAATTTGTTATAATATGCCTCATTGAAACTACTAGTACCAAGCAATACTCTCTTAATACGAATCTGACCCGGTATGATGATTTTACACGTCCAGGTTTGGCATTTTTGGCACAACTGAAGGCAAAATGGACGCAAAATTAGAAAATGCTCTCGTGGCAACATTAAGTGACCGGCGTTGGGTTGTTCTCAAGAACCTCGCTTGTTGACTTCACATAAAGCGGCGGCGTTGTTGGTCTCAAAAACGCCCATGATCCTCCCGTTTAACGAGCCTGTATAGATACCAAACAGTTCAACATTATTCGCCATGCGCTGTACGAATGTCATCCTCACGCTGCTCTCTGGCTGCTCAGCCCATCTCATCACTCCCAGGCCATCACCGCCCATGCGCTGCGACTCCGCCATCGAGCTCACGGGCCATCAACTTCGTTTCCACGGCCACTTCCACTATGAGTCCTCTGACGAAGCCGATATCAACAAACCCCTGATCGACCTCGACTTCAACAAGCTTCCGCTTTGGAGAAACCTTAGTGTTGATTTCTCGCTTCAAAACTCGGCCCTTGGCTCCACCCTACGGTGTGAAGCCAAGTTCTTTTCAGAGAGTCTGGATTACCGGAAATGCCGAGCCACGCGGGAACACTCTGCTTCCTTCTTCTTCAACGCCAGAGAATTCACCCTCAACATCATCTACTCGTGGCGCTGCCCTACATGGCCCAGGTCCAAAAGGATCGTCATCGCCCAGCCCATGGACTGCGTCACGGCACAGTGGGTTCAACGCCCCGGCCAGGGATTCATCACCTGCCGGGCCAACAGTTTCAAACTCGTTTCCAGCGGCAAGCATTTGTAGGATACGGCAGCTGTTGAAGTATGGACAGGTACTTGCTTTGACGAGTCGTTGTCTAGACACCTTTGTTGTGCTCGTTGTCAAGACACCTTTTTTGTGCTGTGCAATGCTACTGCTCTCTCCGCTGTTGTACGGGGGCCTGGCTTGCGCTGACTACCTCTCGGCTTTGCTTCGGGTTCGTCTCTATAATTATGTGGCTGCTCGGGTTCCTGAGCAAGTCAGTTGGCTGCATGTGTTCCTCCCGACTACCCTCGAGAGTCTGCTTCCCGACTCGTTGGTTTATTCTCGCAGGCGACGGCGACGATGACACATATATCGTCTATCTTGCCTCCATGCCATCGTTCACGAGGGTAGTACCTCTTGACCTCCTTGGCAAAGGGCCCGTCAATCCTGGTATTGATGCTCGCCGCCTTGGCCGCCGCCACGAGCTCAGTGGCCAGCAGAACTTGTAGTGGGGATCCGCCAGGCGAGTTGGTGACCAGGTTGCCGAGGGAGTCGGCGACGCAGATGCGTTTCGAGGACGTCAAGATCCAGGCGCCGCTCACGACCATGGCGCGACTGGCGATGCGAAGGATATCCTGAGGAAACAAATTATCTAACAGACCATCCGTAGCCAGCAGCAGGAGATCGCCGTGCCTCAAGTGATGCTGCGACACGTCGGCGTCCCGTGGAAGGTCCGTGAAGCCGGCGACCATGTGGGGAGGCACCAGTGATAGCTGGTAGGGGGTATTAAAGGCGTGCGTCTGCGGCGTCGAGACGGCATTGACTGCGTTGAGACGTAGCTGCAGATAGCCCGAGTCGCCGAGGTTGGCCACATCGACGACGCCATCGGTCGAGGCGATGGCAACGCAGGCGGTGCTACCACCAGCGATGAGGCTCTTATCGCGGCACACAGCGTCGTAACCGGCCTCCATGAGCTTGCGGGCCGTCACCGGGCCTGACTTGGACAAGTCGGAGCCAGCAGCATCAGCCATGTATCGGCACAGGCCGTGGGAGAAGTCGGCCGGATCAACGCCCGACTCCGTCCACCCGCCAACGCCGTCGGCAACACCAAAGGCCACGGCATCGGAGCCGCCAACGCGACGGACGAAGAAGGCATCATGGCCCGAGTCGGGCCGCGTCGCCGACTTGCTTATCGGGCTGCCGAAGCTGAAGACGTGAGAAGACGGGTCGTAAGGTCGGTCCTTTGCGCTGAAAGAGGCGGCCAGGTGAATGCCGATGCTGGATGATGACGTCGTCGTTGAGTAGCGAGCGAAATTGCCGGCGACTCTGGCACGAGCTGCGACGCGTTGAGCAAGACTCGTAGCCATAGAATCCAGCTTTGGAGCGCCTCCGCCGGGGAGGTTGTTGAAACCGGAAGTGAAGACCCAAAAAAAAAAAAAAAAGAAAGAAAGAAAGAAAGAAAGAGGCGCCTCATCCATTATCGACGATAAGCGACCACAGACGGAGCCGGATAAACTAGGAATACATACATACATATCCATCCAGTTCGAGACCTACAGCTTGCAGGGCTACAGGCTGTGCCGCCACAGGCTACAGACATCCCAAAACTCCAAGGTGATGGATCTTTTTCAAATATTCTATCGGCATGACTCAGAGAGCTGCCTCACATAGCTGCCAATAATGACCTCTGCTCCCACCGCAGCTTGATCATCTCATGTGAAGCAAGCATCCAAATCATTCCCGCACAACCGAAACGACTGACTATTGCCTGGGATCTGCAGCCCAGCAAACACATTGAGAAACCATTGCCAGATCCAGTCGCTTACTCATCATCTTCGTCGTCGTCGTCGTCAACCGGGAGGTCATTGACAACTGGGGGGGGTTTATTGAGAGGAGGGAGACCCTTGTGAGGGAGACCCTTGTGAGGGAGACTCTTGAGGGGGAGCGCACCCGGCATGCTGCTCGTGACGCCACCGAACGTCCTTGTAGAAAAGCCGATGGTATCGCCCAGTAGCAACTTGACGACAGGGTTCAAGAGTTTTCCCAGGAGACCGTTCGTGTGGATGATCTGTACCTGCGGAACCAAGACCTGCTCAAACTGCGCGCCTCCGATGTGCTTCTTTCCCGCAGACGCCGCGGCGCTCTGGACGTCACGGGCAAGGATCGTTTTATTCCCATCACCCTCATGGACCTCATGCTCCTCTTGGGCCTCATGGGCGGCCTCGTCGGGGCCGACCTTCGCAGACGTGTCAACGTTGGGTCCGAGCATCAAATCCAGGATGGGGCTCAGAAGCTGATGCAGCAGGCCGGACGAGCCCACTAGATCCTTCAAAGGCTTATTCAACTTGCCATCCAACTTGATTCCCAAGAGCAAGACGTCGGGGACTATTCCAGCGTTAATAGCTGCTTGTTCTTGGCTCATGGGGGCTGGGGCGGCAATGGCTGTAGAAGCCAGGCAGACAGCGACGGTGGTGAACTTCATTCTGGCTAATGATTTTGTGAGAGAAAGAGGCGACTAGAAAAGAAGGGACCGTGGTAGACGAGTGCTGAAGATGGATGAGTAGACTGGACGTTGAACCCTGCTTGATGGACTGCCGGAAACGCAGAGAAGTGGCGGGAATTTATAGCTACAACGCGTTGACTCGTTCCAAGACTCAAACTCGACTTGATTCAGGATGCGTCAGGCTGCCTCTCACCGACTGGTATGGAAGGACCGACTTGAGAGTCCACGAGAGCTTCGACATGGGGGCCGGAGAGTAGGAGAAAACCTCTGGGCGGACAAAACACTGCGAACCTCAACCCTTATTCGGCCTTACCCAGGGGCCAGGCAGCTGGAACAGGAAAGCTGCAGCTATACCGAGATTCTAGGCAAGAATAGTAGAGCCTTGCAGGCCGGCAGCTAAAGGCAACACCTGCCATTACGCTTGGCTCCGCGCCCCCGTCCCATTGACCTCAGTCAGCAAGCAGACCACTCCTGTGCTCTTTGGCTCTTGCCTCCCGCCCATCCTCCCGCCCGTTGATGATGCCAGCCAGCGCCACCCGCGGAACGCTACGGGCATAGCCGTGTCTCAACCTCGGCAGCGGGCTCGCCAGACATGGGACGTGTCAGCTGGGCCGGTAGAGTCTTGTGTTGAACAGATTTGGCGCGCCTTTGCGAGGCAAGCATTTGGAGCTGGCTGTCGAATGGCTGAGAGATGAGAGACACTTGTCTCCGGTAACTCAGGTTTACACGACCGAGACAAAAGGCTGGAAGAGAGACAAAGACGGTATATCACTTAGGAACCAAAACTTGGTTCTTACACAAACGCAACAAAGACTACTAGAGGCAACGATCTTTACAAGTCACAGGTCCCTTCTTCTGTCCCCCGGTCTTCCAGCTCCCTCTTCCCCTCAACCTACGGACCAAAGGCCGCAGTGCAGTCTGTGGTTACCACCCCGGCTCCTCAGTCACCGTGAGTCCCCGTCATTTCATGTTCTGGAGCAGGTACTTGACACCTGAAAATGCCTCCTCGCCGCTGGGAACAATCTGCTCCGGCGGGAGGACGAAGCCCGATTGGCCCCTGTCCCGAAGCTCGACGGCAAAGGCGTAATCGGCCTTGACCACGTCTGCCAGATAGTCAACGCTGTTACCCGCTGTCTGGTAAATGGTCGAGCAGATGGGGCCCGTCTGAAACTGGGTGCCGTGGATAGACCGGATGGCTTCAGCCGCACCGCTGGCCAGCGACTGGTACTCGTCATTGTTGGTCGGCACAGCGTCACATGTGAATCCCCAGGCTGCTCTCGAGTCAGTCACCCAGTTCTCGCCCCCGAGAAGAGGATCGTTGGAAGAGCTCACGCGTCATAAACAATTGAGAGTACGAGTGAAAGTCGATGTAAAGCTTCATTCCTTGACCGCTCTGGACCTGCTGAAGGAATCCGGCCAGCGACTTGGTCTCAGCTCCGTCGCCCGGCCCCTCGCCCCGATAGTCCTCGGCACAGGGGTTCGCCGACGAGCCTGGCCCGTCCCACTTGTACGGCCAGTTGCGGTTGATGTCGAGGCCGATGCAGCCTTCGTTGCCCATAGGCTGCCGGTTCTTGCGCCACAAGCGGTTGCGCGTCTGCGTGTACTTGAAGCCTGGAGCCTCATCTCGTCAGCTTCAACGGCGTATATCTTGGTTTCGTCACACTGACCGTCCGGGTTGACAATGGGAAACAGGTAAAAGTCGTATTTGTCGACGAAGCCCCTGATGTCGTTGTCGTCCGCATAGCCTCTCGCCAACGAGTTGGCTATGAACTCGACCACCTGCAGACGGGCGTCAGTCCTCCCCGCCTCCTATTCTCATCCCTCTCTCACCATAGAACCAATCCACTCCCGGGCGTGGACCGTGCCGTGAAAGACAATGGCAGGCTTGTTCCCCTTGCCACCGCTGCCGTGCAGGTGAAGGCCCGTGATGTCGTTGCCTTCGAAGGAGCGGCCCGACGAGACTATGTCGGAAATATTGGGATGCTGCGCCTGGAGGTCTCGCAACCAGGCGAGGTGGTCGTTGTACGCATGATATGACTGGAACCAAGTTTCATTGGCCGACCCATCTTTGCATCGTCAGTCTCACGCTTCATCTCATCGTGTCGGCAATCTGAGCCTCACCAGCATAGACGCCAAAAGTCCCTTCCGATACCATCGACCTCCCCAGATCCTCATGCATGACGATGAGGTCAAAGCCCTTCATCGCCTGGCGAAAGGCATCCACCTTTGCAGGCGGAACCTCGACGTCTGCGAACGCGCCCTTGCGAGACGCAGGCTGCCAGAACCGAAGCCCCATCTCATCCACGACTGAGTTGACGCGCTGCGTCCGGGCCCCGACGGGCACGCGGAAGACCTTGTATCCATCAAACGACGTCGGCGCCGGCGCAACAACTCCCGCCCATGCCGCACCCGCCAACAGGCAGGACAGAATCGTCAACGACCTCATAGCTGGGGCTTTATTTCTGGGAGATAAAAAAGTGGTTGGGAGGGGGGAAGGATAAGAGATGTACAACAACAACGACGATGATGGATATCTCGTCACAACCCGGACGAGAGAAAAGAGGAGATAAGGGCAATAGGAAAACACAGATCCCGCGCAGATTTATCCTTTCTCCCCTCCTTCCCTCCTTCCCTCCTCCTCAGCTCCGCTCCTCCGCTCCTTCCCCGTCTTTCCTCCTGTTTGCCAACAATCGGAACCGAGAGCAGGTCAGCCTTGCTCAACAGGCGCGACGTAGCACAGGCTGGCCATGACACCCATTCTTTCCCCCTGATAAGCTCCCGCTACAGCCGTGAAGAGAAGGTCATCCAGGCCGCGACTTACGAGACCTTCCCTTTCGGGACGATCCGGACCCTACTTCCGACCCGGGTCTCCACTCCGGCAACGGCCCGCTTCCGCCGATCGCCCCACCCCACCCCGCCGAAAGACGTCAAACCGGTTGAGCAGCTTCCTTTGCCGTCGCGACTCGTTCGAGCCTCTCCCATTCATTATACCCGCCAAAGCATATGCCCCTTCAATGATACATGCTAGTCAAACACCCTCTCATGTCCAGCATCTCATCACCCCATGTCGCCTCCCGAGGAACGGAGAGGCTTTCCCGGGCCGCAACATCCCTCATCATCCACTCGCAGCAGCTCCTCTACCGCAGCCCATATCTGCTCGGCCCCGAGTGTCAGCCGGCCGAGGCTGGCTCGATAGCTGCCCGCTCCATCACCCCCCATCGTGGCAACACCCTGGCCTTCGTCGTTGAGTCGCCGCCGGACCCCATCGACGCCTGTCATGTCTCCGTCCGGCCGTGACGCCGTCATGGAATCCTTGAGGGCTCGTACGCGTTTTGCGAACCTCTCAAACGCCCTGATACGTCTCTCGGCGCTTTCCGCTCTCTCCCTCCACCTGGACGTGTCCCGTCGCGCCGCCCTCAACTGCTCGCTCAGCCCACCCACCTCCGTCTCTTCTTGAGCCTCGAGCCGACTTCGCAACTGCTTCAACTCCTCTTCCCTGAGGCTCAGCTTGCTTTTGAGGTTTTGAATCTGGCAGAAGACTGAAATCTTGCCTTGATATGGCTCCGTTATGTGAGTCGTAGGATCCAGAGCTGCCGCCTCGTCTGCAGCCTGACAGCCGAGAGGCGGCATCGAAAGCGACCTTGTGAGCTTGCCGTGCTGCCTGCAAATGGAACGTAGCTCATCCACGTCATCGCCCGACGTGACCCTCTGTTTGGCCCCCAAGTCCTTACACGGGCATGGCGCAAGGACCGGCAACGAGTGTCTGGCGGCGATATGACGACATGACGATTCGAATGTCGCTGCACAGTTCTTGGATGAAGTAACACGTGCGGCCTGATCTTGAAGAAATGTTGTCAGCCCGTCCGAGGCGCAGCGGTTCCCTCGAGCCTGTTGCCCACACAGGCAAGGCGAGATATCGTGATCTTGTGCTTCGGCTCCATCATCAGCATCCTCAAGGTGTGCACAGGCCATCTTTGCTAGGTTCAGACCCTGGCCTTCAAACATGGCGGCCATGGCCTTGACGGACCCCTTTTTGCTGAGCCTGTCGGAGCTATCGGAGTGTGAAGGGGATCGAACGATGAATCTGACTGGACGCTTTCCGTAAGGCTTCGAGCCAGGCGCTGGGGACTTTGCTCCCTTGGACGGGAAAGCTTGGCCTCGATCCGGTTCGAATGATGGCTCGACCATCTCGGACTCGGGACCATCACCATCGTCTGCGCATTTGAGCGGCGGCGATCCTCGCTGAAGCCCGATGGCAGCCTGCGAGCGGTCGGCTTCGCCTTCAGTCCTTGCGTTGGAAGGGCGACTTCGCCCATCGGTTGGCGGATAGAGATGATCGGGCGTGCTGCCTATGGAATTCCTCAGGCCATTGTCTGGATCCATCTTGTTCAACGTCTTGGCTTGTCGCCGCTTCTTCGGCCGCTGTGTCGCATCAGAAGTTGGTTCGCCCAGATCCCCCCCGGCCGAGTAAGACATGTCCGTCTGCATCTCGGAGCCGTCTTGACTCCGCTTCAGTCGGGACGATAGCCGAGGCGGAACGCAGTCTAGAAGAACTCGCGGTTGGCTCGAGACTGAAGCTTCCGTCTGCCCTCTGTCATGGCCAGGTTGCGCTGCCGTGTCTGGAACGGCCTCTTGCTCTTCGCCGGGGTTCTCGTCGGTGGCTTTCTTCTTGTCTTGCTCGGAGACGGCTTCCAGTCTTGTAGGCACCTCTTCGGTCGAGCGCTCCTCCATCATCGGAGCCAGTGTTTGGATACTGACCTTGTGGAGCAGCTTCGGCGGCGCCATGGCGTTCACAGGCCGGGATCGCCGTCGCTTCAGGCCCATGGTCGGTGTGTCTGGCTCAGGACCGTCGTCGTCTTTGGTCTTGCCAGACCCTTTCGGCACGGCATCCAAGTCCCGTGGCATCTTGATGGTGAATGGCTCAGAGGCGGATGGAGCCAGCGAGTTGCAGCGGGCATGGACGAGAGACGAATCCTTGCAATGATGAGCCCCGAGAGACCTCATCTGGCGAACGACATCTCGCCAGTTGGCGATGAGCATCTCCGCGATGTCGTTTGCCACCATGATCTTGTTGACGGTTGGAGGACCGGCACGCATGCCGTCAGCCCTGGCCTTTCGTCGCTCCCGGCGAAGCTTTTGGGGACTGAAGGGCAGTAGAAGCAGCCCCGTCGTGGGCATTGCGAGCTTCATGGCGTAATGGTCCAGCAATTCCCCCACCAATAGCGGTCCGAAGACGATGCCGAGAGCGCTGTATCCCATCAGATTGGCCGTCGGCAGCGGCCGTCCGTCGGCGTCCTCCCTCGGCGTCACCTCCGCGACCCGCCCGATCAGGCTCAGAAGGCCCATGACGGCGCATATGAGCTCGCGACGGAACTGAGACTTGACAGTGCCGATGGCTAGTGCGATGAGCCTGGCACGCACCTTGGTTTGCTTGGTGCGTGGAAACTCTGGCTCGCCGTTGAGCTGCGAGTGAATGGCGACCAGGGCGTCGAAGAGGGAGAGTGATCCCAGGATGCCTCCGGGCAGGACGGAAAGCAGCTTCTTGAAGGTTGAGGCGACGTCATGAACCGACAAGGCCATGTGAAGCGGCAGATTGGCCGAATGAACGGTGCCGGCGATAGTCACGCCGCCAGGTTCCGGACAGCAGTAGTGGTCGAACAGGGCCGTCACAACCTTGACGGAGCCTGGGATGCGGAAGAGACCGCGAGTGGCTGCGTTCTGCGCCAGATGCTGCGCTGTGGCACGCACGCACGTCGGCAGGACCAGGGAGCAGGGAGCGTAGTCTTGCGGCAAGTAGAGCATGCTCTTGCCACTCAACCGCACCATGTCCTGGATGCAGACGACTCTTGGAGGCTCCAGGCGAGAGCGGATCATGTGGGCGAGGTCGGATACGCTTCGCTTGCGCCGCAGCTGGAGCTGGCATGGCGGAGGCGCTGTCTGAGCCGCAGCAGTCCCCTGATCAATGTTGGAGTGGAGTAGCCGATGCAGCCAGCCTCGTCTCTCCGGGCTCTTGACGACATCATGACCCTGAGACCGGCGTTAAATCAAAAGGGCCACGATGTACGCGACTCGACTCACCTGCTGCTCGTCGCTGCTGAAGTCGTCGACGACGAGAAGCCTCACGCCATGCTGCGACCGTTGATCAGACACTGGGGCAGCTTGAAGATTCCACCTGGGCATCATACCTTTTTGGCCAGCCGGTTGTACTCGTGCACGAAAATTGACCGGTCTTCGACTTCGTCCGTGTCGCTCAAGAGCCCCAATTCGCCGCTGCTAGTCGTCCATGTGCCGCTGCTACGCACCCGCGAGGCCTGAGCCAGCAGGCTGTGCATGCTGGCGCTCTGCGGAAACGCGAGCGACGCAGAGCTTGCCGACGGCGGCAGCTTCTGGTTCGCAGTGCCATAGTTGGCGTGGAGATTCTGGGTTGAGTTGGATGCTGCCAGTCTTCTCGGTTCGGCCATGGTGACGGAATGAGATGATGGTATAAGTCTGCACTTGAGGAGAGAAATGAAATTGGACTGGCCGGAAGCGCAGGCGTCGTTAGGCTGTCGAAGGCCTGCGGAAGAGAGCAGGCCGCCGGCGTCTTCTCAGCACTTGCTTTCACAACCGGGTAGAAAGAGACGTCGATCACGACCTGCCTGCTCCGAGAAATACATCGAGGCAGGGGAAACGACGGACGTGGACGAGGTTACACGATGACTCCTGTCTTGGTTCTCCTGGACTCGTCTGGTGGATGGTAGGAAGGTAGGTAGGGAAATAGGTCGATACCTACCTACCTAGGTGCCTACCTACCTACCTACCTAGGTAGGTAGGTGGTAGGTAGGTATCCATGTTCAAGCAAGACATCAAGTCGTCATTCAAGGTTAGATGGAAGCTGAAGAGAAAAGGCGATGGTGAATAGGTCCATGGGGGGTCGACAATCTCTGATGACGCATCTTTACGCAAGACATGTTGGTAGAGCAAACCGGTCCTCTCGCGAGCTCCGTCCAATATCGGGGCAGAAATCCACCCTATATACCTAATCACAGGCAAATCCTTTCGATGGCCAGTCCAGATAAAGGTCATGTAACAGCAGTCGAAGTCCCGCCACGTACAAGCAGAAACTCCCGTTTCAGTGTTACGTTCAAAAACCTGAACGCTTCAAACCGATATCCTTCCATCCTAGACGGACGCTCGCGTCGCCACGAATTTTCGCTCCAAAACAAAGGGGGTAAAGAGTAAATGACCGCTTACCAAGTCGTCATGTCATGTAGAAAGCGTACGACGCAAATCGTCTCGTAGCTCGCCTACTCCCCCTCGCCGTGAAGCAAAACATACTTGAGAATGTCGGACAGTGAGATGACGCCCTTGAGCTTGTTCTCGTCGTCCACGACAATAAGCCGATGGACGCGACTTTTGCGTATCGTGTCAAAGATTGAGTCGAGTCTGTCGCCCTCGCAGCAGGTATATATGCCGGGACTGTCGTCGGGCCGCCTGCAGAGTGCGTCGCCCACGGAGCCGTCGAGTTCTTCGTAAGCGCCGCCCTTGATACACGGAATGACGTCGACGGCCTCGAAGGCGTTGAGCACCCGGTTCTCCGAGTCGACGATGGGCACGCAGCTGATGTTGCGATCGACCATCATGTGGATTGCGTCAAGGACGGTGCTGTGCATGTAGACAGTGGCCAGATTGGCGTAGGTGCCGAGCCCGGTCTCGCGGACGCTCTTCTTGAGCATGACGGTATTGTGCTCGTTGTTGACTGCGATGAACTTGAGTATACGATACTGCGTGATGACGGATATTACAGTCTCTCTTCCGGTCTCGTCATCGACGTCGACAAGCGGAATACGTCGCGCGCGAGTCTTGAGCATACGGCGGCACGCCTCGTACAAGGGCTGGGATGGGTGAACGGAGACGGTCTCGATGGGAATAGCGCCAATCGCCTTCTCTATATCTGCGAGTACGTGAGCGACGACGACGGCGGCAAATCCTCGACAACGGCCAACCACTCACCTCGAAGACTGCTTAAGCGGAACTGGTCCAGCTTGCTCATCTCGTCAGGGAACTGGCAATAGTATTGGATGACGTTGATGTAGTCGGTCGCGGTGAGAATACCGGCAAATCGTGACGCCTCCGAATCCCAGAGGGGAGCTGAGACGATTGCTATCAGGCGCAAGTCAGCGGTGGCTGTCACAAGTACCGAGGTGCTGACCTACAGTTCTGGATCAGTATGTTGAGGCTTTTCTTGATGAGCAAGTCGTTATCGAGCACGATGAGGCGGAAGGACAGCGGCAGCACATCGTAGCTGGTGCGGACCTTGAGAAACTCGCGGATTGCCCCCTATGTGCGCTTGTCGTCAGTAGATGACCCAGATAGCAGAGGGGGGGGGCAGAAACGCGAACCAGACCCTGGCCCTGCTCCTTGTCGAGCGGACTTTGTGGAGGGGCCTTGGTAGCGGCCATTCCGTGGACCGGTTTGAAGCGAAGATACGACGATGGAGCCGCAAAACGAGGCACGCGCAACGACGCCGACTGCTGACGAGGCTGGGCGGATGCCGGGGCTGTGGGAGTTGACGGCCCTGCACCACTGTCACCCCCATCAACTTCTGGCTCACGGGACGGTGGCTGAACCTCGGTGGGAAGCGGGGGTTCGTCGCTCAGCGGCACGGTGGGATCCTTGTCGTCCATGAGTGCGGGCGTATTCGTAGGACGGCTTCGTGGCAATGTAAAGAGCAGGACGAGGCTGCTGGATTCGAGGCTCGGCTTGGAATGTTCCGGTCGTTTGAGGCCGGCCAGGAGCTCCCGCCAGCTGAAGCGGGTGGATGTCGGTCAGGTCCACGGGATAGCAGGGCTGGCGGGCTAGGGGGGCCCTCCGTAGTAGGGGGAGGTCATGACGCTAACCTGCCTGGCATGCGCAGTGCCTTAGGTCATCAGCCCGAGACCCGTTCACCTGGGCTCGTGGGAGCAGGGTCGCAGGGTCCAGCATTGACGTCAACGGCCGCTGCTGTAACGCGGACGTTGCCCAAGCGCGGCACAAAGAAGACAGCGGCAGATGGCGAAAACCAGCATTATGTATCCGTACCTATGTATGAAATTCTCCGCTGTCTCACTCTACCGAGTTGGAAATTCGCCTTAGCGCTACTTTGGAATTTCAGGTGCAAAACCAATATCCTACCTACGTACGAATACCCAGTTGTAGGCAACCTTGATTCTCCCGGAACTCAAGGCCTTCATCGATTGACCGACCAGCTCTAAGCATCAGAGCTTTCGTCGCAGGATGCCATAGAGCTTTGCCGTCTTTCTCGTGACAATGAGTAGCGCGGAATTTGTCGACGAAAGGGTTTCTTCCTGGTCGACTGCAACCCCCGCCTTCCATCCCGATCTCGCGGCGCCTTCTTATGGTGTTCCAAGTCTCTACGGGTGAGCTTGTCGATGCCCTCGTGCTCGATTCTCCGAATTTCGACAGCACATTCACGACCTCCGTTCACTTACAAATGCTTCTAGCTGCCAGCTGCCAGCTGCCGAGCAGTAGCTAGAAGCGAGGGCCATCTCGGGGACGATGGTAGGGCAAGGTGAGGTTGACATCTTCATCAAGGTATGGACAATCAAATTTCGTTCCGCGCTGCTGTGGAAATGACCTAGCCTCGAACCTCGTAGAAAGGCGTTCGTTCATGTTTATGTATTATGCTAGCTATCACCCACTTCGCGTGGAAATCCGAGGGTGTCCAGTGGCCCGGAGATCCTTACGTAATGCGCACAGTACGAGAAAGAGTCTAGGCTCCCTCTCGTATCCCTTTCTCGTACCGTTCCCTCCGTCCTCATCCTGATCATAATCCCTTCCGTCAACATCCTCGCCATTCTAGGCTCCCCCCCTTGTCTGCATCATCGCCGCCTCGCGTCTCAAGACCGACGAGACTCCCATCACGCGTCGTTCACTCACGTGCTCAACGTCATCTGCTGCTGCCCTTGGAGCTGCCGACCCGAGCATCGCCTCGCCGTCGAGCTCAAAACAAACAAGATTGCTGCAGACGCCCGCACCCTCGCACCTCGGCCCAGAGGCAGAGCTCGTTGCGGCCAAGCCTCCGCTCGACATGGGAATCTGCCACTCGTCATGCTGTGGCGGTACTGCCTCACCGCCACCGCCTTCAAAGTTCCCCGAGTTAATGACACTATTGACAGGACAACCCCGCGATGGCTTCTACGAGCCCGTCCTCGCCGATAGCGAGCGCGAAGCCGTCGCCGACCTGCTGCAGTATCTCGAGAATGTCAGTCTTTTTCCCCTTGTATACCCCTCGTCCGCTGACGTAGCCTCCAGCGCGGCGAGACTGATTTCTTCTGCGGCGAACCCCTACGCGCACTCAGCACCTTGGTCTTCTCCGAGAATATCGACCTTCAGCGCAGCGCGAGCCTTACGTTTGCCGAAATCACCGAAAGAGGTACCTTAATTACCCCTTATATTAAAATAAGTGTTCTGACATGCTGCTTCTAGACGTCCGACAAGTCGATCGCGATACTCTCGAGCCCATTCTGTTCCTCCTGCAGAGCCCCGATATAGAGGTCCAACGAGCTGCCAGCGCGGCTCTCGGAAACCTGGCTGTCAACAGTGCGTTCTGTACGCGTCCGTGTGGTTGTCGCATCTGCTGACTCGTGACTATAGCCGAGAACAAAGTTTTGATTGTTCACCTCGGTGGCCTGACGCCTCTGATCCGACAGATGTTATCCTCGAATGTCGAGGTCCAGTGCAACGCAGTTGGTTGTATCACTAACCTGGCTACTCACGAGGAAAACAAGGCCAAGATTGCGCGGTCCGGGGCCCTCGGTCCACTGACCAGGCTGGCCAAGTCGAGAGATATGCGCGTGCAGCGCAATGCCACGGGGGCTCTCCTCAATATGACGCACTCCGGTGAGTCCGCTCGCTGCATGTCTTCTTTGCGCTCACACTTCTGACGTTCGTCCAGATGAGAATCGGCAGCAGCTCGTCAATGCTGGCGCAATCCCGGTCCTGGTCCAGCTCCTCTCGTCTCCCGACGTCGACGTGCAGTACTACTGCACCACGGCCCTCAGCAACATTGCCGTCGACGCCAACAACAGACGGAAGCTGGCCTCGTCTGAGCCCAAGCTGGTTCAGTCGCTGGTCAACCTCATGGACTCATCGTCCCCCAAGGTGCAGTGCCAGGCCGCACTGGCCCTCAGGAACCTCGCTTCCGACGAAAAGTACCAGCTGGATATCGTGAGAGCCAATGGCCTTCTTCCGTTGCTCCGGCTCCTCCAGTCGTCCTATCTCCCACTGATTCTTTCGGCTGTCGCTTGTATACGAAACATCTCGATCCACCCGATGAATGAGTCGCCCATCATCGACGCCAATTTCCTGAGGCCCCTGGTCGACCTCCTCGGCTCGACCGACAACGAAGAGATACAATGCCATGCCATCTCGACGCTGCGCAATCTTGCTGCCAGCTCCGATAGAAATAAGGCGTTGGTGCTGGACGCCGGCGCAGTACAAAAGTGCAAGCAACTGGTTCTCGATGTGCCCGTCTCCGTGCAGTCGGAGATGACAGCTGCCATTGCGGTGCTCGCGCTGAGCGACGACCTCAAGTCTCACCTCCTCAACCTCGGGGTCTGCGACGTCTTGATTCCGTTGACTCACTCTCCCAGCATTGAAGTCCAGGGCAATAGCGCCGCGGCGTTGGGCAACCTTTCTTCCAAGGGTCAGCAGCATTTTCTTGGCTCGCCCTCTCCTTTCGCTGACGGGTCTATCGCAGTGGGAGACTACTCCATCTTCGTGCAGAACTGGAACGAGCCCAACGGTGGCATCCACGGCTATTTGGGCCGCTTTTTGCAGTCCGGGGACGCCACCTTCCAGCACATTGCCGTCTGGACCCTCCTCCAGCTGTTCGAGTCCGAAGACAAGACGTTGATTGGACTCATCGGCAAGGCAGACGACATTGTTGAGCACATCCGCAACATTGCAAATCGCCAGGTCGAGACAGAACCCGACTACGAAGAAGATGAGGGTGAAGTCGTCAACCTGGCGCAGCGATGCCTAGAGTTGCTAGGGCAGAGTATGTCCAAGGCTCACATCGAAGGCTAGACCTAGATCTCGCAGCCTGGCCAAGTGATATGGCATGAAACTGGACGAGACTGTAACATTTATTTTTTCAACTTGCCGTCACGCATCGGGGCCGAAACCGGTCAGCGCGCTGGAACGGAATCAATGGCAATTGAGGGTGTGGCGTTCAAGGCGTCGGTTCGGAATACCGAGACTAACGCATCAGTGGATGATGTGCTGGTTGAGGGTAAGAACAAGTCTCTTCGAGGTGTTGCATCGGGCCCTTCTTTTTCGAACCCTCATGTTGGTGTGAATGAGGGCACTTATTCTTGTGAAATCCTTTGACTACTTGGACGATGACGACTCGTTGTCGGGCGAGCTTATTGGTAGGAGAAGATCATGTCGACGGTGTGCTGCGTCCTGGTCTTAGCTGGCCTGTATACGGCATTGTCGATGACTGGCGAGGGCGAGGACTAGGGCTGGCATAAAGGTATGCTTTTGGGAGATGTGGCCCAAGAACGGGTCTGGGCATGTTGTCGCAGCCGCAACTAGACGTTGAAGTTCGCCAGCGCTCACCCCGTTTTCGGTTTATTATACCCAAGTCTTACTACAAAGTTGCCCTAGCAGATGATCGAGTGACACATGTGAAGCTCAAGCCATACCTTCGTCATTACGGATTGTCTACTGGGCTTAACCCGTTACCGATCCACCGCTTGTCCTTCCATGGGAGGAGTACCGCAATGGCCTTGGCTTCTACCAAGGCTAATGGCAAGGGGCCAAAAAGCCTAGAGTCTCTCGAGACAGTGAGGTTGTCGCCCGCGATCCAGCAGTGGCCCTCGGGGACTTGCATGACGTGGTCCTCATCGAGCTCACCCGGGCTGGAGATGGAGACGTAGTCGCCAGGCATGCCTATGACGCGCTTGATGCCGAGGCCTGAGGGGTCGAAGGGGATCTTGTAGCTTATGACGTCGCCGACTGTGACGCCGCGACCGCGACGTGCCGTCTTGTCGAGGACGAGCCACTCACCCATGAGGGCGAAGGTGGGCAGCATCGAGGGACCTGCGGAGGCCGAGACCTGAATTAGGTGGGTGAAGGTAAGGTGGCCGACGCAGATGAGCTTCGCGGTGCTGAGGGCTAGACGGAACGGGTGGCCGAGGAAATGGTTGAACATGATGATGGGTCAGGTACTTGTGTACGCATGTTCGTACCTCTTGATATGAGTTGATGGGCCAGCCGGTGAAGCTGGGAGCTCTGGAGGCGCGACAATCCTTCAGGCCTTGCTAGGTACTTACCTACCTAGGTATCTAGGTAGGTAGGTATGTAGTACTCACGAGTCACGGGGCGCGGATCAAAGAGAATCCGAGTTCAGCCCGGAAGCTTACATAATCATTCATAATGCTCGCCGACCTGATGAAATCCTTTTCTTCAGACATTATTGTCGTCTTGTTGATGCGCCGGCCTGCGGCCAGGATTGCGGCTCTTCCTCATAATCAATAATGAAGGCGCCGATCTCTCTTTCTTTCTTCAGCTCGTCTCGACGGGTTGTCTTCTCTCTCGTCCCCGATGGGGCCTGCAGACGAGTCCGTCCCGGCGGTGTTCGAATCCCCGAACTGGTCCGGCGATACTACAATTACGATGCCGACAGAGGGAATGCGATGGGAAACGCGAAGAGCGTAAAGACGCGCCCGGAATGGCCTGGGTCGTCGTGGCCGGCGGATCGATTGGGAAATGTCAACGACAACGCTGCGAACACACCGTGGAGACCGAAACCATCTCAACAGCCAGCGGAACGCGTCCTCGATTATCGATGGCCTTACAGTGAGGAGAAGAAGCCGCTTGAAAGGCCGCCTGAAGAGGACGAAAGACCCGCGGTGCGCAAGAAGCCGACGCCCGCCGAGCTGGGATACATGACGGAGGCGGTTCTTCAGCGCTGGGGACGCGATCGTTTGCCGCGGGACTTGGAAATCACCGATCCGTGGATCATGGTCGTCGATAACGGCCCGCCCAAAAAGATGTACACGCCCACCGTGCTCAAAAACATGTCGGGGGAAAAGTCGCTCCGCATGCTCGAACCTTTCAAGGAGGGTGATCCCGAGGCTGAGGATCCGCGGCCGACGCTGGCACTCTGCAAGGTGGTGAGAAAGGACGAAGAGTACAAGCGCAGCAAGGAGCTCAAGGAGCAGCAGAGAAGAGTGAAGTGCGTCCAAGCCAAGCACCTCAACATCGCATGGAGCATCGGGGACCACGACTTCAAGGGGAAGTTGAAGAAGCTGGTCGCCTTTCTCTGCAAGGGCTCCAAGGTGGACGTGCAGCTGTACCACAAGAGAGGCGGGAGGCAGCGCTCGGCGGAGGAGGCTCAAGCCCTCGTCGACAGCATGCGGACTTTGGTTGTCGACGAGGGTTTCGTGGAGCGCAGATGCGATGGAGAGATTTTAGAGACTATGCTACTGACGTTCAGCGTCAAGGACAACTACCAGCAGATGCACAATAGGCGTAGTCCGACGGCTCATAGCGAGCTTGATCAGAGCCAGGTGGAGTTTGAGGAGGACAAAGAAGCCGACTTGCTGCGAGAGGACAACGAAAAGAAGGTGAAAAAAGAATCAAAAAGCCGCGAGGCGTAGCCGGCTGCGATGATTGCCCTCGTCTCCCGACTACGCTGTCATCCCATCCTCCCTTTTGCATGATACAAGGAAAGGGCGGAAGTTTTATCGCTATAGCAGATAGGCACACACGTCTATTCAGTACTTTGGCCAACATGCGTCACTCGTCTCGATTCGTGGTAGCCCTGCTTCATGGCTTTCAGCTGCTCTCTCAAGTTCAGCCATTTACACCAAACGACAAGCCCATATATGCATGGTAGATGAAGCTCGTTCAAAGGATCTCGTCCTCGTCGACTCTGTGCTGAGTCTCATTGACGGCCTGTTGCGGCTGCTGCTGCTGCTGCTGCTGCCCATCAATGGCTGAGGCTTCTCCGTCATCGTTGTCCATTTCCTGGTCTGAATCATCGTCCGCGTCCATCGGCCCCCTCCCTTCTCTCCCAGCGCGAACTTGGTCATCGCTGTCATCCACTCTGGCAGCTTTGTTGACATCGTCCCACGGCTTACGACGATCACGAGCGACGCGAGCCCTCCCGACGCTTCGTCGCGTCTTGGCGGCGGTGCGTTCGCCAACGGCCTCGGCCATCTCGAGACCCTTGTCGTGCCGGCGGCGTGCCTTTGTCGACATGCGGCTCTTTCGCGGCAGCCTTGTCTTCTTCTGCACGCCAGCGGATTGGCGGATTGCTAGAACGGAGGGGCGGGAGGCGACGTCGCGGGGCAGTGTCACCTCCTTTAGCGACTTGTCCGTGTTGATGCTCGGCGACGTTGCCCGTCGCGCAGCTCGCGAGTGTTTGGATGGTACTGGAAAGAACGCGGGTGAGTTATGTGTCACAGCGCAGTGATGATTCTTGCGTAGATACGAACCTCTGTTCTTGGCCATTGCACCGGTTGGGCGTAATCGCCTTAAAGAAAGAAACTTGGGGGATCTTGGTTAGTTTGGACTTGATGGGCGACATATTTTCTTATCTTATCGCTATCTATCTAATCGCTATCCGACTCCTTGGGCCGGCGGCTAGTGGAGATCTGAGACTTCGGAAAGCGCGGCCTAGGGTCGCCTAAAACGTGTTGAACAACTCAACGCCGCGGATCCAACGCAACACCGCGATGGCCTTTTCTGCATTGTAAGCGGCGAAGGAGCCGTAAGCACATGAGGCTCAAGATCCTAGCCATTCTCCAACGCTTGAGAAAAACTCTCTCAGTGTGGATGCCTAATGGAGATATTGATGTCAACGATCATGGACAAATTGCCACCCACGACCTTGACGAGATCGCACAGCCCATTTAGAGAAATCTGCCGTGTCTTTCGGGACATCTGCGGTCAGGTTTTGGGCAAAGGGGGATGGAGCCTTGTAGGACAGGAGTCTCGGGATCGATATACTTCGTGTCTTATGCAGGAATTGTGAAACGATCAATTCCCTTACGAAACAATTAAACAAGACGAAGAGAGTAGGATTCTCGCCAACCCCTAAAGCGCTGGTTTCTAGGTAAGCAATCGGCCATGAACTTAGTCGAAGAGACCCATCTGTCTGGAATATGCCTAACGCAGCAATATCAGGGCCGCTGAGCACTTTTGCCAACCTGCCGCAGTTCTAGACTAGACGACATCGTGAACTCAAAGCATTTTTTGTGCTATAAAACTACAAATATGAGGGCTTCTGCTTATATAAGAGAATGCAAACAGCTCTACTTCTTTCTTCCTTTGGTTGTAAGACTCTAGCTAAGCCGAGCATCCCCTCTAACACATGGCTGACCTTAGGAGACAATACAAGGAAAATTAACTTTGTAGATTCTCCTAAAGCAACAAAAAAATCGAGATCGACTACTGTCTAGATATATAAGTATCTCCTGCAGAGAGTTAGACACGAGCCATCCTCTATCTTGTTTCTGATTTGTCAAAGAACATAGCTTCAACATCTAAGAACAAGAACAAACAGAATGGACTTCCGTCTCTTCAAGACACTCCTTCTATCTTCTCTCCTTCTCGCTGCCAGCTGTAATAGTGTTGAAAGAGGCAGTCCTCCTTTGGAAAGCGCAAGAGCAAAAAAAACGCTTGTAGCTCGACACGGAGCATGGAACTTTTTTGGCAATCCCGTTGTTTGTCACATTACTGTCATTACGGGTCCCATATCTATTGTGTACCGCGGCAGGGAAGTTTCCGCCGGTTCCACAGAGATTCTGAAATTCTACCCCATCGAAAACAGGCGGACACTCAAAGCTTGGGTGACAGCGACTCCCCTTGGCTGGATGTTGAAGGGACCTGGCAGAATATCCTTTGGCAGTTTCACCGCCAATCTTAACGACAAGGAAGAGGCGCTGGCAAAGTCGAGACTTAGCGAGACATCACCAACTATGGAAACAGTCCTAATGCCCTCGCGATCGTCTCGATGCCAAGATATTAACGACGATACAGAGGTTTATTCGAATGATGTGTCCGTGGCACCATCGAACCATGAATATGCGGGAGACAAAATGGCCAAATTTGTGAAGGATGCCGACTACTCGAGGACGAGCTATGTGACCAAGCTGGTGGTGAATAACGGGAAAACTGCCATGCAGCTGCCAAAAGGTAGTTACTCGCCGCGCAGAACATCAAAAAGCAGATACGAAGGACATAAAACTTCCAAGTCAATCATTAAGCATAGAGAGTTCAAATGGCAAACAGAAAGGGCCTCAGGGGAGAGTGGTGATGCTCTGAGCCCGAACAGCGAAGGCTGGAGTTCCAACAAATGGATGAACACGATTCGATCGGCGGCACTGAAGATGCCAGCAGAGGTCGATTGGTCGTTTGGAGGAGGTGATATAGATTCACCGAATGGGTGGAGCAACGGAAATCCGAAAAGCCTCGGCGTTCAAGAACTGCAAGGTGCTGCTCCCAAACGAGCCGGAGGTCTCGAGTTCTACCCACAAATAGCACAAGATGGCAATTCTGCCCTACGTAAAGTCGAAAATGACACCCATTCAGTATTTCTCGAAAATCCTCCGCGTCAGAAATTCAAGTCCAGCAAAACATGGGCTTCGTCATGTGATACCAAGCCGCCAAGCATGCAGCGCGCCAACAAGCATCGTGACCAGCCGGCGGCATAGGGCATTGACGCCGCGAGGTTAACAGTTGAGATAGCAAGAGAGCTACTGCTCGGAATTCTCTTTGTGAATAGAAAAAGTCTGAAGATTGGTTTAGTATGTATGCATGGCTTTTGAGAAGAGTTCATCATATAGTCATCGTGTGAATTCTAACTCGGCCCTTTTGCATCTAATCAGATCTTGATGTGCAATCTTATCGTACAAAAGTATCTTATCTTATCGTTCGTGCTTACGTTACATCTTGTCGATTCCGATGTCGCCTCTCCCTTTCCGAGGACAGCTGCTACTCTGGCCTTGGCCGATGCTTCAAGATACTGGCCTTGGTCAATGCTTCGGGACCCTGGACTGGCTGACGCTTCAAGGTAGGGGCCATGTCTAACTCCTCTTCCTCGGGCAGTCTGCGCTCGAGGCTCGCTGCGGTGCTCCCCAAAAACCACCGCTTCGATCTCTTCCATCTGTCAACGCCCCCAGTCAAGACGGATGCCCTCTGCTCAGCGCCACCGAACGAACGCCCAGACCGCACGTACTGCGAGAAGCACTTTCTCGCCGTGTCCGTGGCGGCGCCTTACAATGTCCTCATCCTCGGCCTCGAGATCTTCGTCTACTCCACCGCATATGCCACTACCCTCTTCGTGTCCAAGGCCGACTCGACCGGCTACCTTAGCCTCCTGGGTCTGCCCAAGAGTAGACTGAGTCCTACACGCGAGATTTGCACCGCGTTCATTGCCTACCTGGTGGAGAACAGGCGACGCAGTGGCATACAGCTCGTCGTCAGCCTCTTTGCCCGCGCCCAAGGCCAATACCTCTTCCCCGGAAGCGTCAAGCACGACGGCAAGCATGTTCTCGATGACCGCGGTCTCGTCAAGTGGTGGTGTCGCGTCCTTGATCCACTCCTCGACCATGCCCAGTCCAAGTCTTGGGCGCGTGTCCAGGGCTATCTAGTCATACCCGGAGTCGAGCCTGTCGAAGCTCGCGCTTTTCTGCCTCGATTCCGTTCAGAAATCGGCTCCGAATGGCTCATCGGCCATCCTCTTGAGCGGATATCTCATTACCGACGAGAATTCGACTGGGTGCCGCCGCGATGCCTCATTCCCCGATTCCCCGACGATCCCAAATCTCGGTTCCGCGACGAGTTAGACGAAGAGGCGGCAAAGTCTGGCTTGATGCGAAATTTGGGGAGTTGGAAGAGTGTCACGACGCTAGATACATTTTGGGAAGTCATGGGCTTTCGTCAGGAGTGCTCGAGTGGAAGACTGACGGGGTTCATATGGGTGGTCTTTGATGATGAAGTCGCCGCCCAGCACAACGATGCAAGACCACAAACACCGTCGAGACAGCCAATTGAGTCCCGTGGTATTCCAAAGACAACGCCTAAAAAGCTGCGTCGATCCGTTGGTCATGACAGCCCGCGTGTGTCAACCGACGGTCAGAAGCAGGACAGGGAAAAGACTAATAAGAAGAGGAAAAGGTTAAAAGGCACGATCAAGGCACGACAGCCGCGCATAAAGACGACGAGGCGCAACTATCTCGCCGACATGCCATCAACGAGCAAGTACTACATTTGGCCGTCGCAGGGCCGAGGCGAGCGAATCGTTGACGAGGGGGACTATAAGCGCATCGTAGACCTGCTTTTGCACCTCGATTTTGCAACGCCGGACAAGGCTTCCGGCAGCTCCAGGCGCTGGATCGATGAGGCAGGGATGGGCGTGTCGTGGGGCTTAGAAGTGACGGGGATGAGAGAGTTGCAACCGGCGACAGAAGCTCCGGACGATGAGGTTCAGAAAACGGAACGAATTAATAACCTGTCTGGGCTTGTGAAGAGGAAGAGATGACTACCTACCTAGGTATCGGGAGTTACAATGGGGCGACTGGTGGTGATGTAGCACCAACGGTTGGGTTGGTAGGATTGGATTGAACTTTTGTACGAATACAACGGTCAACACCGAAAGGTACCTACCTAGTCTTGGGCCGGTGCCCAGTCCAACCTGCATCGCGGACACGAGCGCCGTAACCATTGTACAGGGCAGGACGGACCAAGATCGGCTCTAACAAGGAGGGGAAATCCGTGTCGTCGGAGCTGCCCATGTGTCTCGGCTGAAGATTTTGAACCCAGGGCGTTTCTATAACAGCCATCATCCTCTCTTCGCCATGGCCCAGCCAGCTGCTGTCAAATCGCTGGTGACGTGCATTATCGCAGGCACTCACTATCTCATCCATCCTCAGAAACTGGTACGAAGCCGGCAACCCCCCTGTAGCGACCCCTGCTGACGGTGGCTTCTCTCATTAGGGCACCATTCAGGAAACAATCAAGCCGGATGCCCTCCTCCCCGTCACGCTGCTGGACACGCACGAGATCTTCGATGGCGTCGACGACACGCTGAGCAAGTTCCAGAGCCGCGATGACGTCTTCGCCCCGGACTTTGGCTTCATCCTGGTCGAGAAGCCTGGCGCCAACTCGAGCAGGGTAGCCCACGCCGCATCGCACAGCAGAGAGCTTTATAGCCTCCACCACGACGGCCGACGCACAGCTGCGCTCGCGGCTGAAGGCCATGACGAAGCCAATCTCGCGGTGAAAGGCTTAGCCGGGCTGCCGTCTGGGCCATACTTTCTTCAAGGTCCGAACCTGCACCAGGCTTGGCGGCTGTACGATGACACGGCCGGCGCCTTCGCCTTGGGTGTCGTTCCCGAGAACGTGACGACGCGGGAGACGAGGTATGTTTCCACCTTCAGAGCGCTTAGCCATGACCTTTGCATGCTCAGATGGCTCGCCTAGCTTCCGCGCCGTTAGCTCGCTCTCCGACTCGGGCGTCTATAGATCTATAGCCGTGCCGTCGCGCCTGTACTTTGACCGCATCAGCGAAGCCAAACCTCTGAATGGGATACGAGTCGCTATTCCCGATAGCATGGCCCTCAAGGGCGTGCCGACGAGTCTTTCGAGCCGAGCTTGGCAAGCTCTCAATCCATTGCCCGCGGACACCACGGCCGCACTAGCTCAGCGGCTGATGGACTTGGGAGCAGTCATCGTCGGCAAGACCAAGTCGTCCCAGTTCGCCTCGGGGCGTGAATGGGTCGACGAACATGCGCCTTGGAGTCCGAGGGGAGATGGATATCAGCGTGTCTTTGGAGGTGCAGCTGGCGCAGGGGCAGCCATTGCCTCGTACGAATGGCTGGCAGAGACGCTTGCAATCGACGGTAAGCCAGATGTCGGGCCAGGTTCGACTACACCGCTGACCCAAAACAGGCATTGACGGTCTAGGTGAACCTCATGCTCTCTTCTCTTTGCGCACCACACCCGGAACAATTGCCCTGAATGGAAAACAGACCAGCTCCAGGTGAGCGAGCCATGGCTGGACTGTTCTGCTCTCGCGGTCCTGACCAGTGACAGATCCTATGACACTGTCGTCTTCATGGGGAGGACCATGGCCGGGCTCTCTCGAATCGCCTCATCTATCTTGACCCCTCCTGACACCGATAAGAAACTGTTTCTGCCCGGACGACTCGTGTTTCCGTTAGAAATAGCCAGCACCAACACCAGCGAAGAACACCAAAAGCTGGCAAGACTGTTCCGAAGGGCTCTGGAGAAGGTAACCGGCCACCGGCTTGACACCGTCAATATGACTGCGGCGTGGGACAGGAGCCCTCCAGCAGAGGCTAGTGGAAAGTCTTTGCATGAATACACCACTCATGTTAGCACTCGACTCCTACCAAGGCTCATATCCTCGCCGACTGACGAACAAATAGCCGGCTTTTCGTTCCTTCTGCTACGAATTCTTTCACGAATACGACGGCTTCAGAAAAGAATACCAAGACAGCTTGCAGCAGTCGCCTTTTGCTGAGGCGACGACTCGGTTCAGGTGGTAAGCTGAGTCGACCCTCTTCGGCACGACGGCTGCTAACAATTTAACTTCACAGGGAAACTGGTAAGATTGTATCGAAACAGGAAAACGATGCGCACCAGAAGCAACTCGCGGTATTCCGCAAATGGTTCAAGAGCAACATCTCGGCCCACAACAACTCCAGTGACGGCTGGACGGCAGTAGTCGCGCCCATTGTTCATGAAAAGCCCAGCTACAAGGACGAGGATCTACCGTCAGTCATCACCGGATAGGCTACCCACTTCCCGTTACTCAAATATTTCAATATTTCAGCTAACGCCCAATCCTGCCAGGGCACCAACGCCGCCTGCACGACTCTCGCCTGAGCTACTCTCGTGGATTCTACAAGCACCAGAGGTGATAGTACCCTGTAAGTTATCGAATGGAATCCGCCGTGGCTGCCACAAGTGCTTACAGATGCCACAGTCGCCCACCTTCCATACGAGTCCAGGATTAGCCACAGAAAGGAATATCGCGCTGTCTACGGTTCTGTCATGGGGCTAGCAGGCGGCGACTTGTCTACATTGCACCTCGTCCGGGAGGCGCTAGATGTAGCTCGCTGGCGTAACGTTGTAGACACAGGCCCCTTAGCGTTTCCGCAGGACTACACGCCCCTAGATGTAAATCTACCGCGTGTAGATTGAAAAGCATAATATTTAGGGTTATATTTACTATACTTTGTACTATAAAAAGTAGTAGTATAAAGATAAGTATTACTATTTACTATAAGAGTCTACTATAGTAAAGTAAAGAAGACTCTATAATATTAAAAGCTAGTAGTTATAATTTCTAGTATAAAGTTAAGTATTAGTATATATACTAATACTAGCGTAGGTAAGGGGAGCTATTACGTAAGACGGCTCTAGAACTCTAGGGCTTTCCTAGGGCTTCTCTAGGGCTCCCCTAGGACTAGTCCCTAACTAGTCTAGGGCTACCCCTAGGTAGGTCTAGGCTATATGTACTTTTACGTATAGCTATAGACTTTTATATTTCTATACTAATGTAAGTATAGGGCTAGGGGTTTTAAACCCTTACCCTTATATATATCCTTTCCTTCTCTCTTTCTTAGATATTATTAAACATATATATAGCTTTACTACTTATTATAGGCTAAGCTAGTATAGTTACCTAAGCGATGCCTAGGTACTTATAAGTACGTAATATCTTATATACCCTAGAAATACCCTTAAAGACCCTAGGAATAACGCTAGGATTACCTAGCTATATCCTAGGAGTAGCGCTAACTTCGCCCTAGAATAGTCTAACTATAGATTAGTATTAATAGAGATTAGTAATATGTATTAGAATATATTAAATTATATAGCTACTAGCTAAGCGCTAGGAACACTATACATAAGATAGTATACTTACTATCTAAAAGCGCTAAGATAGAGATAACCCTATAGGTATATAAGTTAATTAGAGATTTAGCTAAAAGATACCTCTCTAGTTTTAAATAGATATTTATTAATTATCTATATAACTAAAATACTATCTTAGTACGATTCTTAATATATTTAGAACTCCTTTTTAAACCTTATACTTCTTCTATACCTTAAGATAACTTCCCCTACTACTAATACCCTAATAAACAACGAAATAATAGACCTCTATCCTAATACTAGGACTCTAGACCCCTTAGCTAATATAGACCCCTTCCTTTACTAAACCCTTAAACGATAGGTAACTAGGAAATAGGTAGATTAAAAATAATAACTAAACTAAATATTAAGTAGTATACTAGAGGAGCTAAAAATAACATTAGACAAGCGACTTAAATAGAGACTACTTACGCTATAGCTAACGCTACCTAGATTAAATAATATAAAGGCTAAACTCTCTATATACTATAAGCTACTACTAAGGCTAGATAAGTTTAATAGATAGAGACGTTACTATCCTTCCTAGGCATACTTAATTAAGGAGAAGATATTTATTAATATAGACTTCTTTAATATAAACTAAGAGATATTTTACTATATCTACTTTTACTTAGACTCTAGGCTATAATAGATAGTCTTAATATATTTTTAGAATAGAAGTAACGTTAATTATAATCTAGATAAATTTATAAGCTATATTAATACAATTTATTTAGACGTTAACTTATAACCCTATATAGCTACTACCTTCTATTTAATAAAATAAGGAGAATAAACACCCTTTACTAGTTATGTCGAAGGCTAGTAATCCTTTAAAAGGACGTAAGAAAACAATTAATTAATTATTAGACTTATTCCTTTTTACTAATCTATAAAGAGGGGGAAAGAGAGTAAGATATAGGCGTTAGACACCTACTACGGCGGTAGTAATAACATTATATACATACTCTAGAGGGGCTAGAGTAGGGCCTATATTAGCCCTATATAGCCTTAGAGTAGGCCCTACATTAGCCCTTTATAGCCCTAGAGTAAGCCCTACATTGCCCTAGAGTAGGGCCTTAACCCCGTATAGGTATGTACTAGTAAGCGCCTATAACTTAGACTTACCTCTATCCGCCTATACCTATACCTACGTATGCTAACTATACCTTACTCCTACTAACACTAGACTCTCTTTCTAATCGCGAAGGTATATATATTAGAGAAAGAGAGCCTATTAGATTAGTTCTAAATCTGTATTAATACGTATCCCTTTTTCTATTAACCTAAGCCTCTATTCGTACTTATAACTTACCTTTATCTACTAGCCTTATTAGAGCCTCGTTCCCTACCTACTTCGTTAAGCTATTAGTAGGGTTATTACGACTATTAATCTATTAAACCTCCTTAATCTTATGCCTTTCGTATAACTAACGTAGGGTAGTAAGGTTAATTATTAACCGCTTCTCTATAGTTATACCTATCTTAACTAAGCACTCATATAGAGAGTACGAGTTAGTATATATAACAATAGGTAGCGCTAGGAGACTAAGTCGCGTAAAAACAATACGTAGGGCATTAGAGAGGATAAAGGCTAAGTTATATCTAGTAATAAGGGCGTAGATCTCTAAAGTAAGTACGCTCTAGGTAACCCTCTTACTCTTCGTTAAGGCCTAGTAGAGGATATTACTAGTTATTATAAAGGCATATCTATTCTTATCCTCGCTTATGTTGTCTTTAGCTAAAATAATAATAAACCCTATCTACGAAGAGAGGTCCCTATTATTTATAAAGGAGGTATTAGTAAAGATAAATAGCTTTACTTAATGTAGGTCTATTAGCGCGAACGTAAGGCTACGATCTAGGTTCTATTATTACTATAGGAGCTAACGGTTTAGGTAAGTAATGTTAGTATCTAACAGATCCTATATCTAGGTAGTAACGGTAAGATTATATAATACTTTAGGCTAATAGATACTTATAATATATATGCCCTAAGCTCGTTATTAGACATATACTATAAGATCTTCGTTTAGTACGCTTACGATCTTACTAGCTTAGCCCTTCTAACCTATATAGATATACTTATTATTATGTATCGTAATCCTACATTTATTAAAGTCCTTATTCTAGCTAGCGTAGAGCTCCTTCTAGTCCTTAGCCTTAATGCCTATGTTAAGAAGCTTATAAGCCTTAATGTTAAGGAATTCTCTACTTATAAGGAACATCGTATTATCTATCTATAGAGCGCATAAACTAATCTTAGACTTATTATTAGATATTAATAAGTATAGGTTAAACGTTAGTATTATCGAGAGGTTACTATAAAAGTAACCCTAGTATGTCTTAAACTAGTAAATACTACTTTCTGTAATCCTATATAAGGGCTTAACGATCCTTAAGACTATCCCCTTAAGGAACTTTATTTTAAGCTTATAGGGTAGCTTAGTAATAACCTCTCGTTATAGCTTAGACTTAGACTATAGGTAAGCTTATATAATGTCCTAGAAGGCTAGTATAAAGCTTTATTAACGAAGAGAGAGTACGAAAGTAAGGATAAGACATTAACTACTACGCTATATTATTAGTAACTATGTTAATAGCGTAGCCTTTTCGTAATCGTTATACCCCTATACGATAAGACGTAATTTCTTATATAGGGTATTTATCGTCTTACCTTTAACCTCCTAAACGAGCTATAACTTAAAGACACGTTAGCGTCTTCGTATATTATATATAGTAGGGACAATCGTACTAGAAGTTAGTAGGGTATTAATTTTAACCTTATTAGATACTTTAAAAGGGGCGCCTAGTATAGTAATCTTCCCTTCCTAGTAGAGACATAGGGATAGCTCCTTATCTAACGTTTTACGGGTAATAAAGAAGGTCTTAAACTCGTTATCGTTATTATAGATCCCTATAGGGATACCTATAATAACATACTATTAGCTACTCTAGCGGCCTAATTACTACGGAGTTAACTTATACTCGCTAGTAATAATGTTACGTATATATAGCTTAACGTACGTAGACTAGAAAGTTAAGGGACTATAGGCGAGGCTAATAGTAACCTTATAATTATCTATAGCGAGGACCTAATATAGTCCTTACTATCCCTTCTTCTCCTAGTAGACAAGAACTTTACTACTAAGGGCGAGGGAGGACAAAAGTAACGTAGTCCCTTATGTTAACCCTTAGAGCTAGAGGCCCTTATTAATATAATATAAAGCTATAATTCGTCGTAGCTTAGCTATAGCCTTTACTAATGTCTTAGTACATTATATTATTATAGTAAAAGGAGGGCTTTCTATTATAAGTCGTAGGTAGGTACTAAATACTAATAACGTTAGGATAAGGCTATTAGAACTAGCTATATCGTTAATAGCCTTAATAGCTATCTAAAGGATTGAATCTATAAAGGCGTCCTTTACTTCTACCCTAAAGATCTTATACGTATAGTAGAGTAAGGTATAATATCTCTTAACCTTTTTAATACTCTAATATACCTCTATAGGGATCTATTAGTATAAGATACTATATAGCTATACCTTAGAACGGAATTTAGCTATAGTAAAGTTTATACTAGTATTATAAGTAAGGATATCTAGTAGACTAAGATAGGTATTTACCTAGTAGGCTTTAACTATCTCTTAGGTATACTAGGTAGTTATTTTATAGAGGAATTAAGCTACCTAGAATAACGTAGTAAAGTTAATAACGTATAGGACTAAGTAGCTATCGAGGTATATTATGTCTATAATTACTTTATAGTTAAAGTTATAATTGTCTTATAACGTAAACTTAAACCTTCTTAGTAAGGGGCCCTTAATTTAGTAGTAGTAGTAGAGTTTACTAATCTTAGCGAAGTTGTCTTACTTAACCTTATAGCTAGCCTTTATAAATAGATTATAAAGGTACTAGATAGAAGAGTAACTAAATCGACTATATAGACGACGTAGCTTAATATCTAAGAGAAAGGAGGCTACTACTACTTACTAGTATTAGTTAAGGAACATCTAGGGGTAGCCCTAGCGGAAGATAATAGGGATCTTATAACTATTTAATCGCACTATATAGCTATAAGGGACGTTAAGATAGTAGGAGAGCTACTATATATCTTAGAGGTAAAGAAGGAAGGGTATAGGGGTATCTAGGATATAGAATTTAACCTAGCTAACTAGTATTAATACTAGGGTAAAGCTAATAGATAAGATAGGCTTTATACTACTAAACGTAATTATAATTATACTCTTAGTAGATTCGTTAAGTATAATACTAGGCTTCTTACGCTATAAAGCGAGAAGTTAAGACTTACTAGCTATTAAGTTCTAGGTAGTACCTATGTCTAGGATAATACCTTAAAAGGCTTATAAGGAATACTAGTTAAAAAGAAAAGAAGCTATAGCTATTAATCTAGCTAATAAGGAAGAGAAAGAGATAGGGGAAGAGGCTATCGAGGCTACTATTAGGAGCCTAAGCTAGTAACGTATATATTTGTTACTAAAGAACGTAGTAACTATTATAAAGAAGTTAAGGTTAATGCTTTTATTAGTGTCTTTATTCTTAGAGGCCTCTTCTATAATATATACCTTAACCTTATACTTATTATTATTATTATAGGAATTACCTTTATATACTATAAGCTAGGAAGTATATATAGCGTTACTTACTACCTTACTATTAACCTACTACTATAGGAGGTATTTATAGTAAGCTTTATAGCGTTCTCTATTAGAATACTTCGTTAAGAAATAGCTAGATTTACTATAGACGTAACACTTCTTAGTCTATAATGACAGTATCGAGGGTACTGCTCCTTTCTAGTAACGGGGTTAGGGTTAGGGTTAGGGTTAGGGTTAGGGTTAGGGTTAGGGTTAGGGTTAGGGTTAGGGTTAGGGTTAGGGTTAGGGTTAGGGTTAGGGTTAGGGTTAGGGTTAGGGTTAGGAGTTAGGGTTAGGGTTAGGGTTAGGGTTAGGGTTAGGGTTAGGGGTTAGGGTTAGGGTT